>CM077223.1:2972500-3087500 GCA_039654775.1 Spinibarbus caldwelli | reverse complement strand
TTTTTTTGTTTGTCATCTATCTATCTATCTGTCCGTCCGTCCGTCCGTCCGTCCGTCCGTCCGTCCGTCCATCCACCTATCTATCTATCTATCTATCTATCTATCTATCTATCTATCTATCTATCTATCTATCTATCTATCTGTCTGTCTGCCTATCTATCTATCTATCCATCTGTCTGTCATCTGTCTGTCTATCTATCTATCTATCTATCTATCTATCTATCTATCTATCTATCTATCTATCGTTCTTTCTATTATTCTATCATTCTATCAATCTGTCATTCTTTCTATCTATCTATCTTCATTCTATCGTACTATCTGTCTGTCTGTCTGTCTGTCATATTTCCGTCTGTCTGTCTGTCTTCTATCTGTCTGTCTGTCTGTCTGTCTGTCTGTCTGTCTGTCTATCTATGTGTATCTCTCTCTCTGTCTGTCATTCTATCTATCTATCTATCTATCTATCTATCTATCTATCTATCTATCTATCTATCTATCTATGTCTGTCTCTCTGTCTGTCTATCTATCTATTGTTCTATCATTCTATCTATCTATCTATCTATCTATCTATCTATCTATCTATCTATCTATCGTTCTTTCTATTATTCTATCATTCTATCTATCTATCTATCTATCTATCGTTCTATCTATCGTTCTATCTATCGTTCTATCATTCTATCGTTCTGTCTGTCATTCTATCTATCTATCTGTCTGTCTGTCTATCTATATGTCTGTCTGTCTGTCTGTCTGTCTATCTATCTATTCATCTATCCGTCTGTCTGTCTGTCTGTCATCTATCTATCTGTCTGTCTGTCATCTGTCTGTCTGTCTATCTATCTATTCATCTATCCATCTATCCGTCTGTCTGTCTGTCATCTATCTATCTATCTGTCTGTCTGTCTGTCTGTCTGTCTGTCTGTCTGTCTATCTATCTATCTATCTATCTATCTATCCATCTATTCGTCTATCCGTCTGTCTATCTATCGTTCTTTCTATCATTCTATCTGTCATTCTATCTATCTATCTATCTATCTATCTATCTATCTATCTATCTATCTATCTATCCATCTATCCATCTATTCGTCTATCCGTCTGTCTATCTATCGTTCTTTCTATCATTCTATCTGTCATTCTATCTATCTATCTATCTATCTATCTATCTATCTATCTATCTATCTATCTATCTATCTATCTATCTATCTGTCTGTCTGTCTGTCTGTCTGTCTGTCTATCTATCTGTCCATCTATCCATCTATTCATCTATCTGTCTATCCGTCTGTCTGTCATCTATCTGGCTGTCTGTCTGTCTGTCTATCGATCTATCTATCTGTCTGTCTGTCTGTCTATCTATCTATCTATCTATCTGTCTGTCTGTCTGTCTATCTATCTATCGTTCTTTCTATCATTCTATCTGTCATTCTATCTATCTGTCTGTCTGTCTGTCTATCTATCTATCTATCTATCTATCTATCTATCTATCTATCTATCTATCTGTCTGTCTGTCTGTCTGTCTGTCTTGTTTATCTATAGTTCTTTCTATCTATCTGTCATTCTATCTGTCATTCTATCTATCTATCTATCTATCTATCTATCTATCTATCTATCTATCTATCTATCTATCTATCTATCTATCTATCTATCTATCTAATCTATCTGTCTGTCTGTATGTCATCTGTCTGTCTGTGATGTGTTTAGCCCATGATTTTCTGTGTGTTTTAGGATCATATAACCATTAGGAATACGTGTTCTTTGACACTGTAATCAAAGTTCAACAGCAGCATGGCCTTACGAAGCCTGATAATGTCAAGTCTGTTATTACCGGAAGACTCCATATGGAAGACATCAAGAAGAAGCAGTCATCACTTTCCCTAAGGTACTTTACACATCTGAGCCTTTACCAGCTCCATGCTGGGATGTTTAAAGACATAACTGAGTGGTAATAGCCTCCATTTATCTTCCAAGAGCCCTGAGCACATACTACCTAACAATACTACGTAACCACTCATTCACGATTGCCTCTTGACCTGCATGTGTGGCCGCAGTAGTTTTGACTCTCTGTTATTCTTCTTTGACCTCTGCACTGACTAATGAATTATTGGCCATGGATTCAGAGAGTTTGTTTTGGCAGGCCGAGATGATGTTATGCTTTCTGTTTTCCCTGAGTTTTAGAGGTTTCCAAATCAGGGGCTCCTTCACCGTGACTTTCACGAGGACTGAATCCAGGGAGTGTTTTGTAAATCAAAACATGTAGCGTAATTCAATATCCATAAGGAGCAAATCTCAGATTTCCTTGAACACACCTTCCATCATTTCCTGACCTCATTTGTTCAGGACATTTAACTTCAGCAGTATATGGAAATGCAATTTGAATCAATTTGTTCTAAGAAAGCTCTGAGGAGTAACTAAAATTATTACTTGGCTCTCTGAAATACTTGATTATTCCAGTATCTTGCATTTAAATATATTTGTTTAATGACCTGTTGTCTCAGGATTTCCACTGAATCCTGAGAAAACTGGTGTAGAAACTATTTTTACTCAGAAATTGCTAGTAAATTTCAACAGTTATATGGAAAAAAACTAATAACACATTGAATTAAACATGGAATTTTGAAGGAGAAAGACTCCTGTAAAATGTACTCCAGTAATCCTGAGTCTCTTGAAAAATAACTTTTTAACAGTGTATAATTTCATATATCCCATCTTCTCATATGAAATAATTGGCATCTTAATCATAATAATTCAAAAATATTTCAAGTCACCAAATGAAGATTTACAAGCCTTTAGACGTCAGCGTGCTGTTTGCTGTATTTCATATAATTGATTATGTGTTTATCATTGGCTCACAGTCAATTTTAATTTTCAAGATTTTTATTGTTTTTGAAAGACATCTCTTTTGCTCACCATGGCTGCATTTATTTGATCAACATACAGTAAAAACAGTAATATTGTGAAATATTATTACAATTTGAAAGAACAGTTTTCTATTTTAATATTGTTTAAATTGCAATTTATTTCTATGATGCAAACCTGAATTTTCAGAATCATTACTACAGTCTTCAGTGTCACATGATCCTTCAGAAATCATTCTAATAAGCTGCTCAGGAAACTTAATGTTGAAAACAGTTGTGTTGCTTCATATTTTTGTGGAAATGGTGATACTGTTTTTTCAGGTTTCTTTAATTCAAAAGAACGGCATTTATTTGAAATAGAAATCTTTTGTAACATTTTGTAACATTATAAATGTCTTTGTCACTTTTGAACAATTTAATGCACCCTTGCTGAGTATTCAGTAAGTTTTTCTTAAAAACGGCCCCCAATCGTTTAGACATTAGTGTTTCTTTTCATTACATTGGGCACCAAAATCAACCATTAATGTACAGTCATTCGTTCATTGTAAACCCTTTCAGGCTCCTGGTGTGTTTTATTTAAATTTTTTTCTCATTGTGCTGTCTCTCAAGAACAGAAAGTCTACTATAGCAAATGTAAACATGCTTAGTTTATTTGCATAGGCTTAAACAGTAACTCTGCCACACTTTAAATGTTTATTGAGACAATACATTGAACTGTTGAAATCATGTTTCTCTTTGAAAGTGAAAGTCGTGATGTATTGTCAAGTATGGTGACCCATACTCGAAATTGGTGCTCTGCATTTAACCCATCCAAGTGCACACACACAGCAGTGAATAGTGAACAAACACGCACACACACACACACACCGTGAACACACACCCGGAGCAGTGGGCAGCCATTGTTCCAGCGCCCGGGGAGCAATTGGGGGTTCGGTGCCTTGCTCAAGGGCACCTCAGTCATGGTATCGAAGGCAAAGAGAGTGCTGTTCATTCACAATCCCCACCTTCAATTCCTGCCGGTGTGAGAATCGAACCGGCAACCTTCAGGTTACAAGCACAACTCTCTAACCATTAGGCCACGACTTCCCCCTTGGTTGAAGTCGTTTTGAACCTTAATTTGAAAAAGCCTTTTAATGGAAGCCTCAGGCACTCTCGCGGCCTCCATATGTCAACAAATGCTAAGCTAGTTGGCACGTTTAAATCTGAGGTGAATTACTAGGAAAAAAAAAAACACCCCTAAACTGAAGAGGAAAGTCTGACATCACTCATTAACCAATTAAGATGCCAGGGAGCAACCTCACAATGATAATGAACACAAGGAGACAGGAAATATGAGTCAAGTTCTAAATGGAGATTTCCAAACATGTTTTTAATTAACTAGTTATCTCATGCAGTGCAATTCCTGGTCAGTTGTAGAAGCTCCTTCATGCAAACGCACAAACACCTGCTTAGACAGAGCGAAGTGCCAGGTTTTGGATTAGCGGGAGCTCTGTGTTCATTAAAATGATTTTTCCAGATGTCTCTCACCCTTTCTGTTATCCGACCCAGGTGCGGCGCAAGTATTTTTTTGCAGCACAAATTCGGCTGTTTGTGTTGACATCAAACGGCCAGGCTGGGTCAGATTCGATCCCTGGGGTGTGTTCAATAAACAATTAAAAGTACAGGACACAGGAAATCAGGTCTGCCTTCCTTTGTGTGCTTTGTAGGACATTTTTTGAGGCACATATTGATGGTAATTAGGGGAAGTTGATGTAGATCCCTCTGTTGGAGTGCTTGTTAATTTACAAGTGTAATTTTACACAATGTTCTGTAATGGCTTGTAGATGCTACTGACAGGGAAGATTCCTGTAAATGGTTTTAATATGTGGAAGCGAGCATGTGGACAACAGCTGGATCCACGTGGGAAAAGGAAATGCCTCTCTGGTGCCTCAGCATTTATAAATCACACACCTTTAACAGCTTTATCACCAATAAAAGAGATAATAATTCATATTAAACATTTTCAGGAGTTTATTACTTAGCATTTATTAATCCGTTCAAAATGGTTTGGGGTCAGTAAGAATTATTTATTTATTTATTTATTTATGTATTTATGTATTTATTTATTTATTTATTTATTTATCAAGAACACACTGAATTAAAAAGTAACATTAAAGTTTATATTTTAGAAAATATATATAAAAAAGTAAATATTTACAAACATAGGCAGCACAACTGTTTTCAACACTGATAATAATAATAAATGTTTCTTGAGGAGCATATTAGAATGATTTATGAAGGATCATGTGACACTAAGAACTGAAGTAATAATGCTGAAAATTCAGTTTGCATCGCCAGAATAAATTATATTTTAAAATGTATTAAAATAGAAAACAGTTGTTTTAATAAAATTTCACAGTTTTACTGTATTTACTGTATTTTTTTAGCATAAGACACATCTGTTACTGACCCAAAACTTTTGAATTGTTATGACAAACATACATGCATCTATTTATCTATCTATCTATACACACACACATACACACACATACATATATATATATATATATATATACATACATACACACACACACACACACATATATATATATATATATATATATATATATATATATATATATATATTCTACCAAGATATCTAAAAGTGAAATGAACACTGGATAGTTGAATAAATACTGAATATTGTTAAGATGATTGTAAATAAATTCTTTTGCATGTTGTCAAAAATCAAATGTTTTGCCTCTATAATGGTGCAGGTACAGTATCTAATAGCGGAAGCAAACTGCAGAAGCTAACCAGCCAAATGCTGAACATTCAGGAAATGCTTCCATGTTTTTGGGATTATCAATTATTGTGTCAGTGTCAACTGAAGTGGAACTGCCAAGGTAGAGATGAACATTTCTTAAGGATGACGAAAGGGAATCCTGGAATATCAGGGAAAAAACATGTAAAGAACTTGTCAGGCAGGGAATTTATTCAGCCAAAGGAAGTCTTGCCTAAGGGACTGAGCTTTACCGTAACACTGCAGTGTGTCCCAGCAGTGGAATTAATAACAGCAACTGAAACAACAACAGCATGCCAGATGATGAAGTGGAAGAAATCTGTTTGAAAATCTCAGCTGAATGTACAAAAACAGCTTTTGCTAACCACACAGAAAAGGAGGCCCTCAATCCACTTGGCAGGAACAGCAACACTACAATTCTTTCAGCTAATAGATGCAGATACTGCTTTTTGGTTAATTCCTCAGTTACCATGGTAAAATACAGCAGCAATTTAATATAGGCTGTTCAAACTCTTAGAAATTATGAAACTTTATATTTTCATATTAATATTTATATATACATACATTTACATATGTGAATTTTATATTAATACACTAATGTTCAAACGTTTGGGGTCAGTAATTAAAAAAAATAATAATTTAATACTTTTTTTGCAAAATGCATTGTATTGATCAAAAGATACAGTAAAGACTTAGTAATGTTAAAAAAGATTTTAAATCAATGAAAATAATTCATTAATACATAAATATATTACAATAGAAAATAGTTATTTCAAAATGTAATAATTTTTCACAATATTACTGTTTTATGATTAAAAAAAATATCCAGCCTTAGTCAGCATAAATGTCCCATGGGAAATCAACACTATATGTTGGTAACACTATTTTATTTATTTTTTTTATTTTTTTTTATTAATGTTTTTATTTTATTTATTTATTTTATTTTTTTTTGCAGTCAAAAATCCTGTTTCTCCATTGACAACCATTCAAAAGTAGTTGCAAATTAAATGAAAAACTAGTGAAAGCTAATTGATATTGGTCATAAGCTGTAATTGAAAACTGATTATGCTTTGCATTGTGTGTATTTTGACAAGAACAGTGATAAAAGCTTGCCAGAAAATTAGATTTATGTGCAACAAAATTACATTTCCCATAATTCTCTCTGCAGCACAAACATGAGTAGGAGCTTGTCAATAGGAAATTTCCAGGAGGCAAAAACAGAGCCATATGGCATTAAAAAAAAGAAAAGATGGCAGCATTCATGCCTCAAACTTTCAAGGCCTACATCTGCCAGTTGAGCTGCATATGAATGCATGGAAACTCCTTAAAGTCCACAGTTTGCACAGATTGAGATTCACATTATGATGTCACTCTATGTGACAAGATTTAAAAACAAAACAGGGTTGTTAAAAACAATTTCCATTGTCATGCAACTGAACCATCTTTGTAAAATGGAAAAATCATGAACTGCATTTGACACATTGATTGAGTTGACATATTAATGGTTGACAGTTAATAGTGTTTGCTTATCTGGAACAAGAAGACATTTCCTCAGCTTGTGGAAATCTGCAAATGCAAATGTAGTCTTGGGAAGGGGATTGCAATTCTGTTTCTACGATAAAAATAATTGCTTTCCTAACATGTAATTTCCACTGTGGACGTTTGAAACATTTTAATTTTGTGTGTGTGAGCTTATGCACTGTAAAAAAATGCAACTGCACATTTTCCAGTTTACAAAACCTTTTGAGTCTCAAATACTAAAAAATACTTTTTTTCTTGAAACTGCATAAAAACCCTTGTCAGACCAACAAAATGACCCCAAATGTTGTTCAAACTAGTCAAACACAGCTGTCTGAACAAAGAATTCCATATTGTTAGAATGTTGAGGCTTTGTGAGTTCCCAGCATGCATTGCAGCATGAATAAATTATGGAGTTACTGTTATAGGATTATTGTTTTGCTGTTTGCTGACTTCATTTAAACTTTTTTGTTTTGTTAAAGTTTTTTTGGATATTTTAGTCTTGTAAGTTGTCTTACAAACAAAGACAATGTTGTCTACTTATTAGACTAAGTTATCCATTAACGTCTGTCATTTGTAAACAAACATTATTTTGATAATGTGGTGACTCTTTGCACCTTCTTTTATTCTTCCAGAAAACAGAAAAAAAAAAAAAAAATGATCTCAACGACATTAGTTGTTGTTTTAGTTGCTGTGACAAGACTTTTTCTATTAGCAAAATGAGACAATCAACATTGTATGAACAAACAAATTTACATTGGCTCAACAAAGTATCTTTACTGAGCAGAACTAAAAAAAATTATTGTTGAGTGAACTCAAAAGTCTTACTGCATCAAGTTGCCTTATTTTTTTACGTTTTCTCAACTATTTATTTTTACAGTGTGTGTGTCTTACTTTAGTCATATATATATATATTTTTTGCATTTTCATTCATTTTAGTTGTAATAATGTTGTTCCCCTTCGAACGTCCACTTCACATTATGTATGGGGAAAACTCCTGTTTTACTCTGTACTGAAGCCTTATTTGTTCACGTTTGTGTAGCTGCACAAACCAATGGCGCTTTAGCCCGCCAGAAAGGCCGGAGCCGACTATTATATAAGTCGGCTCGCAGTGCCATACATCAGATCATTCTCCTTCAGCAACGAGGATCATCTCTTCGCTGACTCTGGAAGAAGCCGAGAAGAAGCCTTGGAAGAAGCTCCAGCTCTGCTCGCCACTGTTGAAGATGCCGAAGCAGCGACGCGACGCGATCCCTGCGGCATCCGGCACCTCGGAGCAGACTAGAGCAAATTTATAAAGAGCAAATTTCAGCGCGCGTTGCTGCAAATGTCGCGCCGCGAGTGTGGATCATGCAAGGGCCACTTGCACGAGGAGGATGGTCACAGCGAGTGCGTCGCCTGTCTCGGCAGCGCCCACGCAGAGGCTGCGCCCACTGACGGCTCATCCGGGAAGGCGGTCCCTCCCGCCCAGTCTCCTAAGAGGAAGAAACAGCGGGGCAGCGGATCCCTCTCCGCGGGCTCGAGCGGTGTCACGTCGGCCCAGCACCCACGTGCCCCGCCCTCCCCGCGTCCTCTCACGCCGGTGTGCTTCACACAAGAGGACCAGCGCCCCTCCTCGGTTGCGAGTGGCTTGGTCTCATTTGGCGCTTCTGAAGAGGACATTAATATTGAAGACGTCACCGCGGTGGAGGACCTTGGCCTCGAGTGGTCAGCTCCAGATGAGCCTGCCCATGGCCTTCTTAAGGAGTGGTATCTCCCGGGAAGCCGTCAACAGTCCTCTCGCCAACGCCCCGCCCCATTCTTGCCTGCAGTTCACGATGAGTGTTCCCTTCTCGGCCCGAGTGAACACCTCTACTGCTTGGATGAGTCTGGCCAAGAGCACCAGGAGACCTTCAAAGAGATGCGCACAGCGACAGATCTGGCTCTGCGCGCCACGAAGGTGACAGCAAAGGCGATCGGCAAGACCATGGCCAGTTTGCTGGTGCTGGAGCGCCATCTATGGCTAAACCTGACTGAGATCAGGGACGCCGAGAAAATGGCCTTCCTCGACTCACCGGTCTCGCCGAAGGGGCTGTTCGGTCCTGCTGTGGGTGGATTCACAGAAAGGTTTTCAGAGGCTCAGAAGACGTCGCAGGTACTGCGTCACTTCCTCCCTAAACGCCCTGGCCTCGCGGCTGCGGGACGCCAGAAAAATCCCGCTGCACAGCCTGCAAAACCAGTGCAGCCTCAGCCCCAACGAAGATCAGAGCCTGGGCTGCAAAAGCGCTCTCGGTCGTCAAAACGCTTCCCTTTCCCGAAGCGCCAGGGTTCTCGCCCACGAGTTGTGCTGGACCCCGAGCCGCCGAAGCCGTCCTGTTGCGCTAGAGAGGAAGAGCAGGGCTCCCGTTCTCGCCTCGGCTGGAACGCCCCGAAAAACAACTCGCTTTCACTCTTCATCCCTCCAAGCTCCTCTGAGCGATGAAGTTTTGTTTCCAGCGGGTCACATCCTGCAGGTGCAGCGCGTACCCGAATCTTTTACCGCTGTGATAGCGGACCCACATACATTAAAAAGCAAATTTCCTCTACATACTCTTGCACGCTTTCACACGAATGCAAGCTCCCCGTCTTCTCAAGGCGAGCTCGCGTTTGAGAGAATAAATCCTCTCGCCTCTAATTTCTCGGCCTGGGCAGCCATTCCAGGAGTGTCGAGTTGGGTTTTAAAAACAATTCAACGAGGATACTCGCTACAGTTCGCTCGCAGGCCGCCTCGCTTCAGAGGCATCGTTCAAACTTCTGTTCCGGACAACGATGCTATTGTTCTCCGGCAGGAGGTGCTGATGCTGCTTGCAAAAGGCGCTGTGGAAGTAGTGCCACCGGCGAACAGCGAGTCAGGCTTTTTCAGCCGCTACTTCCTCGTTCCAAAGAAAGACGGCGGGCTAAGACCCATTTTGGATCTCAGACATCTGAACCACTCGCTTATGCGCCGGTCGTTCAAGATGATGACTATCAAACAGATTCTCGCGCACATTTGCCCCAAGGACTGGTTTTTGACTGTGGATCTGAAAGACGCGTACTTTCACATCCACATAGCCCCCTGTCACAGACCATTCTTGAAATTCGCGTTCGAGGGAGTGGCCTATCATTATACAGTCCTCTCCCCTCTGAGACAGATGGGAATCCGTGTGTTAAATTACCTCGACGACCGGCTGGTTCTAGCCAGATCAGAACGGGAACTAATAGCTCACAGTGAGTTATTACTCAGCCACTTAGAACACCTCGGGTTAATCATCAACCCACACAAGAGTCAGTTGTTACCCAGACACAGAGCTGTCTTTCTGGGGACGATTTTAGACTCTGCCAAAATGCGGGTGTGGCTTACGCCGGAACGATTTCTGATGATTCAGCGATTGTCGGCTTCCCTCAAACCGGGGACGTCACGCCCCCTGAGGGTTTTTCAGAGGCTGCTCGGCCTTATGGCGGCCACATAAGCGAGTGGTTCAGATGTCAGATGTCGCATCCAACTTGGGTTGGGGCACGCTGTTGGAGGGCAATCCGGCACTTGGCTCCTGGTCAGTTCAGCAGCGGTGCCTACACATCAACTGCCTAGAGATGTTGGAGGTTTTCTTAGCCCTGAAAACCTTCCTTCCAGCCGTGAAGGGTCACCATGTTGTGGTTCGGTCGGACAGCATGCTATTAGTTATAGCAATTTTAGTACTTCAACCTCATTTAATTTTAATTAGTTTCTGATTTTTAATATTTTATCTCATATTTTATTTTATTTCAGCTTTAGTTTTATTTAACAATGACAACAATAGCTTTAGTTATATTTAGTTATATTAGTTATATTTAACAATAACAATACTGCTGCCATCACTTCAGCAACCTGGATTGTTTTTTGTATAGAAGATGTTGTAGGAACATAATACATTTATGCATGTCTTGGATCAAATGAGGTGTGTGTATATAGTATAATATATAACGTTGTGTGTTTTATATGGTGTGTGTGTATATAATATATACATGCATAGTTACCCTTGGTACATATTCTTTTGGAACTAAATGAAACAACTTCAGTGGGTCCTCATAAGAGTCATTTGTAGGCTACATGAATCAGACTAGATACTTGTGGTTGTCCATATGTTTACGGCCCAAGAGTCATTTGTTGGTGAATTGGATTACAGTGTTTGTGCTGTATATTTTGACTCACTAAAAAGAATTTGCTCATAAGAGTCATTTGCTCGTAAGTTAGACGACACTAGTTACGAAGTGTTTATGATTCACTTCGAAGAACCGGCGTGAATATCGTCAATTGTATTAGCTACATTTGCGTGGTACATGTTTCACTAACAAGAGCTGGTTCATAAGAGTCATTTGTTTTTGAATTGACTACACTGCACTGTTTTTGATTCACCTAAAAATGGATCATAGGAGTCATCTGATCGTGAATTGGATTAGTCTACAGTGTTTGCGCTGTAAATTTTTGATTTTCTAAAAAGAACCGGCTTAACTGTTATGTTGTTGAACTGGACGGCTAGTTGCATTTTTTTGTGTTTGTTTTTGCGTGCAGTCCACAGTGATAACTTAATAGAAACGCATGTTTTCTGGTATTATTTTGCGATAAGCGTCTTTCTTATCACATCACATTTAATTCAGAATCTTTCGTACTGCAAGCAAATACCGAGAGAGTAACAATGCTCGCGTGTGAGAAAATGTGAGTATATGACCTGTAATCTAAAACAGTATTCATTTTAGCATATAATGGCACTAGCATTCAAAGTAACACAGGACATGGTAAAATATATTTAGCCTATTATATTTCTGACCAATATGTGAGTGGCATTTACTATACAAAACTCATTGACAAAATGCTAGATTGTTATGGGTAGTTGCCAGGATGTTGCTATACAGTTTAGGTGTTCTTTGTTTGCTAGGAGCCCATCTCCAGGTCTTCTGTGGTTTTTGAGAATTTTTTCTGATAATCAGAATGCAGCAACATAGTCCTATCATCGAAACAAAACCCATCATTAAGGTTCCTTTCACATACCTTGCATCTGATTCCAACCTCCTCATACAAGAAGAGGCTGGCTGGAGAGGTTACTATGACAACCAAATAATTAAATAAGTTCCTTCATAAGAAAAATATTTTGTGCTTTTCATTGTGGTGACAATTCATCACCAGCTTTGGATGGACAAAGGCAAACATTGTTTTGAGAGTTGCTTATCTGTATAAATCACTGTGTTTGTGTTTGTCTCGCTCACTCTATGGTCAGCTGTCCAACACAAGTAGCAGACGACACTGTGGGTTAGATCATTCAGCTTTGGATTTTCTCAAATCTTGGATCTTTATGTTATTTGACTATTTATGTTATTATATTATTTGACTAGTTAATTGTTTGTTTTCTAAAGGATCTGCCTTTGTTTTGCCAATCTGATGATCTTAATTGCAAAGAATTACAGCATACAAGTGGATAAATTCACTTGCCAAGTGAAATTTCCACCCTTAAACTTGTAGGATAGAGAGTGGAATGATACTAAATCAGCACAAAGTATGACCTCCAGTTAATCTTTGGCTTTACAATGAATTTTGCAGTTAACTTGATACATTTAGAGATAAAATAGACAGATTGCTTGTGATGCTTTCATTTGTTTCTTTGGATATGTACTCTGCAATATGCAAAAAGTTTTTTTATGTAAATGAACACTTTATGCTGAACTTCTTTTGTGATTCACATAAGCGAGGAATCATACAGTTTTATATTGACATGAGGGTTTAAATTTTTTTTAATTAACCATTCTTTTAGAATGCATAGAGTCTTGGAGAATTATTTCAAGAAGTGAAGGAAATAAGTATAGACAAATGAGACTCCAGGGCCACATTAAACATGTGCAGACCAAGTCAGCATTACCCATAAGACCGTTTACCACACCACAAATACCTGGTGACTCAGCACAAATTTCCACCACGCTATGGCAGACATCTTTTATCCAGAGCCATGCTGCAGTTAAGTAGTCTGACTTGGTTTGGCATGGAAGCGGATCTTTACTCACATCTTGGACTTTCACTTTTTTTTTTTTTGGCTATAAATCAGCAACTTAATTATTTGTTTCCTTGAGGCTCTTCTCTTCCACAATTGATTACCTGTTCAGTCCATCTCTATGAAGCACTGAAACAGGCTTTTTAAAGTGCATTTAAAGACAGACAATGTTTCTAATTTGGATTGTTAACATCATAGCATTTTTCTGTTTGTTTTCTATCATTCTGATTGTTAATTATGCATCAAATGCATTAATAAAAATATCATTTTGCACTGACTTTCAATGCTCAAAAGTGCAGGAAAAGTGCATGAACAATCCTAATATTACTCTGCTGTTAAATGCAAGCTAAACTGATTATAATTAGTGGTGTTTGTTAAAACAATGCATCTCTTTTGCTATTGAATTGGTGTCAAGCCTATTTTATGGGTGCACAATTTCCCTGCTTGAAAGGGAGGGACACATCACCAACTGAGGCCTTAACTGGATTCCAATCTTCTTTTTATTGAAAGGCATTAAATAAGCAAACAGAAGATTTGCTTATTTAATGATGTTGAATGTCTGTGCACTTTTCTCGTGTCCAACTCGGGAGTTTCGGTAAAAGCTCGCGTCTGCCGCGTCTCATCCCTGCCTTGACTTTTTCCCCGTTTTTTTTTTTTTTTTTCCCTTTTCCGCCCCTCGATCCGATTGGCTGAGAGACTACTATCGTTATTTTTTATTTATTTTTTTCCCCTCCATGTTATGTATTTATTCGTTTACATTCTATTTGCAATTAATTTAGATTTTCTCCAATTTGACTCGACAATTGGATTTCAACAAAACTCTAAGAACGTCTCGGTTACGTATGTAACCCTCGTTCCCTGAAGGAGGGAACGGAGACGTCACGTCGGATGACCGACGAAATTGGGATCTCGCCAGAGAGACCAATCCACTTCGAGTGTAACTAAACGAGCCAATGGACATTGGCATGCGATTATTGCATCCAGCTGCCGCTGATCACAGTGTGAGCATAAGAGGCAGCTGATGCACCGCATCAATTATGTTTTCGCTGAGGAGCCGAGCCGGCGACCCGGCAGCTCAGCGGTGGTACAGCGACTGTGGCGACGGGACGTGACGTCTCCGTTCCCTCCTTCAGGGAACGAGGGTTACATACGTAACCGAGACGTTCCCCTTTCAGTCGGTCACTCCGAGTCACGTCGGATGACCGACGAAATTGGGATCCCTACCAAAGCGCCACAGGAGCTGCCCCTTCCAGTGCCCTGTGTAGGGCTCCTGACCCTTCCTATAAGGCAGACGATAGGACCGGGCTCTACACAGAGAAGGTCAACTACTGGTGTTCCTTGAGCAACCCAAACAGTAGGACTAGGATAACACTGGGAAGCGTGCCCTTCCACTTGGAAGAGGCACACTGCGGAGTCACCTCCTCCCAGAGGGGGTTAAGTGACATTCAAACATGTGAAGTAACCCCGAAGGGCCTATTGCACATGGAAGTCTCTGAGATGGCTCAGGCTGCATCTTTAGAGATGGCAGAACGTGGTCCGCCAGGGGAAACACGGCTCTAATAAGAATACCGTGGAATACACATATGGGATCCCGACAGGGTCTCTCATATGGGCACTAGCCTCGCACCAGATTTCAAGAATTCATTGGCTGAAGGCCTGGCGCCGGACGCCCCGCCGCGTCCGGACGCCGGAGTGCTGGAGGACTCAACAGGGTTTGCCTGGTTAAGGAACTCTCTGGAGAATTAGGCGTAAGGACGCCGCAAGCCGACTCTGAGCCGGCCCTCTCAGTGCCACTACCCGTTTGAGGTGAGAACACAGGAGGAAACCGGTTCGACACGTAGGCTATAAAACCTAGCGAACGTGTTGGGAGTCGCCCAACCCGCAGCTCTACAGATGTCTGCTAGCGAGGCACCACGAGCCAGCGCCCAGGACGATGCGACACCCCTAGTGGAGTGAGCACGCAACCTGAGCGGGCAGGGCACACCTTGTGCTTCATAGGCCAAGGTGATGGCATCCACTATCCAGTGGGCCATCCTCTGCTTGGAGACAGCCTTCCCCTTCTGCTGTCCTCCGTAACAGACAAAGAGCTGTTCTGAGGTCCTGAAGCTCTGAGTTCTATCCACGTACTGACGCAGTGCGCGTACAGGACAGAGCAAAGCTAGGGCTGGGTCTGCCTCCTCCAGGGGCAGCGCTTGCAGGCTCACTACCTGGTCCCTGAAGGGCGTGGTAGGAACCTTGGGCACATAGCCGGGCCGGGGCCTCAGTGTTGCACTGGAGTCAGCCGGCCCAAACTCAAGGCACGACTCGTCGACCGAAAATGCCTACAGGTCCCCCACCCTCTTGATTGAGGCCAATGCAGTCAGGAGTAGGGTTTTCATAGAAAGAAACTTCAACTCGACTGACTGCAATGGCTCAAAGGGGGCAGTTTGTAGGGCTCTTAGCACCAAAGCCAAATCCCAAGAGGGAAGGGAGGGAGGCCTCGGAGGATTTAACCTCCTGGCCCCCCTAAGAAACCTGACGACCAGATCGTGCTTCCCCACCGACCTCCCCTCTATGGGGTCGTGGTGGGCAGAAATAGCAGCAACATATACCTTAAGGGTGGAGGGGGACAGCCTACGCTCCAACCCTTGTTGCAAAAAGGAAAGCACGGCTCTGATCGAACATCTCCGGGGGTCCTCCTGGTAAGAGGAACACCATTCGACGAACAGGTTCCACTTCAGCGCATAGGCCCGTCTTGTGGACGGTGCTCGTGCTGAAGCGATAGTGAGCGCTACCTCCTGGGGCAGGTCACCTAGAACCTCCGCGTCCCGTCCAGGGACCACACATGAAGTTTCCACAAGTCTGGACGCGGGTGCCAGAGGGTGCCCCGTCTCTGAGAAAGCAGATCCTTCCTCAGAGGAATCGGCCAGGGAGGGGCTGTCGCGAGGAGCATGAGTTCCGGGAACCAGGTCCTGTTGGGCCAATATGGAGCCACTAACAGGACCTGCTCCTCGTCCTCCCTGATCTTGCACATCGTCTGTGCTAGCAGGCTCACTGGGGGAAACGCATACTTGCGCAAGCCCTGGGGCCAGCTGTGTGCCAGTGCATCCGTGCCGAGCGTTGCCTCGGACAGGGAGTAGAACCACTGGCAGTGGGTGGTTTCCGGAGATGCAAACAGGTC
The DNA here is from genome assembly GCA_039654775.1 of Spinibarbus caldwelli. Lineage (NCBI taxonomy): Eukaryota > Metazoa > Chordata > Actinopteri > Cypriniformes > Cyprinidae > Spinibarbus > Spinibarbus caldwelli. Next base: position 3,071,180 of record CM077223.1, on the reverse strand, counting down.
TACCTGAGCAACTCCGAACCGACTCCAAATCAGCTGGACCGCCTGGGGATGGAGTCTCCACTCCCCAGGAAGTGCCGCTCGAGACAGCTCGTCGGCCGCCTGATTGAACACTCCGGGGATGTGGATGGCACGAAGGGACCTCAGATGCTTCTGACTCCAGAGGAGGAGGTGGCGGGCGAGTTGCGACATGCGACGGGAGCGCAAACCGCCTTGCCGGTTGATATACGCAACGGTCGCAGTGTTGTCCGTACGGACCAGAACGTCCCTGCCCCGAAGGCGCCCTCTGAGGCGGCACAGGGCAAGACGTACTGCCAGCAACTCGAGGCAATTGATATGCCAACGCAAAAGGGGGCCCGTCCAAACCCCTGATACTGCGTGCCCGTTGTACGTGGCACCCCAGCCGGTGGCTGAGGCATCCGTGAATACCACAGCATGCCTGGATACCTGCTCCAGGGGCACTCCTGCCCGAAGGAACGAGGGATCTGACCACGGGCTGAAGGTCTTGCGGCAGGCCGGTGTAATCTGAACCCGGTGAGTACCACGTTTCCACGCCCACCTCGGGATTCGGCCATGGAGCCAGTGCTGAAGCGGTCTCATATGGAGCAGACCGAGCGGAACTATGGCCGCAGCTGCAGCCATATGCCCCAGGAGCCTCTGAAAGAGTTTCAGTGGGACCGCTGTCCTGCCTGATAAAGTCTTGAGGCAGTTCAGCACCGACTGAGCACGTTCCTGGGTGAGGCGTGCTGTCTGGTTGACCGAATCCAACTCCATGCCGAGAAAAGAGATCCTCTGCGTTGGCACGAGTTTGCTCTTTTCCCAATTGACCCGAAGGCCCAACTGGCTGAGGTGCCTGAGCACCAGGTCCCTGTGTGCGCACAACAGCTCTCGAGACTGTGCAATTATGAGCCAGTCGTCGAGGTAGTTGAGAATGCGCACACCCTGTTCTCTCAGGGGAACAAGGGCCGCCTCTGCGACTTTGGTGAAGACACGAGGCGAGAGGGACAGCCCGAAGGGCAGAACCTTGTACTGATATGCCTGACCTTCGAACGCGAATCGCAGGAATGGCCTGTGCCGCGGAAGAATCGAAACATGAAAGTACGCGTCCTTCAGGTCAATCGCTGCAAACCAATCTAGGGGACGGACGCATCCAAAAATGCGTTTCTGCGTCAACATCTTGAACGGCATCTTGTGAAGTGCACGGTTCAAAACTCGCAGATCCAAGATCGGTCGTAACCCACCACTTTTCTTGGGCACAATGAAGTAAGGGCTGTAAAACCCCGACCTCATATCGGCTGGAGGGACCGGCTCTATTGCATCCTTCGCCAGTAGGACTGCAATCTCCGCGAGCAAGACAGGGGCATCGACGGCTTTGACTGAAGTGAACCGGATGCCCCTGAACTTGGGGGGACGCCGGGCGAACTGAATCGCATAGCCGAGTCTGATGGTCCGCAGGAGCCACCGGGACGGGCTGGGGAGCGCTAACCAGGCTCCGAGAGACCGCACCAGTGGAACCAACGGGGCCACCGACGCGCCCGCGGTGGGGCAGCGAGGTGGAACACAGGGACCGGCCCCAGGGCCTGTGACGGCCTGGCCTGTGACGGCAGGGGGCGGGGTCTGGGTGTGTAGTGTAGCACTCACCTGATTTCTCCTCGCGTGGGAGGAGACACAGGAACCCGGCTTGAGGCTTGTGACAGCCCGGCGTTTGACGACTTGAAGCGGGGAATGGAGTGCTACTGCCCTTACCTGGTTCCACGAATGGGCAGGAGGGGTGCTCTTGGGCAACCACCTGCTGCCTGCTGGCGAGAGAGGAGGAGGGAAGCGATCCTGTGATGCACGGATCACCACTCTCCTCCTCTTGAGACCCAGAGATTGAGGAAACCGCTCTTTTACTGATGTTTTGGGTACCGCTGGCTGCTGGGCCAGCAGCGGAACAAAAACAAACTGAAACACAGGATTCTCCACCCGGCCCTCCACCGGGGGAGGGAGTGGTGCGGTCACCATCTCCCGAAGAGCAGTCTCCTCCATCTCTGGGTCGCCCGTCTCAGGGCCTCTTGCACTTGCGCTTGCCGCCAGGTTTGGCGGGGGCCTGAACGGGCTGGGCGTCCTGCCTGCGACCGGCTCCACGACGCGGCCTGGTGGAAGGCTGCTGCGGCTGCGCGGGAGCGGGGGCGGCCGCAGGGGGGCGCCCACGGCGACGAGCAGGCTGAGGGGCTGCAGCCGGAGTGGAAGCAGCAGGTTTCCTCCGGCGCATGATGTGTTTGATCGCCTCAGTCTGCTTCTGGGCTGCCGAGAACTGCTGGGCAAAGCTCTCGACAGCGTCGCCGAAAAGGCCGGTCTGTGACACGGGAGCATTCAGGAACTGTACCTTTTCCAGCTCTCTCATGTCAGCAAGACACAGCCAGAGATGGCGCTCCTGGACCACTAACGTGGACATCGCACGACCCAGAGACTGTGCGGTCACCTTCGTCGCTCGTAGCGCGAGGTCCGTCGCAGCACGCAGCTCATGTAGAACCGCCAGGTCGTGACCACCCTCGTGCAGGTCTTTCAGTGCTTTGGCCTGGTTGACCTGCAGCAACGCCATAGCGTGGAGGGCGGAAGCCGCCTCCCCACAGGCTCTATAAGCACTGCCAGTTAGACCTGACGAATACTTAGAGGCCCGTGAGGGGAGACACGGATCACCCCGCAGGGTGGAAGCGGCTGTTGGACATAGTTGCATGGCCACAGACCGCTCCACCGAGGGGATGCCCGCATACCCCAAAGCGGCTCCACCATCGAGGGTGGTGAGAGTGGAAGAACTACAAGATTTGTTTCGGGCAGTGAAAGGTGCCCTCCACGATCTTGTCAGCTCCTCGTGCACTTCCGGGAAGAATGGCACCGGAGGGGGGCACTGAGAACCAGCGCGACCCCCACCGAGAAACCACTCGTCCAGCCTCGAAGGATCGGGACGTGGTGGTGGATTCCACATGAGCCCGACATTCTCGGCGGCCCGGGAAAGCATGGCCGTCATCTCTGGGTCTGGCTCGGACAACGCTACCACACCCGAAGGGGGCAGCGCAGCCGAGTCGTCATCCCCGGAGAGAGAGGGCCCGCCCTCCGATGCAGTGATCGACATCTGGTCGTCAGGGGGACCACCGAAGGAGACGCCTGGTGCACCCCGAGCAGAGGGCCCAGCACGCTCCTGCGGCAGCTCCACCGGCTGCAGAGTGCTTGAGGGGCGAGGAGCTCCACTTGGGGAAGCCCTCACCGTAATCCTCAGATCACCTCTGCCCCCACCGGACCCAGCGGCGCGCACGCTGGACCGCGGCAGAGGCAGAGGGACTCCGCCATGTTTGACATAGCGGAGTCTAAGACGCAACTCCGAGATGGTCATGTCCCCACAAGAAGAACATGAGCCATCCACGAAAGCCTCCTCAGCGTGCTGAATGCCCAGACACGTGAGGCAGCAATCGTGACCGTCCTGAGGCGCCAGGAAGCGACCACAGCCAGAAACGCACGGGTGATAAGACATCTTTAAAAAGACGCGATCACCCGTGTACTCTCTTAGAGAAATTTGCTCTTAGAAATGCTCTTTTTTGAGGTGCTGAAGCACGCAGGGGAGCTTGGCCACCGCACACTCCAAGTGTGGCTGCCAGCGGGAAGACGATTCTGCTCTCCCGGACACCGTGACCACCGCTGCTGCACCGTAACGCCCGCACTCGATCAGGAACACTTCTTGGGAAAGGGAGCAGTAGCTTCACTACTACCGCTCGGCTCCGAAGCGAAAGGATAATTGATGCGGTGCATCAGCTGCCTCTTATGCTCACACTGTGATCAGCGGCAGCTGGATGCAATAATCGCATGCCAATGTCCATTGGCTCGTTTAGTTACACTCGAAGTGGATTGGTCTCTCTGGCGAGATCCCAATTTCGTCGGTCATCCGACGTGACTCGGAGTGACCGACTGAAAGGGGAACTTAGATTCTTAGAAATCTTTTGTGTAATGAATGTGAATTGTAACTCAAATTATGTATCTTGTTTAGCTGAAGATTTGAAAGCTATTTACAATTTTCACCTGACAGACAATAAAATGGAAAATTCCCATAGACTTACATTGAAGGATGGACCCAAGCCATAGCTAGAGACCAGAATATCATAGATATGTGCTACAGATGCCAGTTTTAACAAGCACAAGTACATATATTCTGCTTTCTTAGATGTGACAATTCAACGTCTGTGAAGATGGAGATGGAGAGATTTGTCATTAGTATATTGTATATAGTAAGTGCTTGATGTTACTGTAATCATGATCAGTATTGTACTGTACATCCTGTTATTCAGCTCACTGACCTCTTTCGATTGGCTGATTATTACTCTGCATTAATATTGATTGTAGGCCCATCCAATATCTGTATCAGGCTGACATTGAACCATCCACACTGAGGACTAGTGTATGTCAAACTTCCACAAACTTGAAGAATGGATGGTTTTCCTTTGCATCTGTTTGAGAGTTGATCATCCGGACACACAAATCAGTAAGCGTTGTTTGTAAACGTTTCCATTACCGATGCTTTTACTGTATATATACAAATGTGAAGTAACTTCCATGACAACAGTGATGTAGAGCATGCCGATATATCTAATCACGTAACGCTTTAGGAATTCACATTAGACACCTGTATTTGTTTTCTGTCCTGAAAGCTGAAGTCTCAGAGTAAACTTTTTGAACATGATCAGCAGACAGATTATTAATCCAATATATAGATCTAGGCAAGAGATCCAGATGTTTACTCTGACACTGAGTCATATCATAGATTTATCATATTATCGTGTAAATTTTTTAAAGTGCCAAAATGTTTGTAATTTAGGTTTAGGTACTACCGTTTTTCCCTGGCTCTTGAAATTGTGCTATTGTACCTTTAAATAATTAATATGCAAACAACATTTTGCATGCAAAATGAGTAACAGCACTAAATCATGGGCTAAATCAGGATCCTCCTTATTACCTGACAGTGGTTGAACAAGTTTTTCATCACTGGATTGATGTTTGAATGTGGGCATTTCTTCTGACTGATGGCAGAAAGTTGTAGCAGAAATTATTATTATTATTATTATTTTTATTTTTTTTTAGTATTATTATTCTTTTTTTTTTTTTGCAGTTTAGTTTAGATAAATTGTTTTTTTGAAACTTCAGTATGGTTTCATTGTAAATTGAACTGTTTTATAGCAAAAGCACGGGTGATATCTCACAATATGAGCCCTTTAAAAATAACAGGTTCTTCAATGGTTCTTTGCAGCACTTCACCAAAAAGAGTTGGGTCTGTTTTCTTATGTAAAACCATTTCTCGCTTTATAGCGTTCTTGAGTCACTATGATTACAAAACCAAAACTGTAAAGTAACCATTAGAGAATGTTCTTTATATGTTCTCTTTAGGTTCTCACAAAAATCTCCCTACATTCTTCTGGGAAGGTTAGTTTCTTTACAATTGTCTAACCTAAAATTAACCAGTAGTGGACGTTGTGTATAGGTTTATCTTTAGGTTGGAAACGGTCTGGCAAGGTTAGTTAATGGTTATGAAATGAAACCTACAAATAAACTTTAGAGAACATTCTGTATAGGTTCTATTTATACTGTTACAAAAACCTCTGCAATTTTTGGGGTTAGTTTATGGATATAATACTACAACCCTAAAATAACCTTTAAAAAACATTCTGTATATGTCATCTTTAGGTTGTCACAAAAACATCTCTGCAATGTTCTGGGAACATTAGTTTATGGTTATAAAAAAAAAAAACCTAAAACTAACCATTACAGAATGTTCCTTATCGGTTCTCTTTAACAACTCAATGTTAACTCAGTGTTCTGAGAACGTTCATTTTTAGTTACAAAAACACAAAACATTCCTAGAATGTTATTATTTGAAAACAATTAAAATAAATAAATAACCAAACAGGAACAATATGCTAACGTTAGAGGAATGTTCTATGTTTGCTGAGATAGTCCTTTGAAGATTAAAAAGCTCTTGACTTTACATTATAGATTCTTCTGATCTGCATATTGGTTCTATACTTTATCCCAGAAGTGAAGCCTTTTTGTGTTATTTGAAGCACTGGTAGCCCACACTGTTTTTTATTTTTTTAATTATTATAATAGAGGTTAATATTTTGTTTGATTTGCTTGGTTTTTCATAGTACATGCAAAAGTGTGAAAAAATTAGATGCTTGCTTACATTTGCAGAAAATATGCATGGTGCCTGACATGGTTCTAGGCTGTTGCTAGAGTCCTCCACCCACAAGTCTCTAATATTCTGTTCTCTAGATATGGCACACACTTAGAGATATTATTTATATCAAAAGCAAACCTTAATACTTACAGTTGGCAAGCATTTGGAGAGGATTTCATGAGTTTGAGTCTGGCTTGACAGGATGCTGGAGGCAGTGAGGAGACACCAGCTGGTTGTGTTCTATCTGGTCATCCAAATGGCTTCTGTCTTCCTGTTAATCTGTTGTTGTTGTTTCTGTTTGGGATAATTTATGTTCACTTGTGTTCAGGGAGATGGAGTGAGACATATTTTGTGATAGTTTCCTCTTAGGATATTTATATAGACTTTATGATGTTTCTAACATGTTCTTGTAACTCGCCTGCATTTAACATATGCTTAAAGTACGCAACCTGAGAAGAAGAATCAGTAATATCATCTCCACCCTTTAAACTACTGTATTATGAGAGGTATTACAGAGGTTTATTCGAGTGGGCGATTTAGCAGACGATGACTTGAGTTTTGCTGCTCACAGGATAGTGATCCCCTTCCACTTCCATCGCAGTCATAATGTGCCGTAGAGATGCAATTCATCTAACTTTTGGCAAAGTCTGCAGGCCTGCAAGGGAAAATGACTAATGACTAATGTATTTGATTCTGTGCTATTCACCACAGTCTTATGCATTAGAAAGTGATGATGTAGTTGTCATGGAGATATCAGAATCAGAATCAGAATCAGAATGAGCTTTATTGGCCAGGTATGTTTACACATACGAGGAATTTGTTTTTGTGACAGAAGCTCTACAGTGCAACAGAAAGACAGCAACAGGACAGGGCACAGATAATAAAAGAATAATTTACAAATAGGCAATGTACAAATAGCAAAAACACAATATATAGACAATTATGGTGTACAGGTCTAATATGTGCAAATCTGAAATGAAAAAAAATAAGTATGTGTGTTGAATAAATAATTTATAATAGTGTTGTGTGTTCCACTTTTAATGTCAAGTGTTCATGAGATGGATTGCCTGAGGGAAGAAACTGTTCCTGTGTCTGGTCGTTCTGGTGCTCAGAGCTCTGTAGCGTCGACCAGACGGTAATAGTTCAAAGAGGGAGTGTGCTGGATGTGAGGGGTCCAGAGTGATTTTGCCAGCCCTTTTGCTCACTCTGGATGAGTACAGTTCTTGGAGAGTGGGGAGGGTTGTACCAATGATTCGCTCAGCAGTCCGGACTACCCTCTGTAGTCTTCTGAGGTCAGATTTGGTAGCTGAGCTGAACCAGACAGTTATTGAAGTGCAGAGGACGGATTCAATGATGGCGGAGTAGAACTGATATAGACATGTTTTGGTGTAGCAGTAATATCGAGACGTTCCTCACTGAAGTTATTGGCACTAGTTAGTCAAATACAGTCATTGTAACCTCTCCGTGTTCATAAATGTTCATGTTAAAAATAGCTGTTGAAGAGCAGATCATCATTAAAGCTGAGTTACAGTGACTTGAGGTGACATTACTATGAGTTTCTGTATCATACATACTTTAACCCTATAAAACATACTGTACCATATTTGATACACAAATTTCTAAGGCCTCTAAATGATCAGTATGATTAAAACATTGCTGTTGTACACAATCTACTATGCCTTTTGTCATCTATTGATAGTTTATTTTTTTTTAGCAAGTAAAAGGTCTTTTTGTATAATTTTAAAAACATCCACCTTCAGTTTGTGGTTCATGTGTCTTTTTGCTGTGAAATCTTTTCTGATTTTTATACTGGGTAACTTTTTATAAGGGTAACTTTTTATACTGTAAGTAATATTTCAAGATGAACATTTACTGGACTGAAGCAACTTTGGTTTACTTGATTATTCACGCATCTTTTTTTTTTTTTTTTTTAAGAAAAATCATGCTGAAACGTACAGTAAGTACCAAATATGATCATCAGATTAGTTGAATGGTTAGTTGATCTATCAATCATCATTGTATTGCATTGCATTATATGTTTCTATATGAATCTACAGAGCTTTGATGATAAAACTAAGCATTTAAACATCATCTTACTAAGACATTGAGAAATATAGAGTGAAAACTGATATTTATATGCATTTTATGTATGTATTCTCTTTTACTATTGATTTACAAGACCTCATTGATTTACAAGCTCTCAGAATTCTCAGAATCTTACTTTTTTTGCAATATAAATAGCAGCAGCTGCACCAAATTGCATATTTTTGCTCAGTTTGGGCCTCTGAATAAAACTGATGTGTTTTTCTTCCTCTGGTTTGAGCTCCATTTTCTTCTATATCATACTATATGAGCCATAAAAGCTGGATGTATCAAATATAATACTATTTTTTTAATACTTTTTTTTTTTTTTTTTTTTTAATATTCTGTCTAAACGTTCAATAAACTGCTCCATTAAAAAAAAAGAAAAAAAGAAAAAAAAGCAGATGATTATTTCAGGCTTTACAGACAAAAAAAAAATTGCATTCATTGGTGTGGCTTCCTTTTTTTTTTTTTTTTTTTTTTTTTAATTGAAATTGAAAGACATCCCTGTAGCTCAAACAGTAGAGGAGGGCGCTAGCAATGGCAGTATCATGGATATGATTCCCTGGGAATGCATGAACTGATAAAATGCATACATTAAAGGGATAGTTCACCCAAAAATGAAAATTCTGTAATCATTTACTCACCCTCAAGTAGTTCCAAACTTGTATGAATTTCTTTGTTCTGCCGAACATAAAGGAAGATATTTTGAAGAAAGTTTGTAACCAGGCTGTTTTGGGGCACCATTGATTTCCATTGTAGGAAAAAAAAAATACTATGGAAATCAATGGTGCCCCAGAACTGCTCTGTTTCCCACATTCTTTGGAATATCTTCCTTTGTGTTCAGCAGAACAAAGACATTCATACAGGTGATTACAGAATTTTCATTTTTGGGTGAACTATTCCTTTAAGTACAATATAAGTCACTTTGGATAAGAGCGTCTGCCAAATGCATAAATGTAAACGGATTTCTAATTTCAAATGGTTACATTATATTGATGTAAAATGTAATGGCAAGTTAAGCCAGTATTTTGTGCTACAAAACTGAGCTGTTAATTTGATTCATTTGGCTGCTTAAATTGAGCTGCAGGCTTCTGACACTGAGTTTAATGCTGAATATGATTATAACATGCATTTTATTTGGGCAGTTTAACATCCTGCCTAGAATTTTAAATTGTGTGTCTTATTTAGAATGTTAATGAGGCATATTTTCTAAATGATCTTAGCAAGGGCAATATTTCTTTCAGCTATTAGGGACTAATTAAACGAAACAACTTTTTTTATGCAAGAAAGATGGTTTTGGTTTAATAATAGAAATCCTGAAAGTGTAAATGCATGCGGCCTGTAAATGCGCGAATGCATCAGTAGAAAGTGAATATATTGACTTACGGTAGCAGAACAGAAGTGACTCAGATGTTGTTTAGACTGTGAAGGAGCTGCAGACAATGAGTGTTAACAGACTTTTAGTTTTACAAGCAACTTGCGTCTCTTTTGCTGACAAAGGCCTTCAGTGATCTTCCAAAGAAAAGCGCTTGTTCAAATCACAATTACTATTGCTTATGCTTAGGGGTGGGGATTTGTTTAAATCTCTCACACTAAGTATTAAACTTTGTTTAACTTTCCTACACCATTTGTGCTCCAGACATGAATGATTCCTCAAATCACTTTTCTTATTGAGGAGAGCGTGCTGTTACTTTAGTGAACAGACAAGCAATATTCACTTGGTTTACCTGGACAAATAATCATTAAATGAGGCACTTGAGTCATATATAGAGAACAGAATATCACAGAGACTTTAGAATGGACTTTTGTCAGCAAACATGCGTAACAATGCACTAAAAAATGCTGATTTGTTCAAAATTAGATGAGGAAAATGGGGTGAATTTTGACTATTTAAGTAGCTGTGAACATTTACCTATTAACTAAGCAGAAAAACAGTTCAAAACAAAATGCTTTGAACATGACGGGAGGGTTAGAACTGTTTGCTTTCATTTCATTTCATACATCAGCGCATTGATCATTGTTCTGTTTTCATAAATATTTATGCTGACATCAGTGCAATGTTTTCTGTCAAGACTTTCCTCAGTGAAGAGGTATGCAATGACAGTTTAATCTAAATACAAACCGATGTCTTTTGTCTGATAAACAGCACAAGTCCAGCCAAATGTTGCGTTTTCAGAGCTGTTTGTCTTGCAGGGAGATGAATCAAACGGGGACATGAAGCTTCAGAGTTTACTGATCCCATAATCAAATAGACAGAGATTTAAATGGGTTTTACCCACACACAGTTTCACTTCTACTGTTTCTACGTGATATCTTTTAGTATTTCTACATGAAGTGTGTTTCTAGCTCATACATGTTTGGTTATTTACGGGTATGCATAAAATGAACATATTGACTGCAAACCTAAAACCTTTTTAGAAATTTCAATAAAATTTTGGAAAATATTAAATGTTTTCAATCAATGTAGTATGATTTATTTAATCTCCCGGGCGAATTAGGCATTAAACTGCCATTTGATGGACACGTAAAACTACTAAAGATTTTTAAATGTCAAGTTGATGAGTTTATTTCTTCATCAGCATTATATCACTTGTTCACCAATGGATTCACCTGCAGTGAATGGGTGCCGTCAGAATGAGAGTCCAAACAGCTGATAAAAACATCACAATAATCCACAAGTAATCCACACCACTCCAGTCCATCAATTAACATCTTGTGAAACAACAAGGTGTGTCTTTGTAAACAAATCCATCATTATGACGTTTATAACTTCAAACCATTGCTTCCGGCTTGCCCATTATCCATAATATTGATTTCTCCAGTGCAAAAGTCTTGTCTCAATCAAGAGAGAAATATGTGAATATTCGCTTCACAAGACATTATTGGATGGACTGGAGTGGTGAGGATTACTTGTTCATTTTTGTGATGTTTTTATCAGCTGTTTGGAATCACAATCTGACGGCATCCATTCACTGCAGAGGATGCATTGGTGAGCAAGTGATGTAATGCTACATTTTTCCAAATCTGTTCTGATGAAGAAACAAACTCATCTACATCTTGACTAGACTGAGAGTGAGTAAATTTTAATTTTTGGGAAAGTAACTATTCCTTCAACCCTGGTCTAATGGCTGTATTTTTCCATGGTGATGCGCTGATGTAGTTTACATTGACAGAAGATGTGAATCTCTTTGGAGAAGCTTGATCTTTAGGTTCGGAGGCCATTTGAATCCATATGAAATTGCAATGATGGAAACAACCACAGGACTTCTAGGATGCATATGGAAAATGATTCAAATGTGCAGGTGAATGTTTTCTCCAAGATGAGTTTGGCAGGTTGGTAGGAAGGAATCGTTTTGCTGCTCTATTAATCTCGCTCTGTTTCTGGAAACTTACTGCTGGCAAGAGAAAGCTCTGTTTTGCTTTGCTTCTGGATGTGCTACAATCAATCCCGGCCTTTTCCAGCATGTACAAAAAAAGCAATTACATAAAAAAAAAATCACATGAGTCAGAAATGCTTACATGTGAATGACTATGAATCTTTATGAAAAACACAGAGACCCAACTACCCTAACAGAGTCGTATGAATATTGAACAATTTGGCTGATTTGTTAAGTGTTTGTGATTTCCCAGAATGAGTAAATGATAATATTTTGCTGTTTGCTGACTTAATTTATGCTGTTTTTGTCACCAGTGTTAGTTATTCTGTGTTGATGTTAAGAGCTCATCCTAAATTATGAATTTAAAGACGAATGTTTGGTGATTGTGAATGTTATTGATGTGTATGTGATTAGTATTAAGGTTGGTTCTATATACAACTACTGCACATATTATTTTTGCAATGCAAGATGTGAGGAATTCCAATATCTCTTTAGGTCATATAAAACTTTATGTAAAAATGAAACTGAGTTGCTAATTTATAATTTACTGAATCTAAATCTGTTTTGTGTTTTCATTCTGGACTAATTATAAATGGTTAAACAAAGTGATGTTATTATGAGTTATTAAGAATATTGCTAGTATTCACAATGCATGCATTGTTGGTCAATTATCTCATTCCTGGAGACTGAATTAACAAAGTGAGGTAATGGAAGGACAAGGAATGCTGCTGTAGCCATGGTACTGTATGCAAATTACCTGGTAAAAATATCATATCATAGGTTATGGTCTAAACTGGCATGCCTCCCATATATTGCCTATGAAAAGGGGGAGAGAATGGATTTGAACGGGCTTTTTTTTTTTTTTTTTTGTTAAATTGTTTCTTATTTACTATCTCTTCTATTATACAAGTGGATGATAGAAGTATGTATGTGTATAACAGAAGAGACAGGAGTAAGAAATAAAAGAAAAGATAAAACAATTTAATAAAATAAATATATTGAAATACATTGAAAAAAACGATCATTTATTACTTATTTCCTCTCTCTTCTATGATACAAGCGGATGAAACAAGCCACTATGGAAGCCCGTTTCCACCACAGAATAAGAAAAATATGGTTAAGTAATAAATTAATCGCGACTTCTTATCTCACAATTCTGGGTATTTTTCTTGCACGTTTATATTTCTGCTTGTTTCTCACAATTCTGAAATCCATGATATAAACTCCAAATTCTGTGAAAAAAAGTGAGATATAAACTCTGAATTTTTCTCTGACACATCCTCTGACTTTCTCACAATTGTGACTTTTTCCCCCTTCTGAATTTACATTTTTCTATTATTTTCAGGCATATTTATGCATGCTGTTCCAAAGAAAACCCTTAAGGTACCTTTAAGTCATTTATACATGTATTTAAATGTATTTTACTTGAGTGGATTGTTGGCCGCTTGTATTTGGAAGGACCAGTGTTCGCTTTAGTCCACAGGCCACTGCTAGTTCCATTTAGGGTAGCATGACAGACAAATCTCTAAGCTCGCTGTCATGTGGGAATGACACAGAATGAATAGCCCTCTTACTGTAGCACGTAAACCAGATGCTTCAGATGACTGAGTATTATATCCTTGTATGACGAAAAAGAGCATTGGAAGCACAGCAGTATCTATGACAATAATAATAGTTTACGCAGCTCGTCAGGGGCCTTTCGGGAACCGGGGATATTTTGGTGGAAAAAAGACTCCTCGCGGCCCTTGTGTGTCGTTCCTGGTTATGCAATTTGACCCTCATGCCTTCAAGAAGCTTCAGCACTGTCTTTGGAGGAGATGTCTGAGAACTAGCCGTTCATTTCCATCGAATGTGAAGCATCCAAATAATGACTCAGATCTGCAGCCAAACAAAATGTAGAAAACCATTGCCATTGAGCGTTTGGCTGTTTGGCTCGGCCGTTCCACGATCGGAAACCGCTCACATCTGTTTTTCCCGCTAGTATCATTAAATGACCCCAAAAAAGAAGTCAACACAATATTTAAAAAGCTGGAAGAAGGTTTAGTATGGACATTACTGAAAATACATAACCATTTATCCATCAGCAGTGGATTCAGTGGTACTTTTTCATTGCATTGTCCTATTGCATTATCCATTTGGATAGGAGGTTGATATAGAATCTGTGGTTTAAAACTGCTTTTGAAATACTTTATTTTCTAAATCACTGATGCTTTAGTGAGTAATTTACATTTAGTCTGATGCGTATTGCACGCAGAACTGGCTGAAATCCCTACACCGTAAAAAAAAACAACCTATAGAATATACTCAATAAAATTGAGGTAACAATTTGTGCTCCGTTTGTGTGAGTAGATTCTATCCTATATTTTTGGGTAAAGAATACCTAAATTTAACAGCTCTGACAAACTAAAATAAAAAAATAGTTAAAGTATACCTAATATTTTTCAATACACTACACAACTAATTACCTATAAAACTTGAGAAATAATAACTCTATTTTTAGCAGGCAATAGTTCATCTTCTAAATTATTATTCATAATAATTACCCAATAGGACATTACCATTATTGTGATCAGTGTTTGTTTTAGTTGGGCTCTTGACTCTTGCTTTTCATTAAGTTAGTTTTCTTTCAGTGCTTACAATAGTGTTTCAATATAAACACTTATGCATTAATAAAGAAAGAGATGTTTTAAAGTTAAGTTGAAGTAAGTTGAAGTAAACTACTTTTCATGTTAGATGTCAAGCTGTAATAAAGTTGAGAAATAATATTAAAAAGTGTTGAAATCAATCTTTCATTACTGATGGAAATGTTTTTTCACAAATGCAAAGATGCAGAAAGATTTAGACATCAACACTCATCATACAAACCTCAACAATGGTGACAATCATCAAACTAATTCAGATAAACAGATCAACTGCAATGCATGCTGGGAATCAAGTAAGAGTTTTGTACTGTTTTGATACCCAGCATGCATTTCAGCATAAAATTTTCTTTTGTTGATTGTCACCATTGTTGAGTTTCATACACTGATTCTTGATGTCTAATTGGTTCAGCAATTTAACGAGTTATTTTATTTTATTTTGGTATTTTCTGTTAATTCATGGAAGTATGAAATCTGTACCTCTGCTTTAATCTCACACTGTAGTGTCACACTTAAAAAACAACATTCTTGTGAGCAATTACTTAAATAACCTCAAAATGATTACAGTCACCGTCACCTGATCCCAATGGATCTTAGTTTTCATTGCCTCAACAAATGTATTTTAGCACATTGTTACAAGTGACAATGGAAACCTAACATTAAAGTACAAAGAGTCAAGAGACCAACTAAAGCAAACACTGATCCCAATAATGGTGGTTTGTTGAAATTTCAACATTATTTCACCATTACTTGCAGGTGCAAAAGTGATGTTGATTCAATGCAATTAACATTGACAAACGAACTGTTTTTAACATTGATTCAACATTTGCTTGCTATCGGGGTGGGTCCTCCTCGGCTGTGGTATCATGCATGCTCACTTTTGAGGTGCCAGAGCTAATATTTTTGGATATATATTACTTTATTTTTTTTTTTCTGTTGCAGTTATTACTGTAAACAAATAGGTAGTGTAAGTAGAATTTACCCATTATTATATATTTTATTTGCTAACTAATATACTTAAGTAAAATCTAACTGATTTTCATGGGTTGTATTTAACACCCCCAAGAGTAATTTTTTACGGTGTATTTGCATTTTAATTCTGCATGGAAATGAAGGTTGATGCATTTGAGGAAAAACTGATCAACAGATGGGGGGGGGGGGGGGGGGGAACTAATAAAATTTAAAAATTAGTATTTAAAAATATAAATATAAATATAAATATAAATATATATATATATATATATATATATATATATATATATATATATATATATATATATATATATATATATATATATATATATATTCAATTACTTCAACTTGATGAACAAAACAAAACTAAAACAAAAAAATAATAATAATAATAACCATTAATAAAAACATTGATAAAGCTAATAAAAATGAGGAAGAATACAGGCCAAAATGACTAAAATTATTAAATTAACATTTCAAAATGAAGAAAACTGAAATTAAAATAAAAACAGAAAATAGAAAAATAGAAACTAATTCAAAATATTAATAAAAAATAGTATCTCAATTATCCTAAAATACACTGGTAATTTATCCACTTGTTAAAATATGCTAATATGCTATAAACTAACTTGCATGCTACTGTTGTATGTGTTGAAGTATGCAATTATAACTAAACAATGTCTCAATATGTGCAAAACAAGACTAAAATTGTAGTGACACTAGTTTCCTTTATCAAAATATTTATACACGCATGGCATATCCCTGCATATATTAAGATTTTCTGTATCATTTCCACTTATACTATTTTGAAACAGGCTGTATTCATACAGTAGTTTGCCCAGCGCTACGTCACCTAAAACATTTCTAAAGCATTTGTAATCATAACAGAGTTTATGTTTATCTTGTTTATGTGGTTATTGCCAGATCCAGTATGTTGAACCTGAAGTCATTCTCAGGAACATCTTGGGTGGTGCTCACGCTGATGTGATGGTGGTCCAGCACACGATGGCTGATTTAGGACCGCCACTTAGAAAAACTGGACCACAGGGATGAGAGCTATGACGTTATATACCATACAACGATAGGAATGTGTCAACCGGTGGAGATATTGCTATAGTGTTTAGTTCATTTGCTGTATACACTACTGTTTAAAAGTCATTAAGATTGTTTAAATGTTTTTGAAAGAAGTCTCTTAAGCTCATCAAGGCTGCATTTATTTGATCAAAAAAATACAATAAAAATAGTACAATTGTGAAACATTATTGCAATTTAAATTAAATGTGTTTTATTTGAATATATATTTTAAATGTAATTCATTCCTGTGATGCAAAGCTGAATTTTCAGCATCATTACTCCAGTCGTCTAATTTTACATTCTAATTTTTTCATGATTCCTTGATGAATAGAAAGTTCAAAAGATTAGCACTGAAATAGAAATATTTTGTAACATTAAAATGTCTTTACTGTCACATTAATTTAATGCATTATTGCTGAATAAAAATATTAATTTAAAAAACTATCTGACCTCAACTTTTGACGTGTATGTTATAGTGTATGACAAATCTAATAAAAATGACAAAAATACACAACAAATTACTGAAATTAATAAATTAATATTTCAAAATTAATAAAACTAAAATTAAATAATAACAGAACATATAAAAAACTAATTTACAATTAACAAAAAGAAGTAAAAAATAATATGACACTAATATATATATATATATATATATATATGATTTATATAATTTAAATGTAGTTGTTATTTCTGAAATATTAATTTTAGTAATTCTGTGTATTTTTATTTCTACTTATTTTTATTAGTTTTAAATTGCACAATAGATACCAAACAAAACAACAATAAAAGCACAAAATACATAAAATAATGGTAAAAAAAAATAAAAGTAATAAAAGAAAGAAAAAAAACTGACTTTTAAGGGCAATCAGGGCATATAAGCAGTTTCAGTAGAAAAACAAAGACTCATTCAATAGGGGGCAGACAACATACTAAGCACTGCAGCGCTGGTCGGAGTCAACATTACATTGTTCCAAATGATCTAGAAATGGTTAGTAATTTTGTCTTATGTTTGTCATTTTTATTAGTTTTGTCATTAGTTTTGTCACTCATATTAATATTAAATTGAAAATATAAAAATAAAAACTAATTCAAAATCTGAATAAAAACTAGTATAATCATACTAATATATACACTGAACAAAATTATAAACACAACACTTTTGTTTTTGCCCCCATTTTTCATGAGCTGAACTCAAAGATCTAAGACTTTTTCTATGTACACAAATGGCCTATTTCTCTCAAATATTGTTCACAAATCTGTCTAAATCTGTGTTAGTGAGCACTTCTCCTTTGCCGAGATAATCCATCCACCTCACAGGGTGTGGCATATCAAGATGCTGATTAGACAGCATGATTATTGCACAGGTGTGCCTTAGGCTGGCCAAAATAAAAGGCCACTCTAAAATGTGCAGTTTTACTGTATTGGGGGGGTCCAAAAACCAGTCAGTATCTGGTGTGACCACCATTTGCCTCACGCAGTGCAACACATCTCCTTCGCATAGAGTTGATCAGGTTGTTGATTGTGGCCTGTGGAATGTTGGTCCACTCCTCTTCAATGGCTGTGCGAAGTTGCTGGATATTGACAGGAACTGGAACACGCTGTCGTATACGCCGATCCAGAGCATCCCAAACATGCTCAATGGCTGACATGTCCGGTGAGTATGCTGGCCATCCAAGAACTGGGATGTTTTCAGCTTCCAGGAATTGTGTACAGATCCTTGCAACATGAGGCCGTTCATTATCATGCTGCAACATGAGGCGATGGTCGTGGATGAATGGCACAACAATGGGCCTCAGGATCTTGTCACGGTATCTCTGTGCATTCAAAATGCCATCGATAAAATGCACCTGTGTTCATACGCCTGCCCATACCATAACCCCACCGCCACCATGGGCCACTCGATCCACAACGTTGATATCAGCAAACCGCTCACCCACACGACGCCATACACGCTGTCTGCCATCTGCCCTGTACAGTGAAAACCGGGATTCATCCGTGAAGAGAACACCTCTCCAAAGTGCCAGATGCCATCGAATGTGAGCATTTGCCTACTCAGGTCGGTTACGACGACGAACTACAGTCAGGTCGAGACACCGATGAGGACGACGAGCATGCAGATGAGCTTCCTTGAGACGGTTTCTGACAGTTTGTGCAGAAATTCTTTGGTTATGCAAACCGATTGTTGCAGCAGCTGTCCGGGTGCCTGGTCTCAGACGATCTTGGAGGTGAAGATGCTGGATGTGGAGGTCCTGGGCTGGTGTGGTTACACGTGGTCTGCGGTTGTGAGGCCGGTTGGATGTACTGCCAAATTCTCTGAAACGCCTTTAGAGACGGCTTATGGTAGAGAGAAATGAACATTCAATTCATGGGCAACAGCTCTGGTGGACATTCCTGCAGTCAGCATGCCAATTGCACGCTCCCTCAAAACTTGCGACATCTGTGGTATTGTGCTGTGTGATAAAACTGCACATTTTAGAGTGGCCTTTTATTGTGGCCAGCCTAAGGCACACCTGTGAAATAATGCTGTCTAATCAGCATCTTGATATGCCACACCTGTGAGGTGGATGTATTATCTCGGCAAAGGAGAAGGGCTCACTAACACAGATTTAGACAGATGTGTGAACAATATTTGAGAGAAATAGGCCTTTTGTGTACATAGAAAAAGTCTTAGATCTTTGAGTTCAGCTCATGAAAAATGGGGGCAAAAAAAAAGTGTTGCGTTTATAGTTTTGTTCAGTGTATATAGAGAGAGAGCCACAGAGCCAGAGTTTTTAACAGGGGTGTGTTTGAGGTCTGTTTCTTGTCTAACTATCCACACTTTTTCCTACATTCATTTATAAACATATTCATAATCCTCTGAGTAATGAGTTTTCAAGGGAAGGATGGGTTATTCGGTTTGACTTCTGTCAAAGTGCATCCATGATTCATCCATCCAAAATCACATCCCTGTGAAATACATATGACTTTCATGAATCTTTCCGGTCACGCTCTTGTTTTTGTAATGTGTGAAGAGCTCTTGCTCACTCTCAGTTGTCCTTTTTCAGTTTTTTCAGCAGTCAAGGCTGCAGTCTTTTGCGTAACCTTGCTTTGACCTTGTATAATTTATCACTGTTTAGTGGCTTCTCTCCATACACCCCTTTCAAACCAGTCTCTCCATAGAGAAAACACACAAAAACATCATAAATAAGTCATATTGTATACAGGTGCATGTCAATAAATTAGAATGTCATGGAAAAGTTCATTTATTTCAGTAATTCAACTCAAATTGTGAAACTCATGTTAAATAAATTCAGTGCACACAGACTGAAGTAGTTTAAGTCTTTGGTTCTTTTAATTGTGATGATTTTGGCTCACATTTAACAAAAACCCACCAATTCACTATCTCAACAAATTAGAATACAGTGACATGCTAATCAACTCAAAACACCTGCAAAGGTTTCCTGAGCCTTCAAAATGGTCTCTCAGTTTGGTTCACTAGGCTACACAATCATGGGGAAGACTGCTGATCTGACAGTTGTCCAGAAGACAATCATTGACACCCTTCACAAGGAGGGTAAGCCACAAACATTCATTGCCAAAGAAGCTGGCTGTTCACAGAGTGCTGTATCCAAGCATGTTAACAGAAAGTTGAGTGGAAGGAAAAAGTGTGGAAGAAAAAGATGTACAACCAACCGAGAGAACCGCAGCCTTATGAGGATTGTCAAGCAAAATCGATTCAAGAATTTGGATGAACTTCACAAGGAATGGACTGAGGCTGGGGTCAAGGCATCAAGAGCCACCACACACAGACGTGTCAAGGAATTTGGCTACAGTTGTCGTATTCCTCTTGTTAAGCCACTCCTGAACCACAGACAACGTCAGAGGCGTCTTACCTGGGCTAAGGAGAAGAAGAACTGGACTGTTGCCCAGTGGTCCAAAGTCCTCTTTTCAGATGAGAGCAAGTTTTGTATTTCATTTGGAAACCAAGGTCCTAGAGTCTGGAGGAAGGGTGGAGAAGCTCATAGCCCAAGTTGCTTGAAGTCCAGTGTTAAGTTTACACTGTCTGCGATGATTTGGGGTGCAATGTCATCTGCTGGTGTTGGTCCATTGTGTTTTTTGAAAACCAAAGTCACTACACCCGTTTACCAAGAAATTTTGGAGCACTTCATGCTTCCTTCTGCTGACCAGCTTTTTAAAGATGCTGATTTCATTTTCCAGCAGGATTTGGCACCTGCCCACACTGCCAAAAGCACCAAAAGTTGGTTAAATGACCATGGTGTTGGTGTGCTTGACTGGCCAGCAAACTCACCAGACCTGAACCCCGTAGAGAATCTATGGGATATTGTCAAGAGGAAAATGAGAAACAAGAGACCAAAAAATGCAGATGAGCTGAAGGCCACTGTCAAAGAAACCTGGGCATCTATACCACCTCAGTAGTGCCACAAACTGATCACCTCCATGCCACGCCGAATTGAGGCAGTAATTAAAGCAAAAGGAGCCCCTACCAAGTATTGAGTACATATACAGTAAATGAACATACTTTCCAGAAGGCCAACAATTCACTAAAAATGTTTTTTTTTATTGGGCTTATGAAGTATTCTAATTTGTTGAGATAGTGAATTGGTGGGTTTTTGTTAAATGTAAGCCAAAATCATCACAATTAAAAGAACCAAAGACTTATACTACTTCAGTCTGTGTGCATTGAATTTATTTAATACATGAGTTTCACAATTTGAGTTAAATTACTGAAATAAATGAACTTTTCCACGACATTCTAATTTATTGAGATGCACCTCTATATATTTCTGGATTTTTATGATGTATCAACAAAGCAAGACATGCAATTCATATGATACATGATATACTTCATGTACTATGTATAGTATTGGATGCAATTTTTCCACTGAGAAACTTCATCCCATCGAAAACAAAAATCAGAAATCTCTTTAATATGTCAATTGTTACTTGTAGACAGCAATGAGATCAGATGGAGAGCAAATGGACATTTTTAAATCCATTTGTGTCTGTAGGTGAAATGTCCGAGATGCAGGAGACTTAAGGCTCTGTAATTAATCTCATTGCTGGGAGAAATAATTGAAATATTACAAAGACCTCATTTGTTATTTTAGATTTTATTTCATTCTATTGTGTTGAATTGCATTGCTCGTGGCGGGGTCTTCATTCTCATTTACAATATGTTTTGCCATGATAAATTGAATGCAACAATTTACACATGAATAGTTTTATGAGTGATTTACACACATTTATTCTGCTTGTGTTTCATGAATGAGGCTCATTGCCATCTAGGAGGAAAAAATCAAGATGTTAAAGAAATCTAATTCCTGAATTTTCCTTCCAATGGGGTTAAAACTCATTTCTATCTGGGAGAAAGAATTGACATATAAATGATCTCATTAATTAATTCATTCATTCATTTGTTCGTTCGTTCATTCGGGAAATGTCATTGCTCAAGGGTTGCTCTTCATAGATCCAAAAAACTTAATGGAGTTCTTGTTTACATGTTTTATTGAACAATCAGCATTGTCAGATGTTTCTTCTAAAATTCCTTTGGACGCATAAAAATAAACACATATGAGTCAATAGTTACCCAAATAGGAGTATAGATTAATAAAAATTAATGAGGAACAGCGCAGATTAATTGCTTTCTGGAAAAACTGACAAGAAACTGAATTCATATTGAGATCTCTGGTTTTGAATGCTGATTTTGTGTCTTGGCAAATCTGAGCACGGTTTGAGACTTTATTGAGATACTTTCTGAATCTCTAATGATGTGAGATTACTGGGTATTTTTCTTTTAAGAAAATCTGATAATCAAGAGACTTTGCCGTTTGTGAGTTATTTGTGAGAAACAAGCAGAACTAATTTCTACGTAAACCGTAAACACATAGTCTCATGTTGAATCAAATGCAATAATTTACACATGAATAGTTTTACGAGCGATTTACACAAATTCATTCTGCTCATCTTTCATGAATGAGGCACTTTGCTGTCTAGGAGGAAAAAAATCAGTATGTTAAGGAGATCTAATGGCTACTTATTCTTTCCAAGGGGTTGAAACCATCTGCTCATGACAATCAGATACACTTGGTGGTTTTAAATGTTTCTCAATTATGCAGACAACATTTGTGGATCTGGCTGTTTGTAAGCCTGGTTCACTGACTCAGACCTCCATCTCAGGCCAGAGAGCATCAGAGGGTGTGTTTGGCTCCATCTCTGCCAAGCCCAGAGCTTTCCACACGTTGGCACGCACCGAACCGCTGACTAAATCGGAAGGTACCGTGGCTGAAATCCCATATTTGTTCATGTTTATGTTGAGCGTGACAGATCTGCTGTATGTCTGAGGAGTGACATTTGTTAAATCCCTAGCAATCTTCAGTGACTCTCTCTGTCTCACTTAGGACTTCATTATAATCAACAGACACATTTTATGTGCTTTAAATGGCAAAATAAGCTATTTCACACTGGATTCTTGATTCTTGAATCATATTTTTGTACCTGCTGACTTGGTATACGAGCATGTGGTGACATTTACATCATTCTCCATCATAAAATTTTTGGTTGCACTGTTGAAAGACATACAGACTTATATCCCTCCCACTTATAAAGCCACTTATAAATTTGTTAAACCAAATGATACTGTACTTGCATTGTATTCATCTTTGAAATCAGGTTGCAAAGAATCTACAGTATATTTTTGTCACAATTCACAAGGAGCATGGAACGAGGAGACGTAGGAATTCATCAAAACGAGAGTCTTTAATATCCAACAGGGAACACAGGGAACGTAGGATTTTAAAACAGAATGAAGTTTAGAACCGACAAACACTAACTGAATGGACCAGACCTTATATACACAGATAATTAAGGGACTAATGATTAGACACACCTGAACCAAATGACATAATGAACTAAACGAGGACAGGAACAGGAAAGACCAAATAAGGCAAAACAGGAACTACATGGGGACAAAACACGACACAGACAGGTCCATAATCCTGACATTACGCCCCCTCCCGAAAGGCGCGTCCTCGCACTGTAGAAACTACATGGGGAGGGGTGGGTGGGAACTTGGGAGGCGGCTCAGTAGGAGGACGGACACCCGGGAGGGAGCCGGCTGACAGAGACCAGGTAGGTGACAAAGGAGGGAGGGAGGAGCCAGGGAGGAGACAGGAGGGAGCCGGAACAGGAGGAGCCAGACGGGACCCAGGCCGCAGCCATGATGACAGCCCACGGTGGAGCCGACAGAGGAAGGAGCCATGGAGGAGGAATGGCCACCGACTCCAGAGGGCCGAGAAGGTGGCGGAGGAGCCTGAGGTGGAGACAGAGAGCCAATGAGCCAGGGCGAAGGGGAGGATCTGGGGGACCGAGGATCTGGGGGACCAAGGCGGATCAGATGGCGCCGGCGACCAAGGCGGAGACAGGGATCCAGATGGGCGCGGAGGAGGTGGAGCGACAGAGGACTGAGGAGGAGCCAAAGGGATGGAGGAGCCTGACGGAGCCGGAGGGACAAGGCGCAGCTGGAGGAGTGGAGTCCTGAGGCGCAGGATGGTTGACGCCAGACCAAGGCGGAGCCGGAGGGATGAGGGAGCCCGGCGGAGCCAGTGGACAGATGGGCCACGGCGCAGAGGAGGGAGCTAGGAGCCATGGTTGAGCCGACGGGTCAACAGGCCGAGGCGGAGTCCGGAGGCTGGAGACGGAGGTGAGGGATACTCTGGCCACAGCACCGCTGGAAGATGGCCGTCCCGCGGAGCTCGCACCGCATAGATGGTGGGCTGAGGGCGAGCAGAGGGGCTGCCAGGCGACAACAGAGGAGGCAGGAGCAGGGGGGTGGGAGGGTGGGCATTTGTGAGCCTCCGGGCTTTCAGGGCTGAGCCCTCTCTGGGCTTAACGGGGGGGCTGGAGCCGACACTGGAGCAAGCTCTGGGGCTGGAACGGGCACTTGAGGGCGCCTTCAAGGGGCGGGCTCTGGAGGGCGCTTTCGAGGAGCGGACACTGGAGTGCGTTCTGGACTGGATTCAGGAACTGGAGCCCTCTCTGGGCTTAACTCAGGAACAGGAGCCCTCTCTCCTTCAGTGTGGCACAAACCCCGTGCCATACTAAGCTCACCCTTATCCACGGTGCAGGGGGCGGTGCTCCTCTCCGCGCTCTCACTGTCCGCGGCATTCTCCCTCGTGGCGGGCTCTGTTGCCGGCTCTCACACCTGGTCTGACGATCTGTGAGGCTCTGGCTCTGTGGCGATCCTCAGCTCTGTCGCACTCCTGGCCGATGGCTCGTCGGTCGCGACGTGGTTTGGCTCTCCGTTAGCGGTGGGCTCGGGCTGGCGCAGCGGGGAGATGGTGGGCTGGGCACTGGGTCCGGAGTGGCGAGATCCCCCTCAGAACTGATGGTGAATGGGGATCTGTGTCTCGCCAGTGTCCACTCCACAAAGGCGGCGAAGTCCTCTCGAGGACCATCTTTGGACGACGGCGCTCTGCACGTGATGTTTAAACTGGCATCGTAGAATGCACAGAGCGCGTCGTCCGGGTAGCTGGTGGTGTTAGCTAGGAGCAGGAACAGTCTAGTATGATCCTCGAGAGGTTTGTCCCCCTGCTCCAGCAGGAGGAGGAGGAATTCGGGGCGAAGAAAGGCATCCATATGGGAACACAACAGAAACCAAACACTGAGCAAAAAACGGAAACAAAAACGTAGGGAATACACACGGAGGTAACATGTAGTTCCTGTAGGCAAAACAGGAACTACATGGGGACAAAACATGACACAGACAGGTCCATAATCCTGACAATTCTACTGTGAACTTCACTTGAGTGGTTATGTTAAGTTTAAAAAGGAGTAACTTAAACTCAACATGAGGTTGGAAACAGCACTATTCGTTGGAAACAACACTTAAGTTTCAGGTCTTATTGTGATTGATTTACGCATCAATGCATTCAATGCATATTTTTCATAATCTTTCATTCAAATGTAATTATGTAAAATGCCTTTCCTTTTTGGCTGATGTTAACTTGGAAAATTAATGTTAGCAAAGAGCTGAATAGATGATTAGTTGTCATTTTAGGCTGATGTTGTAGGTAATGCAACCTTTATAAAATATTGCCAATATAGTGCTATTTAAATGATGGATGGATAGATAAGTTTGTGGTCAATAATATCTATCTATCTATCTATCTATCTATCTATCTATCTATCTATCTATCTATCTATCTATCTATCTATCTATCTATCTATCTATCTATCTATCTATCTATCCATCCATCCATCCATCCATCCATCCATCCATCCATCTATTTGGGACACATTAAATTGATTAAAAGTGACAGTAAAGACTTTTACATTTTTACAAAATAATAATAATAATAAAAAATAACCAAAAATTAATTGATTAAAAATTAAAATTGAAAATTAAATAATACTTTTTATTTATTTATTGTCCAGTTTCTCAAAAAACAAGACTTAATTTCTTTATTTTTCATCTGAGGAAGATATGCATTTTGCATTTTAATGCATGCAACATTTAATGCCACAATTTTATGAATTTAAGACTTGATTTAATAGCTTTTGAAGGCCTTAAATTGTGAAATAGTGAATTAAGACTTTTTAAGACCTGCAGAAAACTTGAAGAATGCATTAAATTGATCAAAAGTGACATTTATGATGCTACAAGAGATTTCCATTTCAAATAAATGCTTTCCATTCATCAGAGAATCCTTAAAAAAAATAAGTATCACTGTTTCTACAACTGTTTTCAACACTGATACTAATCAGAAATGTTTCTTGAGCAGCAAATCAGCATATTAGAATGATTTCTGAAGGATCATGTGACACTGAAGACTGGAGTAATGATGCTGAAAATTCATCTTTGATCACAGGAATAAATTGCATTTTAACATTTATTCACACAGAAAACACTTATTTTAAATGGTAATAATATTTCACAGTGTTAATGTTTTTACTGTGTTATTAGTCACATAAATTCAGCTTTGGTGAGCAGAAGACACTTATTTCATTTTCTCCTGTTACAGTTACATTAAAAACGCTTAGTCTTGCATGCCACATGTGTTTTATGTTATGATCTGAACATGCTGCTTTCTGCCATCAGGTTACAGGCTACATAAGTAAAGCACATTTCACTGAGCTTAATTTCCAATCTCTCATCTAACCCATCAATGACCCGCCACGTTCATCCGGAGCTCCTCATGTCAGGGTGATTAATAGAAACCGTGTGTCATTTGTGTCCAGATGGGCTCAACAGGTGCTTACTGAACACACATTACTTTTCTGATGTTCTCACTCTGATATAATATTCAGACTGCACCTAACTATAGGCATACTGTATCTTCTTGCATTTCAGAATAAAGTTTTTGTGTTTTTATTTCTGTAATGTGATGTATTTCCCTAATGAAACAGGAGCAAGTTGTAACATTTGATGAAACGTTTTATAATAGCAGGCACTGAAATGTGCTTTATTAAGACAAATTTTGTTGACTTTCTTCTTCATGTTGACCTCAGCAGATTTTTGGGGTTTTGTATAGCACATGCTGTATTGGATTGGTTTTCCTGTGACAGTCTTGTTCATATTTATTTTAGCTTCTTTAGAAACAATGATGTCACTTCCAAACATTCAAGTGCTCCAGCTATGAAAGGTTAGGAACTGATATGTTGATTATGTTCATGGATTAATGAGAAAAACCTAAGTGAGTCTTAATTCCAATATTGATATCAATCAGACGTGTTTGTAGAATGAACTTTATAATGAGGTTGTGGTGAAGTCTGTGTGATTATAGTCACTATACTGACGTTATGCTGCAGTCTTGACTTGAGAAAGTATTTCTGCTTAGGATCTTGACTGTCTTCATCCTCATTACTTCCATTTGTTAATATTAGTTAACTACATTAGTTAACATGAACAAACAATCAAAAATACTTAGAAAGCATTTAGTAATAGTGTTCATTTAAATTTTTTTTTAATTTCATCATTTACTACTCATTCTCAGTTAATGTTAGTTAGTACATTAACTAATTTTAACTCATGTGACCTTATTGTGTTACTGTACTGTAAGTGTTACTGTATTTATTAATATTTTGATTTAGATTTGTTTTAATTTTTATTTATTTTTGAGTTTTTTAAGTATTACAATTTATTAATATTTGATGTACATTTAATATTTCTTATTGATTTTTTTATTTTTATTTATCTTATTTAGCTTTTTAGTACTTCAACTTATTTCACCTACAATGAAAAATTAGTATAGAAACAAGTTTCACTCAGAAATTGCTAGTAAATTTCACAACTAATTACAAAGAAATGGCAAGTAACACATTTTGAATTAGAAAGACTGAAAAAGTATTTTCTTGTAAAAAATAAAATAAATAAATAAATAAATACTCCAATAATTTTTGTTTTATTTACAACATATTTTTGGAACTTTTTAATGCTTTTTTAATCTAATATTTGTTTTATTTCAGCATTTCCATTTTTTTTTTTTTTTTTTTTTTTTTTTTTTTTTTAAATAACAACACCATTCCAGAACCTTTATGGAAAAGTAAGGTAATGCTGTTGTCATGCAGTTGTGGGCGATTTTGGTTTTATTTGGTGATGAGACAATGTGACATAACTGGCAAACAATGATAACAAGCTGAAACACAACCAATCCAACTCACCCTGTGCACATGTTTCTACACAGTCCTTCATGACTTAACTTTGGAATATCACAAGGGCCTGTATCATGGAAAAAAGAAAAAGAAACATTTATTGACTCATGCTGACCAGTAATCAGTCTCACAAGCATTTGACATTTTCCACAAACCTCCCATTACTTTTGTTTAAAGCAATAAATGTTGCATGAAATGTAGCTAGATTTTGCTTATTTTTTAAAGTTTTTTTTAAATATTAATTGAGGTATTTTAACATGTTTTCTCACTCCTTTGCAGATTGTAAGTTAAATAATAGATTTTGAATACTTCTTTTTGTCATTAAAACCAAAACTTTTGACATTTGACTGCTTTTCTTATTTGGTGAACAAATTGTACATGATGGAAAGGTTTTATTGATGTTCTTGAACTTATCATCATCATCAGATTAGGTAATATTACTTTTTAAATATTATTTAATATTAATACTACTTTTTTTCAGCAGATGTTTTTATTTATTTATTTTTTGAGTTTCAAGTCCTATTTGTGGAAAGTAAGGTGCAATATTTTTTAGCAAAACTCTTCATGCACTGCGATGCCATATGGTTTTGACTGGGATTAACACATCAAAATATCAGCTTGCATTTAGATCGAGTCTTGAATGCAGTTAACATGCAAATGAACCATATAGATAAGAAAATATCTGGCACAGAACTCTTTACAATGTCGACCCTCTGGGCATCTCGAATGAGGAAAGATTTCAAGCTACATGTGTGAGTTCGGCACACTTTCTGAAGAAACAGCACAGTAGTTTATTACCCTTTGGCAGGGATTTCACCCTGATTGTCATTTAAGCAACGTGGAAATACTCTGTAATGGTGAAATGGAGAGCAGTTGACGTGATAATTGCAAACAGGTGGCCGATTAACCAGAAAGTAGTGCTTGTTGATGTTATAAGTCAGTTATAATGTCATGTGCAGTGGCATCTGTTCAGATAAAAATAGTGAACAAACTGAAGATGTGAGTAAATTATCTGTAAAATGTCTCTTTCAGTCATTTTTCCAACCTGATAGAACTGGAAGTGAAAGCGTTGGCCTGCAGTTGATAATTACTGTTACATCAGTCAATAAAACCATTTTCAACACAGTCTCAACACAACTTCTAAATGCTCTTTGTGCTTCTGCATCTGTTATGTGCATCTGTAACTGAGCTCGGAAAATGTCCCTGGCTTCTGGTCCCAAGATCTGGTTTGCATCTTAATGCTTCTTGACTGTCTCAGTATCTGCTATGTTGGGAAAGATTTTTTTTTTTTTTTTGTCATGCATGGGCATCAGATGAAACATATCTGGCTAGTATGGTTTTAAAGAGTTAAAAATAAGCAGTTTCATTCTATTATTTGAACTTTTTTTATTTTTTTTATTTTTTAGAAATGTTAAAGTTTGCATGTCATTTGCAAACATGTTTATTTTTTTAATCTCTATATCTCACAGAAACAGCATGTTCAGTGAGAAAAAAAAAAAGTATGATCATAGTTGATTTTATCCATAGGAAATCAGTAGATCATAAAGGTTGTAGATACCCTATTGTCCAAAAATCTTTTAAAATGTTTTGAAAAAAAAAAAAAACTCTTCTGCTCACCAAATTTGCATTTAAAGATAGCAATAAATAAATAAATAAATAAATAAAATTAAAAAATACATGAATATTGTGAAATATTATTACAATTTAAAATAAATGTTTTCTATTGTAATATATTTTAAAATGTATTTTATTCCTGTGATGCAAAACCGAATTTTCAACATTATTATTCAAGTCTTCAGTGTAACATGATCCTTCAGAAATCATTCTAATATGCTGATTTGCAAGAAACATTTCTTAATATTATAATATTGCATATTTTTGTGGAAACTGTGATACATTTTATTTTTCACAAATCTTTGATGAATGAAGTTCAAAAGAACAGCTAGGTATCTTTTGTAACATTTTTAATGTCTTTACGGTCACTTTTGAACAGTTTAATGCATCCATACTGAATAAAAATATTAATTTATTTCAAATAATATTTTTACAGATTTTTGTATTTTTATTTGCAAACATTTTTAGTTCTGTAATCTGTATTTCTGAGTGAACAGGTGTAACGAGGCAGAAGCCGAGTTAGGATCCATATGCAGTTGTTTATTAAAATCCACAGCAAACAAATCCAAATCGGTAGGCAGATAGCGAAAACGTGAGGCAGGCAAAGTTCATCAACAGAAAGGCAGTCCAATCCAAACGTCAGAGCAAGGGATAATCCAAAAACGTAAACAGAACAAGAAAGGCAATGGTCATACACAGGATAGTCAAGACAATGATGATAGAACGCTCAGTAAGGCAGGTAGACTGGCAATATTTCGCAACGGCCTGTTAGCCAAGCCCTGCTAAATAGCTCACAAACAGGAAGTGGCCTGTGAAGCAGAGGGAGCGGAACACAGTCAATATTCAGGAGAGGGCTCCCTCTGCTGGTGTGATGTTACCCCCCCCCCCCCCCCCCCCCCCCCTCCCATGAGCAACTCCTGGCGCTCGACAAGGACGTCTGATTCTCGACGTTGGGGTCAGCACTCGGGTGGACTGGTTTGAGGAGGGAAACATGGAAGGATGGAGAGACACGATAATTAGCAGGAAGCTCCAACTGGTATGTGACCTCATTAATCTGTCTTAAGATTTTAAATGGGCCTACATACCTTGGGCTGAGCTTCTTGCTTGGTAGCCGCAGCTTGAGGTCCCGTGTAGAGAGCCAGACCCTTTGTCCAGGTTGGTAGGGAGGGTGTGGGCGATGTCGCCTATTGGCCTGGATTTCCTGGTTCCTGACAGCTCTTTGCAGACGTACATGAGCACTGTCCCACACCCTCTCACTACGACGAATACAGTCATCAACTGCAGGTACCACAGATGGATCTCCTGACCACGGGAACATAGGGGGTTGGTATCCAAGCACACATTGAAATTGGGTGAGACCAGTTGAAGAATGCCTTAAAGAGTTCTGCGCATACTCTGCCCATGGTAGAAACTCTGACCAACGATGTTGTTCACAACCACAGTATGACCGTAAATACCTGCCAATTTCTTGGTTCAGTCTCTCCACTTGTCCGTTGGACTGAGGGTGATATCCAGATGTTGGGCTGACGTTGATGTCCAGTTGTCTGCAAAAGGCCTTCCACACTTGTGAGGTGAACTGTGTTCCTCTGTCTGAAACAATGTCTTTGGGTATGCCATAAACTCTGAAAACATGATGAAACAGCGCTAAAGCAGTTTCCATGGCAGTGGGGAGGGCTTTCATAGGTATGAGACGGCAGGCTTTTGAGAAGCGGTCAATGACAACTAGAATTGTAGTGAATCCATTAGACAGAAGTAGATCGGTGATAAAGTCTATTGAAAGGTGTGACCAAGGGCGTTGGGGAATGGGCAAAGGCTGTAGCAAACCAGAGGGTAATTCCTCAGGTGTTTTGGACTGGGCACAGACTGAGCAGGACTTGACATAGTTAGCCACATCCCTAATCACTGATGGCCACCAGAATGAATTTTGTGTGAGATGGAGAGTTCTTGAGATACCTGGGTGGCCTGAGCGAAGTGATGAATGAACCCATTGCATGACTCTTAAACGAAGATTTCCAGGTATGTAGTGCTTGTTGGGGGCACAACCTTGTGGTGCTGGTTCATTCTGTTGTTCTCTTTGAATCTCGTCCATTAGATCCCATGTAACTGGAGCAATGATAACTGATGGGTTCTGGTTTGGACTCTGTTTGAGAATGATCATGTCGCCTGGATAATGCATCGGCCTTGCTGTTTTTACTGTCAGGTCGGTATGTGACGATAAATTGGAATCTGGTGAAGAAAAGCGACCAGCGTGCTTGACGAGGGTTTAATCTTTTGGCACTCTTAATGTACTCAAGATTCTTATGGTCTGTGATTACCTGGAATGGGTGAGTGGAACCCTCCAGCCAATGTTTCCATTCTTCTATGGCAGCTTTCAGAGATAGGAGTTCTTTATTGCCGACATCATAGTTGCGTTTTGCATCAGTGAGTTTTCTTGAGAAGTAGGCACATGGGTAGAGCTTCCCTGGCTGTCCGTGGCGTTGAGAGAGTACAGCAGCAATTCCTCTATCAGAAGCATCGACTTCAACGACAAACGGCAGGTTGGGATCAGGATGTTTGAGAATGGGTGCGGTCGTGAAACTGTCCTTGAGTTTGGTGAAGGCAAGTGTGGCGTTTTCAGACCATTGTAATTTTGAAGGTTTACCTTTCAACAGGGATGTCAGGGGTGCAGCAATCATGCTATAATTACGGATAAAGCGTCGATAGAAGTTGGCAAATCCTAGGAAGCGCTGAAGTTCCCTGACTGTGGTTGGCTGGGGCCATTCAGTGACTGCAGAAATCTTGGAACTATCCATCTCCACGCCCTGATGGCTGATGTTATACCCCAAGAACGAAGTTTGCTTGACGTGGAATTCACACTTCTCAGCTTTTACATAGAGTTGGTTCTCTAACAGTCTGGATAGCACAGTCTTGACATGATCCTTGTGTTCACTTTCTGTCTTGGAGTAGATAAGGATGTCATCAATATATGCAATTACGTACTTGTTCAAGATGTCTCTGAAGATCTCGTTGATGAAAGACTGAAAGACTGCTGGTGCATTAGCTAGCCCATATGGCATGACCTGGTATTCATAGTGCCCCCTAGTGGTCAAAAAGGCTGTTTTCCATTCATCACCTTCTTTAATTCTGATGAGGTTGTAGGCGCTCCGGAGGTCTAGCTTGGTGTAAATTGTTGCTTCTCGGAGTTGCTCTAGGGCAGCAGGCACTAATGGTAGTGGATAGCGGAATTTAACTGTGATATTGTTCAAACCACGGTAGTCAATGCAAGGCCGAAGTCCTCCATCTTTCTTTTCCACAAAAAAGAAGCCAGCCGCCGCTGGGGAAGTGGATAAGCAAATGAAACCAGAACTGAGAGCTTCCTCTATATATTCTTCCATTGCCTGGGTTTCTGGGCATGTTAGGGGGTAGATCTTGCTTTTGGGAGGCATCGCGTTGGGTAGGAGATCAATGCCACAATCCCAGGAACGATGGGGTGGAAGCAGGGTAGCTGTAGTCTTGCTGAAGACTTCTTGATACTCCTGGTAGCACGATGGAATGGTAACTGATTTGGAATCAGGGCTTTCAATACTTGTGGATAGACAAGACTTGGTAACTATGGAGCTCAGACAGTAGGAATAGCAGAACTGTGACCATTGTGTAATCTCACCGTGATGCCAAGAGATGACTGGGTCGTGAATAGATAACCAAGGGTATCCCAGGATTACTTTGTGGCGTGGAGAATCAATCACGTAGAATGAGATGGTTTCCAGATGAAATAATCCTACTTGCAGTTGCATGGGCAGAGTTTGTTGGGTGATTCCATCTCCAATGGGTTTATTGTCAACAGCATTAACTTTGAGTGGCGGATCACAGGGTTGCGTGGGGATGTTGAATTTTTCGACGACGTCTTGATGAATCAGGATCAATGCAGACCTAGAGTCAATCAACGCTGTGAAATCAATAGAATCATTTTTAGTGGTAATCTTGACTCTAACAGTGAGAGATTTCATAATAGGGAGAGAAAGATTGTCAACACTCACCCGGCTGGTAATTTTGGTGGTCCTCCGGGCCTTTAGTGGACACACACAGCGTTAACATGGCCTGCCTCTCCACAGTAAAAACACAGGTTGTGTATCAGCCAGCGTGATCTTTCCTCCGTAGAGAGTTTTGTAAATCCTAGTTGCATAGGTTCAGGGTTGTTTGGAACAATAGGTAGGGCTGGATTGGATGTCAGAGAAGTTTGGTTGGCTGGAATGATTCTCAGTGATTGTGACTTAGATTTAGTGGGGTTGCTGCACATGAGGTTATCAATTTTGATAGCAAGTGCCACATATTCCGAGAATGACTGGTTTTCTCCCTTGCATGCAAGTTCTGCCTGTAATTCTACATTCAAACTGCGTTGGAACACGGCCTTGAGTGCAATATCATTTCAACCGCTCTGAGCTGCGAGAGTTCTGAATTCTATGGCATAATCAGCAGCTGATCGGCGGCCTTGAGACAGTTGTAGAAGTTGTGTCGAGACATCCCTGCCCCCTGATGGATGCTCAAACAGATCTCTGAGTTGTTGAAAGAAATATGGGTATGATCTTTGAAATAAACTGTCCGTTTCCCAGACCGCCGCAGCCCAATCGAGTACTTTACCAGTTAACAGAGACATGAGAAACGCACATTTCTTCTCATCAGACTCAAAATCATCCCCTTGGTGCTTGAAAAAGATTTCTACTTGCCGGAGAAATCCTTTACACTGCTCAGCTGTACCATCAAATTTATCAGGTAAAGCAAAGCTTACCTTCTTTGGCATGGCGGGTGGTAGCGATCGGATATACCGCGTAAGGTAGTCGTTGGCATCTTGCAGTTTACCCAGGTGTTCCTGATATCCCTTGAGAATGTCGCTCTGGTAAGCGAACACCGCCTGCAGATTAGAAATTTCCACTGGATCCATCGGTGGCGGAGTATTATGTAACGAGGCAGAAGCCGAGTTAGGATCCATATGCAGTTGTTTATTAAAATCCACAGCAAACAAATCCAAATCGGTTGGCAGATAGTGAAAATGTGAGGCAGGCAAAGTTCATTAACAGACAGGCAGTCCAATCCAAACGTCAGAGCAAGGGATAATCCGAAAACATAAACAGAACAAGAAAGGCAATGGTCATACACAGGATAGTCAAGACAATGATGATAGAACGCTCAGTAAGGCAGGTAGTCTGGCAATGAATGAATGAATGAATGATGCATTTATATAGCGCTTTTATGTGTATTGCTGTACACCCAAAGCGCTTTACAATCATGTGGGGGGTCTCTCGTCAACCACCACCAGTTACATTGCAACAGCCTGTTAGCCAAGCCCTGCTAAATAGCTCACAAACAGGAAGTGGCCTGTGAAGCAGAGGGAGTGGAACACAGTTAATATTCAGGAGAGGGCTCCCTCTGCTGGTGTGGTGTTACAACAGGATGTTGAAAAATGCACCAAGGCTGCATTTATTTGACCAAAAAAAAAAAAAAAAAATTCCACGAAAAACAGTAATATTGTGAAATATTATTACAATTTAAAGTAACATTAAAATATAATTTATTCCTGTGATTCAAAGCTGAATTTTTAGCATCATTAATCTAGTCTTCAGTGTCACATGATCCTTTAGAAATCATTCTAATATGCTGATTTGCTGCTCAAGAAACATTTCTGATTATTATCAATGTTGAAAACAGTTGTGCTGCTGCATATTTTTGTGGAAACGGATACATTTTATTTTTCATGATTCTTTGATGAATAAAGTTCAAAATAACAGCATTTATTTGAAGTAGGAATCTTTTGTTACATTTTAAATATATTTACTGTCACTTTTTGGATTTAATGCATCCATACTGAATAAAAATATTAATTTATTTCAAATAATATTTTTTACAGATTTTTGTATTTTTATTTGCAAACATTTTTACTTCTGTAATCTGTATTTAATCTGTAATCTGTATTTATTTGACAAAAAATCCAGTAAAAACAGTAATATTATGAAATATTATTACAATTTAAAATAACTGTTTTCTATTTGAATATATTTTAAAATAGAATTTATTCCTGAGATTCAAAGCAGAATTTTTAGCCTCATTACTCCAGTCTTCAGTGTCACATGATCCTTCAGAAATCATTCTAATATGCTGATTTGCTGCTCTAAAACAGTTGTCCTACTTTTGTGTGACTCCCATATCCAGGTGTGGTTTCATACAGTTTCAGTTTTTTAGTTCATTCTGTTTGTTTCTGTGCATATCTTCATAGCACACTCGGATTAAAATTGTAGGATTATTAAATATTCTGTTTGCTTTTATGTCTCTGTAGAAACTCTCTTGAACTTGTACATATAGGCGTATGTTCTCACTCCAGGGAGAAGAGAGTATGGGTAATATATGCTGAGTGTGTAGGCATCTCAACACCTCAAAGCAGTAGGAGGGATGAACTGGAGGAGAAAGAGAGAGAGAGAACGTGTATGAGTTTGTGGAAAGGCTATTTAAGGGCAGTCCTTGTAATTCACAGTACTCTGACTGAAGTCTCTCATATTAAAGAGGTGTAGTGCTTTCATCCTCTCTCTCTCCTTCTCACACACTTCAGCCCAGAGGCTCGGCGGGCAGGCGAGTGTGTGGAATACATCACGGACGCTCTCAGATCTTCCAGCACGTGGAGAGACTGAGACAGACGGAAGCTGGAGGTCTGGAACGCTGGACATCCTCACCTCGTTGCTGTTGTTTGATTCGCGTCTTCTACACCTGATTTGCTCGGCTGCAGGGAGGCACTGGAAGCTCCATTCATCACCACAGGTATCTTTATCCACTTCCTCTGATTTGTAATTTCACTTGTTTTTTCTTCTTATGGATGCAGTGCTTTTTTTTTTTGGACTTTGCATTCACTGTGCTGTTGACCCATATGAGAATTTCTATTGCTCAGAGATTTCTCTTTCATAGCTCAGGAGGTTGAGTTCTTAATTATGATACTTTTTAATATCAACTTTGTCTCAGGTGTTTCTCCTGAAAATTTCTGTCTTTTCATAAAGTTCATTTTGAGATGGCAGACTTTGATTTCTTGGCAAGTCTGAGACATTAAGATCTTTTCTAAAGCTATAGGAGATGCATGTGAAATGAATAGGTTATATTTCTCAGGAGACTCCTTTGGCTCTCCTTTTAATCTCATTGCTGTCTCGGAGAAACAATTGAGACATTGCCTGAGGTTTCATTTATTTTCATATCTATTGAAACCTAGAGTAAAACTCTATTTCTCAAAGGATCAGATGAAGAGATTCAGATGAGTTCTTGGTTATTTGAACCTTGTCTCAGATGTTTCTCCTTAAAATTCTCATTCAGTCATAGATAGATAAACTCTGTCTTTTGATTGCACACTTTGATTTTTTAGCAAGTATGGGCCACGAAGATCTTTTCTGAATCTATAGAAGATGCTTGAGATTAATAGGTTCTTTTTCTCTGGAGAAGCAGGATACTCCTTTTGCTCTCTGTTTAATCTCATGGCTGTGTAGGAGAAACAATTGAGACACTGGAGACATGTAATTTTTATTTGTGTTGGAATCTAAAGGAAAATAAGTTGTTTCTTCACAGGTGAGGAGGATTCAGCTTTTGGTTATTTAAAGTATCAACTTTGTCTCAGATGTTTCTCCTAGAAATCCTTGTAAAATACAAATGAGTCAGCTGTTAGCATGCCATTTATATTGAAATAAGCATACTGATTTTTGATTGCAGACTTTCTTGGCAAGTCTCAGTACAGTATGAGACATTAAGATCTCTTCTGAAACATCAGGAGACACATGTGAGATTAATGGGTTCTTTTTCTCAGGAGTAGCAGGATACTCCTTTTGTTCTCCGTGTAATATTATTCCAGTCTCTGTGAAACAATTGAGACATTGAAGAGATTTCAGTTTTCTTTTCTTTTCATGCGTGTTGGACATGAATGTATTTCTCAAAGGTTCAGCTGAAGAGACTCAGTTGAGTTCTCGGATATGAAGTATCAACTTTGTCGCAAATGTTTCTCCTAGAAGTTCTCATAAAAACGAGTCAACTGTTGTCATGCTGTTCATATTGAGATAAAATCTGATTCCTGATTACAGACATTGATTTCTTGGCAAGTCTCTTCTGAAACTACTGGAGACAAGTGAGATTAATGGGTTCTTTTTCTCAGGACTCCTTTTGCTCTTCATGTAATCTCATTCCTGTCTCCAAGAAACAATTGAGTCATTGAAGAGATCTCATTTTTATTTTCTTCCCAGTGTAGTTTTTTTTTTTTTTTTCTCAGAGGTTCTGTTGTGGAGATTCAATTGAGTTCTCAATTATCTGAAGTATCAACTTTGTCTCAGATGTTTCTCATCATACAGAGTTGAGATAAACATATTGACTTTTGATTGCAGATTTTTAGACTTCTTGTCAAGTGTGAGACCTTAAGATCTCTTCAGATAGTACAGGAGAAGCAGGAGACTCCATTTGATCTCCATTTAATCTCATTGCTGTTTTGGATAAACAATTGAGACATTAAAGAGATATAATTCTTTTTGGAACCCAGAGGGGAAAAAGTCTTTCTCAGAGGTTCAGTTGAGGAGATTCAGTTGAGTTCTTGGTTATTTGAAGTATCAACTTTGTTTCAGATGTTTCTCCTAAAAATTCTCATGAAAATAGATACAAATGAGTCAGTTGTTATCATGCTATTTATATTGAGATAAACATACTGACTTTTGATTTCTTGGCAAGTCTGAGCACATTATGAGACATTAAGATCTTTGAAACTATAAGAGAAGCAGGAGACTCCTTTTGCTCTCTCTGTTTACTCACATTGCTGTGTCAGAGAAACAATTGAGACACTGAAGAGATTTCAATTTTTCTTTTCTTTTCATGTGTGTTGGACTCAGAGGAAAAATTTATTTCTCAAAGGTTCAGCTGAAGAGACTCAGTTGAGTTCTCGGATATGAAGTATCAACTTTGTCTCAAATGTTTCTCCTAGAAGTTCTCATAAAAACGAGTCAACTGTTGTCATGCTGTTCATATTGAGATAAAATCTGATTCCTGATTACAGACATTGATTTCTTGGCAAGTCTCTTCTGAAACTACTGGAGACAAGTGAGATTAATGGGTTCTTTTTCTCAGGACTCCTTTTGCTCTTCATGTAATCTCATTCCTGTCTCCGAGAAACAATTGAGTCATTGAAGAGATCTCATTTTTATTTTCTTCCCAGTGTAGTGGAACCCAGAAGAAAATGTTTTTTTTTTTTTTTTCTCAGAGGTTCTGTTGTGGAGATTCAATTGAGTTCTCAATTATCTGAAGTATCAACTTTGTCTCAGATGTTTCTCATCATACAGAGTTGAGATAAACATATTGACTTTTGATTGCAGATTTTTAGACTTCTTGTCAAGTGTGAGACCTTAAGATCTCTTCAGATAGTACAGGAGAAGCAGGAGACTCCATTTGATCTCCATTTAATCTCATTGCTGTTTTGGATAAACAATCGAGACATTAAAGAGATATAATTCTTTTTGGAACCCAGAGGGGAAAAAGTCTTTCTCAGAGGTTCAGTTGAGGAGATTCAGTTGAGTTCTTGGTTATTTGAAGTATCAACTTTGTTTCAGATGTTTCTCCTAAAAATTCTCGTGAAAATAGATACAAATGAGTCAGTTGTTATCATGCTATTTATATTGAGATAAACATACTGACTTTTGATTTCTTGGCAAGTCTGAGCACATTATGAGACATTAAGATCTTTGAAACTATAAGAGAAGCAGGAGACTCCTTTTGCTCTCTCTGTTTACTCACATTGCTGTGTCAGAGAAACAATTGAGACACTGAAGAGATTTCAATTTTTCTTTTCTTTTCATGTGTGTTGGAACACAGAAAATCTCAGAGGTTCATTTGAGGAGGTTCAGTTGAGTTCTCTTACTTGAGGTATCAACTTTGTCTCAGATGTTTCTCCCAAATTTCCTTCAGAGAAATTAAAATGAGACCCTAATGAGACAACTGTTGTATATGAATGCCGATAGCATATGTCATGCGGTTTTGGTTGGGAAATGCAATGAGAAATATTTGAGTTCATATTGAGATTTATATCTTTTTTTTTTTTTTTTTTTTTTTTTTTTTTGCAAATCTGAATGTGTTGCTGGTCCTATATTTAGAATGTTTCAACAATGAATATGTGCTGTATATGTGTACTGTGTACATACAGAGATTAAATGGATGGTGAACATTGTTTCATGTGTATATGAGATATCAAGGCATCGTCTTCATGCAGTGAGCATGTATATGTGTTCATGTGAGGGACTCTGACAGACTGTTGAAAGGCTGAAACCGGTGCGCTTCTTACTTTGATATCACCTGGCAAAAGGCACATATCTACCTGTCAGTCTGTGCATGTCTATATGACATGAGTGAACATCATGAAAATGACATCGTCCTGTGGAAAGGAGAGAATGATCTGTGGGAAGCAGCTGTTCTGTGTGTATGTATTTAAGGGAAAGACTCCAGGTATTGTGGTTTCTGAAGTTCAGGTGCATAAACAGACCATTAGTATTTAATGTGTGGCTCTTGCTTTAGCAAATCATTATTATTATAGCTCGTACTCACAGATTTTTTTTTTTTTAAACTCTGTGTTAAACTGTAGTGTACAACTCATCTTGCAGTATTTGTTGCGGATATGAGTAATTCTTCAAATTGTGTGGTCTGTTGATGAGAGGTTTGCTAAGTGACTTTTGCCCTAAAAACAATGGATAATAATAATAATAATAATAATAATAATAATAAACTAGTGAACTAGCTACATAAAGAGGGTTTTAAAGGAATAGTTCACCAAAAATTAAAATTTACTGAAACTTTACTCACTCACTGTTGCTTATAGGGCTTTAAAATGTAGTTGCCTGATTTTGGAAAGAAGCCTTTTTCATTGATACAACACATGCTTTTATATGAGGAAAATGTGCAGCATTTTTGGAAAGCAGAAAGTAGAGAATTTTTTGATGACACTCAATGGCCCCATAAATGACAGTACATGGTGTTTTGACTTCTGCCGCACTATTAAAAGCAAGTGTGGTCTTTTTGTGGTTTACAAATCATCACTCTGTATGATAATGCAGAATGTATTAGGTATGAATTATTGTAATTCATTGGGATGTTCTGAACCTCATGCTAAAAACCAGATGGTCTTTTTCACCCTGGCAGTTTTATCTGCAGCTTTATGGAAGTGCATCAGGTGAGCACAGTTGTACGTTTGAGGTGAGCGTTTGAGGTTTAAGACCTGAGGAAAGAGTCAAGCCCCCTTCTCCATCCAGCTGAAATGAAAGGGCATAAATTGTCGGAGGTCAGCGGCAGACGGGGGTTTATGATGCCTCTGCTATGTGCGGTTCCTCCTGTGATGGTGTGGAAGGAATGATGGGAACGGAGAGAAAGAGAGAGTGGAAGGTGTCTGGGTCTGTCAGGACAGCTGGAGTGAGACCGACTCACGGCCTCAGGGCGTCATTTAAGAAAGAGCAAAAGAACATTGTATGAGTGTGATATTTGAGGGGGTTTTTTTTTTGGTGGACCAATCTGCCATTGATGTGATAATGGCCAATTCATTTATTCCAGATTGTGGTTGAATAGATTTTCAGAGTGTGAAAATTAAAGAGAATTGTGAGGTTTAGAAAATAAGACTGATTGTGTCAGGCAGTATTATATTTTATAGTATTTACTAATATTTTAAATTAGATATCTTTTATATACAGTTTTTGGTAAGTTACTCAAAAAAGGTAATTAATTACTAGCTACTACTGTAATTAGATTACTGTACTAATTACTCTCTAAAAAGTATTGCATTACTCATTACTACTTTTTAAATCTCATATCAGCCTCAACCAGTTGAACAAGGATACACATGAAATAATAGACATGAAACTGCTCTTTTAATTCTTTCAAATAAATGATATAAAATTTCATAAATTATTCTTGAACTGACCAAAGTATTTAAAGGGAGAAGGTTACATTAAAAACATAAATTTTAACATTAGACATTAGATTTTGATGTTAAATCCACTTTTGGTTCATACAGAATTGTTCTATATAGTATTTAATGCAATTACATCAGAAGTAACTAATTAAATTACAGGAAAATTAAGAGTAATCCTTTACTTTACTTTTTCAAGGAATTACAGTAATTAATTACTTAGTATTGCAGTGTAAGTGTAAGTTTTTTATCTAATGTTTATATTAAATTCCAATTACCAAAAATGATTTTCAATAGTTTTAGTTAACAATAACGAAACTGTGATCTGCTCACTGCAGGGCTGTTATACAGTAGTTAACTACAATGATAATTAAAAAACATAATAAAGAAAATTTTTGTTACTTAAAATATGTTAACTGGCAGGCTAGTTGTCAAGGCAACATTTCTCATTTTAATTTAGATTAACTTGATGTACTAAAACGGTCAAATTTAAATAAAAATGAATTTAAAAAAATATATAGACATTAAAAAAGCTACAAAAAATTACAAACATGCACAAAAATAACAAACTTGAGCTAAAATTAAAAAGCAAATGGAAAATATAAAAATACAAAAAAAATCTCTGTTACTAAAATAACACTGGTTCATGGCAGAATTTGACATTCTGTAAGAGTACTGAATCTTAAAGATCAATATTTCAGGATGCTGGAAATGTTCAGAATGAATGCTATACTAGAATAGCACTTACTACATGCTGCACTGTATGTACTGCATATTGCCAAAGCGAAAATGAATTAACTTTTGGCAGTTTGATCAAATAATGAGTCAACATAGAAGTGTTAAAAATTGTGGTTGATGATCTGATTCATTAGTTAAACATTGCATTTTGTTATACAGTTTTCTGCACAGTGTGCTCTGGGTGTATATATGGCACATTTTGCACTATATTATACATGCAGAAATGTTGCATACTTTCCACAGTATATATGCTGCATACTGCTAAAACAATGTGAGAAGTATGCTGTTCTGAACATTTAAGATGTCAACAAGACTTTCTATTTGATGCTAGCATGAAAACTAAAGAAATCTAAACCATGTCCATGTGCAACTTTTCATTCCAGTCAAGGACATTCAGGTGTTGCTGAATAAAATGAATGTCAACAGTGATCTGGACCGAACAGCTGCACTGCAAACCATTTATACGGTGTGTTCTAGGGTCTGTGTTCCCATGAGTAATCTTTGATATAAGCGCCTACTTCCCATAAATCTCAGGGAGTCTAGACAGACAGGTCTGAGTCGCATATGGACCCATAGTGCAGATGGCCTGGTGCTGATGGATCACTTCCAGGCTCTTTTTTTTTTGAGAATCACTCATTCGCTTTGGTAAGCAGCCACTGAAGATGAGAGAATTCATGTCTGGTGTATCCGTTTTACCGTCAAACTTCTCACTTACTTAAGGGAAAGTGTCACGTAGGGGCAGTTCTCTGATGGTATCCTCATCACCAAAAACGTTCTGGAAGTATTCAGCAGGTCAGTGAAATTTGAGATTTCTGGAGGTTGCCTTAATGAGGAAAACATTGATTCGAAGGACAATAAAGTATCTTTGTTTATACAGGATTATTCAGATATAACAGAGCTTGCAACAATATCACAGTATCAGTTCTATATTTCACATTATTATTATTATTTGAATTATATATTGGTTTAGAATTAGGTGCTTTTTCATTGATGAAATGCAACTGACTTTTGGGATTATGGCATCGAATCTCTTCTGTGTGCAAAATCCATTAAAGTGTAACTGCATTTTGTTATGCATTTCATGTCACGTAATTCATTCAGTTCATGAAATTGGTTACACTTGGTGGCACATACAAAACAGCTCTGCAGCAACCTCTCACTCCCATTAAGCAATGTAAATTCACTATTATATATGACTTATATATTTCTATATGTCTAAACTTAAAATATTTTTATATTATGATTTTTTAAATTTATTTAATTTATATTTTTTATTTGTGCTTATATCATTTGCAATGATTTGTTTATTCACTCTTTTTTCATTTGTGCTTATTATATCATTTGCAATGAGTTGCCTATTCATTCTTTCTTTCTTTCTTTTTTTTGCGCATATTATATCATTTGCAATGAGTTGTTTATTCACTCTTAAGTATAATTTTGTTTTGTTTTGTTTATTCCATTAAAAAATATTTTGGCACACTTCTAACCCTGCCTCTCTTTCCATTTTCATAATATATATATTGGCTTTAGAGCAACATTAGTAATTATTAATTTTGGTTGGTGTGGTTCATGTCTTAGAACCATCAATCCATCCCCGAAGTCATTATTGAAACACTACTTGTGGAACTATGGCTAATAAATAAATAAATTAATAAACAAATAAATCGCACACTGTTTAGAAACTGATATTATCTCATGAATATTAAAAAGCCACCAGGTGGATCTGGTTGATCAATCCCCTGCTCTAACGATTTAAATAACTTTAGGGCTATAAGATTTTATTGCAGCTATACTAAAACCATGATGTTAATCACAACAATACTTTTATGCTTTTTCTATAGAAAGTTTTTATTACCTAGAAAAATACAAAATCTATCTTCCTCAGCAAGGAAAACAGCATATGGCTGTGCGCTTGGTGTGGACATCATTCAAAGTCTTGTAATCGCCCACTGGCACACTGGCAGTGGACTAAACATGTTAGAGTGTTCACATATACAGCATACAGTCTGCTCTATACTTCATCTGGAGTATAGATTGATACTTCCTGCCATAGGGTTGCAGTGGATAGTTTATCTTTATTCTATAGACATTGTATACAAATAAATTGTATATTTGTTAGGGGTGGAATCTGCTGAACGCTTAAAACGTTTGATAGCTGGAGCCCTTCTAATCTAAACGTGTATGACACACACATGCACAGAGTCTTTGCTGTGGACCAGGCAAAACAGATGGCAGAAAACAGAGGCCAACATTCCTAGTCCCTGTTTCCAGGTGGGAAAGTTCCCTTTTTGTTGCCAGTACAGGGAAAACTAATAAAAATACAGTAATTCTGGATTATAACTTAAAGAAAGTGCAGATTTGTGTTGCAGGAGGAAGATTTCCCTTTATAATATTCTTAAAGAAATAGCCTATTCCTCAGTGTCTTTACAAATTGCTTAGTTGTTTTTGTGATTAAGTGACAAGTAGGGGTAGGCACTTTGAAGTCTTATATCTAACCTGTAATTAACATGATATACATTTGCTCATTTTATTTTATATGGAAGCTATTTCTGCCACATAAGAAAAAAAGTCATGCTTTGGTAAATCATCATGACATAGAAGTCAGAAGAGACTAAGTATAATTATGAGATAAAAAAAATAAATAAAAATTGTGACATAGTAAATCAAAGTTATGAGATGACAAGTCTAAATTATGACATAAAAAGCCAAAATTGACAAAATGT
Organism: Spinibarbus caldwelli; assembly: GCA_039654775.1. Lineage (NCBI taxonomy): Eukaryota > Metazoa > Chordata > Actinopteri > Cypriniformes > Cyprinidae > Spinibarbus > Spinibarbus caldwelli. The sequence continues at coordinate 3,026,184 of CM077223.1, read as the reverse complement.
CAAAATTATGAGACACTAAGTTGAGTTCCCTTTCAGTCAGTCACATTTGACATTACGTCAGAGTGACTGATGCAAATGGTATCTCGCCCGAGAGCCCAATCATCTTTGAGTGTTAACAAAACAAGCCAATGACAGTTGGCGTGCGTGCCTTGTATCGCGCACCCTCAATCCTGACGGCCTTGAAGGAGGAGACCTTCGAGCCTCTGCAGTCAGTAGAGCTTAAGCTTCTGTCATAAAAGATAGTGCTCCTCATTGCATTGGCCTCGGTCAAGAGGGTAGGGGACCTGTAGGCATTTTCGGTTGACGATTCGTGCCTAGAATTCGTACCGGGTGACTCTCATGTTGTCCTGAGACCTCGGCCCGGATACGTGCCCAAAGTTCCCACCACGCCTTTCAGGGATCAGGTGGTGAACTTGCAAGCGCTGCCTCGGGAGGAGGCAGACCCAGCCATTGCTCTGCTTAGTCCCGTCCGCGCCTTGTGCGTTTACGTGGACTGCACGCAGAGCTTCAGGACCTCAGACCAGTTATTTGTCTGCTTCGGAGGACAGCAGAAGGGAAAGGCTGTCTCCAAACAGAGACTTGCCCACTGGATAGTGCAGGCTATAGTTTTGACATACCTGGCCCAGTGCTTACCGTGCCCCCTTGATGTAAGAACACATTCTACGAGAGGTGTGGCATCTTCTTGGGCATTAGTGCGGGGTGCTTCGATAGCAGACATCTGTAGAGCTGCTGGCTGGGCGACACCTAACACGTTTGCGACATTCTATAATCTCCGTGTAGAGCCCATGTCTTCCCGTGTTCTCACCTCAGGTGGCCAGTAACACCGGACCTGCTCGGTGTCAATCATGCTTACTGCGCCATTCCCCTCTATGGACCGGGTACGTGCGCTTTTATTGCTTCTCAGTTCAGTTCCCCTTGGGAACCCTGTTGAAGTTGCTCCCGCACCCTCGGCAGTTAAGCATGGCGGAGCGCCAGATGCCAGGTCCAGCACTCGTGTGTATGCTCAAGGTCAGCCCTTGTGCTGGGCTTGATGCCCGTGTGTAGTGATTCCCCTTCGGGTGATCCCACATGTGTATTCTTCCACGGTACAGCTCCTCTCACGGTGAGCCCGTGTCTTTCCTTGGCAGAGACCTTCTGCCGTCTCTGCTGTGTATTGATCTCACCCCAGGCTGGCTGAGTCTATCTCAGAGACTTCCATATGTAGTACTGCCCTTGGCCAGTCCATATGTGTAATCTCCACATGGTACCTCCTTTACGCAGGATTTGGCTTCTGTAGCGTTCCCCTACTTTGAGTATGCTTTCCCAGTGTTATCCAATATCCACTGTACGGAACAGTAGTGGCTTTCATCTCTGCCTAAGCCCTGTCCTATCTTCCATCTCAACTGGCGTGGAGGGACTTGCCGGCTTCCGCAGGGCACTGGAGGGGGTCAGCAATAGTGGCGTTTTCATAGGGATTCCATTTGCGTCAGTCACTCTGACTTAAGGTTGAACGTAACTGACTGAAAAGGGAACGTCTCGGTTACGTAGATAACCCTCGTTCCCTGAAGGAGGGAACGGAGGCGTTATGTCCCGTCGCCACAGTTGCTGTACCACCGCTGTTTGGCCGAGGCACACCGTCTCGGCTCCTCAGCGAAAAACTGATGTGCGTCTGCACGCGCTCTCCTTTTATACTCGCACTGCGGGGCGGGGTGCGCGATGCAAAGCACGCACGCCAACTGTCATTGGCTTGTTTTGTTAACACTCGAAGGTGATTGGGCTCTCGGGCGAGATCCCATTTGTGTCAATCACTCTGATGTACTGTCTCTGTTCCCTCCTTCAGGGAATGAGGGTTACCTACGTAACCAAGACGTTCACAATTATGAGATAAAAAGTCAAAGTTGAGACACTTTTCATCTCAAATTTTGACATGAAAAGTCTAAATTATGAGATAAAAAAACTAAATGTCTAAATTACGTCCATTATTATTATGCGATAAAAGGTCTTAATTATAAAATAAGTGTAAATCATGAGATGAAAATTCAGAATTATGACAAAGAGTCTAAATTATGACAGTCAAAATTCTGAGATACTAAGTCATAATTATGAGATAAGTCTGGATTTTGATATAAAAAACTAAGAATTATGAGATAAGTCTAAATTATGTCAGTCAAAATTCAGAGATACTAAATCATAATTATAAGATAAAAAGTCTAAATTATGATAGAAACTCATAATTGAGATAAAAAGTCTAAATTACAAAAGTCCAAATCATCAGATAAAAATTCAGAATTATGACATAGTCTAAATTATGTCAGTCAAAATTATTAGATAAAAATCTAAATTATGATAGAAGCTCATAATTATGAGATACTAGGTCTAAATTATGACAGTCAAAATTCTGAGATACTAAGTCGTAATTATGAGATAAAAAGTCTAAATTATGACAGTCAAACTTCTGAGATGCTAAGTCATAATTATGAGATAAATCTGGATTTTGATAAAAACTCATAATTTTGAGATAAGTCTAAATTATGTCAGTCAAAATTCTGAGATACTAAATCATAATCATAAGATAAGTCTAAATTATGATAGAAACTCGTAATTATGAGATAAAAAGTCTAAATTATGTCTGTGAAAATTCTGAGATACTAAGTCATTATGAGATGATGTCTAAATTTTGATAAAAACTCATAATTATGAGAAGTCTGAATTATGTCAGTCAAAATTCTGAGATAATTATAAGATAAAAACCCAGTTGAGACACTGTCATAATTATGAGAAGAAAAGTCTAAATTATGAAATAAAAACTCATGACAAAACTTCTAAATTATGTCAGTTAAAATTCTGACTGTCAAAATTCTGATACTGAGTCATAATTACAGTATTAGATAAAAAGTCATTATTATTACTTAAGTCTAAATTATGAGATGATAACTCATAGTTGTGACAAAATTTGAATTATTTCAGTCAAAATTCTGAGATATTAAGTCATAATTTTGAGATAAGTCTAAATCATGACGTAAATCTAAATTATGAGAAAGAAACTCATAATTATGACAAGTCTAAATTAGGATAATTAGTATAAAGTACCTTAAAGCCGTACTCAAGTAAAAGTACAGATATCTTACCAAAAAATGACTTTGGTAGAAGTTGAAGTCACAGTTTAGAATATTACTTGAGTAAAAGTATTAAAGTATGTGATATTTATTGTACTTAAGTACAAAAAGTATTTATTAAATCTTAAACGTACTTAAGTATTGAAAGTAAAAGTACAAGTAAATGCAAAATGGAAAAGAAGCAAATAAATATATATAAAATATTCATACAGCTTGAGCAAGATTGTGTTCAGTTTTAACTCTTTCTTCTATTTTGTATTTTTGGGTAAGAAAAAGAAGCACTTCATCCGGTATTTAGTGTCTTTCATTCCAACATAAGAAAACACTTCTGGAATCTGTATTTACACAGTTTATGTATCTCAGAGGGGACATGAAACTGCAGTTACAGATGCATAAATAGGCCTAATGTTTTATTTTTAACATAAAACGTTGAATACTGAAATTTGAAATAATTTAAAACATGAAAAAATAGTCGAAATGTGAAATGAAAACCGCCAGTAGGTGACAGCAAGTGACTGTTAATGAGTGAGTCATTGAGATTCAACTGATTCATTCAAACGACTGATTCATTCAGAGACAAAGCATTTGACTGTGTTAATGAGTGAATCACTGAATCATTTATTCAACCGATTTGTTCGATAAGCTGATTCATTCCATAAGTAAACACCGTCCATTGCTCAGAGACGCAAAACAGTGCTGTGATCTTTGTTTGTAACTATTTTCGTTGGCAAAATTGATCAAAAACAAGCAATATTATGTCTAAATTGTAAGTCACTTATTGCTTTACTGAACTTGTATAAAATGATTATTAAATGTGTTCATGATATCTGCAGAAAAACGGTACTCTTTGTGTGATATAGATAGATATAGAAGTTAACTATATTAAATTATATAAATATAAAAAGCATACAGAAGCATTTTTGCCATCTACAATTTAGATTGCCTGGAATTTTGAGTTTTAATAGACTTATAAATCAACGTGCGTGCACTCTGTGTGTGATTTGGTGATATAGCCTACTTGAAAATGTCAGATCGCACATCATTACAACAACACTTACCATATTATCGCAGACGATGCTGTATATCGCAGACTGCAGACTCGACTTGAGTGGAAAATGAATTATCCGCGGTTGTGTGCACACTTGTTTGCACATGAGCAAAGGTGTTTTTAGGAGTCTAACTTGCAAACGCCAGACCACTGATTCGTCAATCCAGCTTTCTTGCCGTCTGTGTTCTTCTGACTATTTTGTAGTAAGTAACGAATATGCTTTGGGGAAATGTATCAGAGTAAAAGTATACATTTTAATTAGGAAATGTAGTGGAGTAAAAGTAAAAGTTGGCTGAAATAGAAAAACTCAAGTAAAGTACAGATACTCCCAAAAAATACTTGAGTACTGTAACGAAGTATTATTACTTCCTTACAATACACCACTGATTGCAGATCATCTACAGCTTAACAGATTTCTGTTGTGGTGTATATACACTATACCATCAAGTCCTAGTCACAAGTAACAAAGCATATGTGCTGTGAATTGTACCCAGATTAGCATTAGCCACACAAGGTATTTTCCAGAAACTTTCTCCTGATGTAGGAGGAAAGCCTGTGAAATTCAATCTCAGGTTTATATGTTCACATGCTGGTGTTTTAAAAGAACGTGGGAGGAACTGTAATAGATCTACACTGAATTCATACCTTTGTTCCTGAACCTACTGTAGCGACCCAAACGCTGGCGTGTATATCAACTTTATTGTGCGCATGCTGAGAATACGATCTCATAAACTCGTCTTTTAAGTTGTAGATCCTTTGCATTAGTCTCAAGGGTAGTTTTGAACTGACCTTTAAAGTGTCTGTAGGGTCACAGGGTCGACCCTTGTTAGGGTTTGAAAGGAATGGAAAAAACCTGGAAGCACAGAGTGGACACTTCAAAGTGTGAGGATGAGATGATGTTGTGGTTAAAGGTCTTGACTGGGAGCCCAAAGGTCACAGGTTAGAAGACCTATAACCGTTGTGACATGATGCAAAGCACTTCACACTAGGCTGCTTTAAGTGGACGAACCATGCAATTAGTAGATTGTAATTTGCGTTTTTTTATTTTTTATTTATTTTTTTTAATTTAACTAATTACCAAGTAATTTAGCATACAATTTTAGCAATGCATGAATTCACTGATGATTAATCTCACTGGTTGGTCTCATACAATATGCAAATAGCAGATTTTTGTAAGCTTTTTTGTATTTTCTTTTAATAGTGTCCATTTCACAGAGTAACCTATATTTATATTTATATTTATATTTATATTTATATTTATATTTATATTTATATTTATATTTATTAGAACACCTAAAACTGTATTTGCTAACAACAACAACTCGTTTCTTTCTTGATCTCACTTTTTTATCATCATATTTGCGTCAAACTCTAAATACTCTTGATTGCATTTTAATGTCTAGTTTTACTTTCTGTCTGGTCATGAATACACTTTTAATACATTCTAAAGGCTGTCATTGCACTGAGAATGTGATGACTATGCATCTCAAATATCAGATTGCATGCTTTTTATTTAAACATTTTTATAAAGCTGGCAAAGCGTTTGAAGAAAAAAAAAAAAAGTCACATGAAAAGGATTCATAAATGGATAGGTTGAATATTCTCATGGTATCCACTGAAACTTCTGTTTTCAATTTACAGTATATAATGTTAAATGCTTGCACATGTCTATGTGTCTCTATATATAATAATAAGAAATGTTTCTTGAGTGGCAAATGAGGATATTAGAATGATTTCTGAAGGAACATGAAGACTGGGGTAATGATGCTGAAAATTCAGCTTTGAATTACATGAATAAATTAAATTTTAAAATATATTCACAAAGAAAACAGTCTTTATAAATTGTAATAATATTTCATAATATTGCTCTTTTTATTGAGTTATTTATCAAATAAATGCAGCCCTGGTGATCATAAGAAACTTCTTAACACTTTCAAAAAATCAAATTATTCCAAACTATTTTCTGACAATAATATACACATATACTTATGACAAAAACGTACCTGTGGGAACTTTTTCACAAGACATGAAATACATTCATATGTATGTACGTCTCGTGACATATTTGATGTGAAATGTCCACTGAGTGGTGCTAAAAGAGTGTTCGTTTTTTTCCCCCCTGAACAGATGAACGTAGATATGGTACGTTTTATATGACGTTGGTTTTGTAGGTGTCACCGCAGTTCTTACTTGAAATGTCCATTGAGTGGCGCTATAAGTCTAAAGCCCCGTTCACACCAAGAACGATAACTATAAAGATAACGATGTTAGAGTCCACACCAGTGAACGATATCGTCTGTTTAATCTAAGCGCATGCTCGTCTGCCGCTTTAAATTCTCAAGCTCATCATAGCAGGATTGATTCTGATTGGCTGTCAATGTTTTTATCATTCATCAGCTGAAAAAAAATAGTTTTGAAAGTGATTCCAACGATATCGTTTCTCTGTGCCTTTATCGTTATAGCTGTGGTGTGGACTCTGCTATTCTTTAATACTGCTAATTTTTATAACTATATCTTTATCGTTATCTTTATAGTTATCGATCTTGGAGTGGATTGGCCTTAATGCTCCATGACGTTTTAAAATATACCATCTGCACTACACCTAAACCTACCCAATAGTACAAAACAAAAGAACAAAAGCGAATGTGACGTAAAATCACAATCGCAAGCATGCCATTTTAGCTTGTTTTTTGATCTCTCATCTTTCAGCTCTCACGGGATTCGTACCCAAGGATTCCTCATTCTAAGTCCAATTCAGTGCCGGCTGAACTACCGAGCAAACTTGTTACATCCAGGAAAGTGAAACGTGGAGCTGTAACCATAACTATGTACGAAAATGATTGCAAGTGCTCAATGTTTTACCTCCTCTAGTGTTCCTTTCTGTTGGAAACTGCAGTGATATGTATTTATTGGTATGCATTTCGTGTCTTGTGCTAAAAGTTCACACAGGTACGTTTTTGTCATGAGATCAGGTAGCAACTTACCATTTTAAACGTATAGACTAGTCTTTATTAAATTAACAAAGACTTTTCTTTTCTAGTTGTTTCACATTGTTGTGTCTACTATAAACCCATGATAAAAAAAAAACAGTGAAGGCATGCAACAAAATCATGGACACGAATTGAATTATATTCCCCTGCTTTTCCATTTTTACTGCACTTTACAGCTACTGATGGTGCTCATTTAACCAGCAGCCATGTAAATGAGAACCACATGCACAATGCACCTGTGACAACAACATACATACAACAACATACATTGTTCAAGCAAGATCCCGTGGATATGTGCTCGGTGTGATTTAGTCCACTGCCTTGTTAACTATATGTGTTGCCTTCATTATTGACTGCCTTCAATAAAAATGTTTTACATGCTGTTTTAATCTCAAAGGGAAATGTTTTTAGAGGAATAAAAGTGAAAAATTAGACCATTTGGCTGAATTTCTAGACTGTTAGATCTTTTAGGTTATTAGTCCAGCGTCATTCTGACTGACTTAATGATTAGAAAGGACAATTTCAGGGTGTTAATAATTACTACCTATTGTAGATTCCAACCAGCAGTTTTCAAATCGTCTGTCTTTTACAAGAAGCATTTATGTGGACGCCTAAATGGGGATTTGACCATTAAAATGAACCATTGAACATTACAGAGTCAGGAATTACCAATATCCTGCAACTCAGATTCTCATTTCAGTCTGCATTTAGCCTTGAAGGCTTGACATCTATTAGGTACATCTACTTGACATCTATGGACAAAGCTTTTATTCACATGCTATGCACTGCAATGATGGCATATTGTTGGCTGTTTTAAACGAGCCTTATGATTGATTAAGAAAAAAATATGAAAACGTTTCACAACTAGGCTTGGTGATATAGCTATTAAGATCATATCCAAATATATTATTGGTTATGTGATATTCTATCTGTAGCGGAAGTCTTTTTAGTATCTATATACAGTACTACCATTCAAAAGTTTGAAGACTTTTATTTATTCTTTTTAATTATTCTATTTTAAATAAATGCTGTTCTTTTGAACGATTCATTATTGATCTGTTCATCAAAGAATCCTGAAAATTTTTTTTTAAAATATGAAGCACAACTGTTTTCAACACTGATAATAATCAGAAATGTTTCTTGAGCAGCAAATCAGCATATATTCAATGATTTCTGAAGGATCATGTGACACTGAAGACTGGAGTAATGATGCTGAAAATTCAACATTGCATCACAGGAATAAATTTCGTTTTACAATATATTCTCAGATAGAATATTTAAAAATGTTACAGTTTTTACTGTATTTATGACTTTTATCAAAAACATTAAAAAATGGTAAAGCGTTACTTAAAGCTTTTGTGTATAATGCATTATAAAGGTATTCATAATGTACATTGCAATGCATTATATCTTTTCATAAAGAATTGTACTCAAAGTATTATAATATTTGATGGTTTATTTGTCATGTTTTTAATGCCTTTTACTTTCTAAAGCCATGAATAGATAAGCATTATAATGTATTACAACTGTGCTCACAATTATTCAAGAGATACAATGCATTACAAAGCATAATTAATGCATTATAACTACTTCTGTAATGCATTATATATATATATATATATATATATATATATATATATATATATATATATATATATATATATATATATATATATATACGGGCTTTAAATGTTACCAAAAATAAAATAATATTACAGACCCCAAATTTTTGAATGGTAGTGTGTATAAATAATTGTATTTATTATAAATTAAATTAATCAGTTTGATATCAGTATTAAAATACTTTAGCGGTTTTGACTTATAGCTCAAACAAATCAGTGTTTTCAATTGATTCTTTGAAACGGACAGTTTGAACTTATTCTCAGAAATGAATCAAACTTACTAACTCTAGCCCTCCGGCCCTCTTCGGTCATTTTTGACTGAAAAATTTTATATTTTGAAATTTAAAAAATCTTAGCTTCATCGGAATGAGATGATACTTGGTGACTTTTGTCACATTAGCAATATGAGCACACAAAAAAATCATGGACATGATTCGGATAAGTTAAAGGGTCAAAAAAAAAAAAAAAAAGAAAAGTCACACTTGATTTCTTCACGGTCAAAAATGACCGACATAGGAAATGAATGGGAAATACGAAAAAATGTGAAAACTCGGTGAATCTTTTGGTGGTACAAACTACAAATCAGCCACTGGTCAGAAAAAAAAGTGTGCAGAAATCAAGGCGTGACTCTCTAGAATATCAGGAGTGCAAAATAGACACCCACAAACACACGCGTGCGCACACACGCACACACACATATACATATATACACAGAAATGAACTGGCAACAGTTAGTTTGTTTGGATAGTTTTGATCTTATTTTAACCTATGTTCCTGATATCTGTTGCATGTGAAGCAATGCATAAAGTAATTACAATTTGTGTATATATAGTTAAAATTGTTTATAATTATAAAAATTTTTATTCCTCTTTTTTACATCTACTGTTTGATACTGATTGTTTTTGCTGTTGTTAGTTTATTATGTGTTTCATCATAATTGCCTTCTGAAGTTTTAACATTTATTGAATTACATTGAATAAAATATCAATTAATTGCTAAATGTTTGTATAAATTGTTTTAATGATCAAGTACTGTGTAACAAAAATGCTTTCTATGCGTTCCCTTTCTAACAAGATTTTAATGTTTGACTGTAATCAATGTAAAACCTGATACTTATCTAACCAAAAATATCTAAACCTTGACAAAAAGTAGTCTTTTAGAATGTCTAGATATAGATCTAAATGCAAAACCTAAAAAAAAAAAAAAAAAAAAAATGAAGAAATTATATCTAAAAAGCAACGGGAATCCAAAAGCCTCTGTATATATCTATACAGGGTGCTAATACAAGAGGTTACGCAACATTACACATTTTTTTATTTTTTAATGCCTCCAGATGGCCCAATTCTCACTTCAAAAAATGAATTTTAAATGCCTTCACTCTATTTTAATGTAAAATATTGCATTAAAAAGTAGTAAATAATTAAAGAAATAAAAATATATATATATTAATTCTAATGGAGAAAATAGCTCATTAAAATTATAGAGATATTGCATAGTATCAAAATCATAAATAATAATCAAAAAATATTATTGAACAAAAATATATTACAATGATTTTCCTGAAAAAACAAAAAGTTACATTTCGAGGCTTCGGTCACTTTTGACCGCGAAGAAGGCAAGTGTGACTCCTAAACGAAGAGGGCCAGAGGGCTAGAGTAATGATTGACAGGCAGAGAGCCTTTCTGATTGGCTAGTTTCCTAACTGCTCCCTCAAGTCTTTTGTGTGTGTGTGTGTGTGTGTGTGTGTGTGTGTGTGTGTGTGTGTGTGTGTGTGTGTGTGTGTGTGCGCGCGTTTTTGTGACAAATGAGGACATAAATTTGTATAATGACACAGGTATGACATAGGTATTACAAGGTGAAGGTGACTTTTCAGGACATTACCTCATGTCCCCACTTTTCAAAATGCTTATAAATCATACAGAGTGAGTTTTTTGGGGGGGGGTAGAAATGCACAGTCTCCTGTGAGGGCTAAGTTTAGGTGTAGGGTAGGTGGAGGGCAATAGCATATACAGTTTGTACAGTATAAAAACCATTACGCCTATGGGATGTCCCCACTTTTCACAAAAACAAACGTGTGTGTGTGTGTGTGTGTGCTGTTTGCATAGTTGTGTCACAGATGCAGGTGTGATTCTCATGATACCTGCAATATATCACTGATTTCTGACAGGTGGTATTTGCACTATTCCAAAACATGTCACTTACAGCACATATTCTATTCTATTCTATTCTATTCTATTCTATTCTATTCTATAGAATATTCAGTATTATCTAACCAAGGAATATTCAATATTCTAGCAACAGGAAAGTGAGGCCATCACTGAAATGAGCAGGTCTTGCCTGGTTACTAAGAGACTCCCTTGACTCCAAGCATCTCATTATAGCCTGCTCCAATTGTGCACATGCCAAAAAAAAAAAAAAAAACCCTGGGAAAGTCATTCATAAGCTGATCACAAAGATGACCTGTGACTTCACTAACCTGTCATTATAGTTTTTAGCTGGTATTTCTCTTCTAGGCAATGCAGTGCATGCTTTTCACGCCCCAACTTGTGGCATAAAGCTTATCATTGAATGGCTGGGCGAAAATAAATGGCTTTTGCAATCGGTCTCCTCCACGTTTGGAAGTGCCGCTCACGCACGCAGCAGAGACAGGAAGTCCCTGTGGCCGCGGTCATGTAGGTGGTGATATCTCTTTTGAATCGCTTTGAGGTCCTGCAGTCATGTTTTCCTCTCCAACATCGCACACGCTCAGACATCTGAGACATGTGGAGGCTGCACGGACATCCAGAACGAGCTTCAGATGAGCATTCCCACGCTGCGGAGGAGACCGAGACTCTGGCCCCCATCCACCATCCACAAATTACACAGCTCCATGTCCAGATATGAAGTCATCCCGACTCAAGTGTACAGACAGGAAAGGCAGATTTTATTAATATGCTCAAAGACAAAAATGGACTATATTTTTAGGAATCTGGTGGAGTGTCTTGGAGAAAGAAAAAAAATAACTTTATGATTCAACAATAAGGATATTGATAGCGATGAGCGATGGTCCTCATAGTCCTGTAAGATGTAGTGGCAATAAATTTAGTTCAATAACTGGTGCAGACTTTAATCTGGCTCAGTGCATGCATTGAATATATTAGCTATCGATTTTTTTTAACAGATAAGGCACCTAACCTTTTGCATAATGCATAATCATTTTGTTGAAAAAATCCATCCAATGGATTTCAAGTTTATATATTTATGTATATTTATTGTTTTACTTACTTACTTATTTAATATTTGAAATCCATAGAAAAAAATGACATGGACTTTTGCAATAATTTGCCATTTTTGAGTCATCTATCACTTTAAAGATTATTGGGTGCAATTAAACACTGCACGAAGAAATAAAATCTTGTCATTTAATGCTTTTTACTATATTTTGAGTAATTATTTCTGTGCTCATTTTCATTTCTGCGAACCTTTCCGTTTACACATTTAATGTAATGCATTCAAATCAAGGTTGTGGTTAACTAAAACCATAAAAAAATTACATACTTGAAATAAAATAAACCTTAAATTAAATAAAATAAAATATACATATACATATTTCTTCATTTAGTTAAACTTACTAAAACTAAAACATAGATATTATAATGATATTAAAATTTTACAAATTTTACTGAAATTAAAATAAAACCAGAAATCCAAAATAAAAACAAATTCAAAATATAAATAATAACCACAATTGTTTCTGAAATGATGATGCTTTGAATGGCTTTCCCGAAATGTTTCTGCATTTTCTATTTATTCTTGGAATTACAGTGACATTTTTCTTTCTTTCTTTCTTTCTTTCTTTCTTTCTTTTTTTTTATTATATATTTTGTGTGTTTTCTTTTTCAGAGACAGCAGCATTTTGTCCAGACTCACCAGGCAGGTCTTCTTGCCAAGACAAGCATCCATTAGGGCAGAAACATGGGTTCAGGAGGTCTGACATTCAGCTGTTTGGTTTTGGCAACCCTGATGACTTTAAGTCACGCCGGCCTGGTAAAGAAGATGATCAGACACCGACGGGAAGCTCTGACGATTCCCGGCATACACAACGTAACCCTTCCGACCTCTTCCCAACCGGTCATTTTTAACCACGTCTACAACATCAAAGTTCCCGGTAGCTCTTTATGCTCGGTGGATCTGGACTCTCCTGCCAGCTCGGATCTTGAACAGAAGGATGCACCATCTGGCTCAGAAGTAACAGACCACATGCTGGACGGCAGTAATCAGATCGTCTTCACCCATCGCATCAACATCCCCAAGCAGGCGTGTGGCTGTATGGAGGGACTGCCGGACCTGAAGGAGCTCCTGAATCGGCTGGAGATGTTGGAGGGCGAGGTGTCGACGCTCAGAGAGCAATGTGCCACAGAAACCACCTGCTGCAGCGCTCAGGCCACAGGTACGCCTTCGCTTTCCACACACTTTGAGATTGAAAATACTTTCTCTTATTCAAGTTTAATATGTAGAGATAAAGATATGCATATGTTGATTTCTTCACAAAGTGTAAACACCGTTAATACATTGATCTTTTTGCACATTACGATTGCAGTAAAGCCCAACCGATGGAATACATTTAAGGAGGGGCTGACCAATGTGAGAGCTGGGAAGTGTTTTGGAAAACCTGTTTGGAAATAGTTATTAATTCAGTTTGGTAACGCAAATGGTGCATGAATTACACATTTCAATCATAAACCTTTTGATGCCCACCCTCTTTATGGGCAAAGGTCTAAAAATTACCTGCTTAAACTAAAATCATTGCAGTTCACAAAGCTATATTAGGCCTACTACTGTTTGTTTCCTTGTTTGTTTTTAATTTAACCTAAGAGACAGAATTTTAATCATAAAGAAAAAAAAAATTTAACCTCAGAGGCAAAATTTAAATAATAAAAAAGTATTATTTTAGTTTTAGTTATTAATAGTCTGTTTGTTTGTTTGTTTGTTTGTTTACTTGAGCAAATCATTCAAATCATAAATATATTTGCTTGTTTGTTTATTTAACCTCAGAGACTGAATATAAAACAAACATAAAGAAAAATATTTGTTTGTTTGTCTGTTTAATGTCAGAGAGACATAATTCAAATCATGAATAAAAATATTTGTTTGTTTAAATCACAATGAAAAATATTTTTAACCTCAGAGACAGACTAGTTTAAATCATATATATATATATATATATATATATATATATATATATATATATATATATATATAAAATATATATTATAAATTTATATATTATAATATATAAAAATATTTATATATTTAACCTCAGACACATAATTAAATTTAAAACATGAATGAATAAATTTATTTATTTATTAACTAATTAATTAATTTATTTATTTATTTATTCCAGCACCTGTTATTTTTATTTATCATTTAAATTAATTCTGTCTCTGAAGATTAATTAATTAATTCTCAGAGACAGAATTAATTTGAATGATAAATAAAAACAATAGGTGCTGAAATAAAAAAAGCCACTATGTCTAATGCTAATGTCTTCATTGACACATAATCGTTTAACACTTCGTACAGCTGGGAGGTCATGGCCCTTTTAAAGTCTAATAATGTTTTTTATGCCTTAGCAAGTGCCATTCAACTAGCTTGATAACTGTGATGTGTCCATAATTGTAAATCGCACCTTTTTAGCAAATAGCATGTTTAACATCTTACATGTATCTCCTGATTGTGTAGGTGTTATAGGAACGAAGCCCTACTGCAGCGGACATGGAAACTACAGCACAGACACCTGCGGCTGCATCTGTGAGCCCGGATGGAAGGGCCCCAACTGCACCGTTCCCGACTGTCCTGGAGACTGCAGCGATCAGGGCCGATGCGTTAACGGAAAGTGCGAGTGTTTCTCTGGCTTCACAGGTGAGGACTGCAGCGTGGAGACCTGTCCGGCTGACTGCGGTGAGAACGGCCGTTGCGTTAACGGAGCATGCATTTGCAATGAAGGCTTCTCTGGAGTCGATTGCACAGAGACAGATTGTCTCAACAACTGTTTGGGACGCGGCCGCTGCGTTGATAGCGAATGCGTCTGCGATGAACCCTGGACCGGATTCGATTGCTCTGAGCTCATCTGTCCGCATGACTGCTATGACCGTGGGCGATGCGATAACGGGACTTGTTATTGCGATAAAGGCTTCGCTGGAGAGGACTGTGGGGCTATCGTTTGTCTGAACGACTGCTCAGGACGAGGTTTCTGCATCGATGGCCGTTGCGTATGCACTGCTGGCTACTCCGGCGAGGATTGTTCCAGCTTGACCTGTCCGAACGACTGCAACCAAAGAGGCCGCTGTTTTAACGGCGTTTGCATTTGCAAAACGGGTTATTTCGGAGAGGACTGCGGGAAGCTCTCCTGTCCGAATAATTGCAATGGTAGAGGGCGCTGCATTGATGGACGCTGCGAATGCGACGTCGGATTCCAAGGCCACGATTGTTCGGAGTTTAGCTGCCCCAAAGATTGCAACAACCACGGGCGTTGCGTTAACGGCCAGTGCGTTTGCGAAGAGGGATTTGGCGGTGAGGACTGCAGCATCAAAACCTGTCCGTCAGACTGTTACGGCCGAGGTCAGTGCGTAGATGGGAAGTGCATTTGCTTCGCAGACTTCACCGGCGAAGACTGCAGTGAATTGAGCTGCCCGAGCAACTGCCAAAACCATGGACGCTGCGTTTCGGGACAGTGCGTTTGCGACGAAGGCTTCACCGAAGAAGACTGCAGTCAGAGGAAGTGTCCCAATGACTGTCTCGGGCGCGGACGCTGCGTGGAGGGACAATGCATCTGCCAGGAGGGTTTTGAGGGCCTGGATTGCTCCATTCCCACCTGTCCTGGAAACTGCAATAACCGCGGGCGCTGTGTCAATGGGAAATGTGTGTGCGACGAGGGATTCGCTGGAGATGCCTGTGGAGAAAGAAGCTGTCCGAATGACTGCAATGGTGCGGGGCAATGTGTGGATGGCCGCTGTGTGTGCGATGAAGGCCACATTGGCAAGGATTGCTCAGAAGGTAATTGTAGTCATTTATATAGTATATATTATACTACAAATACTATTATTTATATACTATATATTAATATTTTGAATTTATTTATATTTTCATATTTTGCATTTTTATTTTAATTTTAAAGTTTTAGTAATTTTATTTATTTATTTTTTTAATTTTTTAAAAATCATTTTTATCATGTTTTTTATCAATTTTATTAATTTTTATTTCAGTTTTACTTATTATTTTCTGGGTTTTTATAGTTAAATCTAAAATAAAAAAAAGGTTAAAAGTAAAAAAAAACTTATGAAATAAACGTTAACTGGAATAAAATAAGATTTAAAAAACTTAAACATTGTTGTCAAGGCAGCATTTCTCATTTTAATTTAGTTTAACTTTAGCCTTTACAGTTGCCAAAAATATAACTTTTGTGATTTTTGTTATTAAAAAAACACACAAGCAAGCCCAACCCAGGTGACAAAAAGTAACACAAAAGTAACATAGTGCATTACTTCCCATAAAAAGTAACTAAGTAATGCAATTAGTTACTTTTTCATGGAGTAACATAATATTGTAATGCATTACTTTAAAAGTAACTTTCCCCAACACTGGTTATTTTAGTACGTGAATTTAAACTAAATGAAAATAAAAAAGGTTGCCTTCGCAACTAATGAGTTTACAAAGTAAAAAATAAAATGTTTAATCTTTTGTAATTTATTTTATTTCAGTTAATGTTTATTTTATTTCAAGTAACAATATTTTTAATGGTTTTCGTTAACAATAATAACCCTGCATTAATTCTTACTCTTATTCTTAATTCTTTTTTTTTTAGTTTTTCAAGAGATGATTGGCATTTCTTTGCTTTTATGGTTGTAAATTAGAGGGACAGTTAAGCCAGAAATAAACATCTGTTGCCATCATGTTATTCCAAACCTTTCTTCCAGTGAATTACCAAATGAGATGTTATGCAGAATGTTTATACACTTTTCCATACAACTCAGAGTTGTTGGGCATCAGAAGACTCAGAAAAGCACCATAAAAGCAGCCCATAGGACTCACAAATGACTTACTGATGATATACAGCACACTACTGTTCAAAAGCTTGTGGTCAGAAAATTAAATGAAAGATATTAATACAAATCAGCATATTAGAATGATTTCTGAAGAATCATGTGAGACACTGAAGTAATGATGCTGAAAATCACAAGAATAAATTACATTTTAAAATATATTCAAATTGAATTTTACATTTTAAATTGTTATTTTAAATTGTAATAATATTTCACAATATTACTATTTTCCGGTATTTTTTATCAAATAAATGCAGCCTTTGTGAACAGAAGAGCTTTCAAAAACTTTTCTTTCAAAAACATTAAAAAATCTACTACATAACACACTATTTTAGATCCATTTTGCTCAGAAAATTGCTGTACATGCTAGATTTTTGTACTTTGACAGTAAACTCACACAATGTGTGTGCCTGCGAAATCCATTAGCTTTATATAGAGGATCATTAGTGGTGGAGGTCAACGCAGACAACAATTAAACTCATGTCAAAAGGTCCAAAAACTGCCCTTAATAAGAAACCAGAGTTAATTTACTCATTGTAGCTTGATTCAAACCTCTCAGCAGTTTGATTGGATGTTTCCCAGTCACCACATTGGAGACACGGACAATTTTCCTACTACTTGGCACCAGCGATCATTCGCTCTCTCAACATGTGTGACGTAAATGACCCTTAATATCTTTCCCAGTCTCACCACTGAAAGACCTGACCGTCACGGATGTGACCACGGAGAAGGTGAACCTCACATGGAAGAACGAGATGCTGGTGACTGAGTATTGGGTTACATATGTCCCGACGTCACCAGGCGGCCTTCAGCTGGACTTCCGCGTTCCTGGAGATCGTACTTCTGCTACCGTCTCTGAGCTGGAGCCAGGAATCGAGTATCTCATCGACGTTTATGCCGTCCTCAACAACAAGAAGAGCGTTCCTGTCAGCGCCAGAGTGGCCACACGTATGTTCACACGCCCTGATCAACATTACACAAATACACACACATGCAGTCACTATACAGAACTGGTGAAAAGTGTATTTAAATACATAAATTAAACTTTTAAACACTGGAGATGTGGTCTCTTGCAGTTGTTCCATTCTCATAATTAGAGTACCGTCATCTAGCCGATAACAGTAATACTTGCATGCATAGATCATATTCTTAAGGAGTTTTTTATTTATTTTTTTTGTGATAAAATACATACATACATAAATAAAACAGGCTAAATTCACCTGAGAGGCAAAATTGCATGAGACAAAAATCTGATTTAAGATAAAATGTATCTCATATTTTGTCTTTCATGCTTTTCATTGTTTTTTCTGTTTTTATTTGTTTAAGGGTAAATCTTGTGAAACCTGTCAAGAAAATGACCCGGTCCTAATTACTGTATAATTCTAAATGTTTAATTATAAATTATGAATTTTAAATTATAAAATATTTTTGCATCATGATAGTATTTATTTAAGGGTAAATCTTATGAAACCTGTGAAGAAAATGGCCTGGTCATGATTAACTCTAACATCAAAAGACAAAAGAATTACTGAAGAAATAGAAATTGAGAAATTAGCCAAATTTTTTGGACCATTAAGATTTTTCATCATTATAATAAATTTTTAGGATTTTTTTTAGATTATTTTTAATTTAAGCTATTTTTAATTTAATTAGTTATATATAATTATAAAAATTAAGCATTTCCTTCCCCAGTTTTCATCACTATAATATTAAAATAGTCTAATTCATATATTGTCATTACTGTATAATTGTGAATTTTTTCTAAAATTTTCAGTGCCATTAGTGCCACCAAACAGGTTTCCTTTTTTTTTTTTTTTTTTTTTGTCATTTAGCGGATTCTTTTATTCAAAGCAATTTACAGTTCACGTATTATAGGGAACGTCAATCTTGCATGAACTACTAAACTACACCATTCCAACTTAAGGCCTTGTTTGTAAAACCCATTAAATGTTTTATTTTGAGAAAAATCTGTAACATAGGCAATGATTGTCTGAGTTGAACAATCTTACACTGCATATATGCAAATCTGTCCAAACAGCATTAGAAACTAGTCCACCAAGCCACTACACATTTGCACAGGTAACGCTCTCATATTCAGACGCTGACTATTGCTAATACACTTCAATGAATGTCATGATACAGTACTAAGAAACCTGTGCTCTTTCCCTGCAGATCTACCGCAGCCCGAGGGCCTGAAGTTTAAATCCATCAGTGATACATCTGTGGAGGTTTTGTGGGATCGGCTGAACATTACATTCGACGTCTGGGAGCTCATCTTCCGTAACACGGTTAGTTAATCGGAGATGATGTTGAAGGCCCTTATCTAGGCACAAAATGAGAGAACTGAGACACATCTGTAGACACTGCTTCACACTGTCTATGACGTTACATACGCACAAAAATCCATAAAATGCTACTTCGTAAACTGTTTAGAGCTCTAATCTAATTTAAGGACAACATTTTCCAAAAATATGAGTTTAATCAAATACGGGTTTGTCAAAATCAGATTTTATCAGCCAACAATATAGCCTATAAAACATTGATACATTCTTAATGATTTTTTTTTTTTATTATTATTATTTCTCCTCCAATACAAAACATCAGAATTCTTTAAAAACAAGATAATTTCACCTGAGAGGCAAAACTGCATAAGACAGATTTGTCTGATTTTTTTTTTCATGTTTTTCATTTGTTAAAGGGTAAATATGAACCCCTTTTTTTAAAAGAATTTTTAGATTCTGGATTTTTTTTTATTTTTTTTTTTAGTTATTTCTATTTAATTAATTAATAATTTTTATAATTATTACTTTATCAGAATTAGATATTTATTTATTTATTTATTTATTCATTCATTCATTCATTCATTTATTTATTTAGCTCTTCAGACTGCATCAAACAAAAACA
Organism: Spinibarbus caldwelli; assembly: GCA_039654775.1. Lineage (NCBI taxonomy): Eukaryota > Metazoa > Chordata > Actinopteri > Cypriniformes > Cyprinidae > Spinibarbus > Spinibarbus caldwelli. The sequence goes on along the minus strand of CM077223.1, from coordinate 3,006,441 downwards.
AAATTGAGTCAGAAAATACACTATATAATATTAATGATATATAATAAAAATAATACATTAATCACATTCTTAATGAGTTTTTTTGTGGAAAATTATTAAAGAAATAAAAAAAATCTGTTTAGAAAATTATGTTTGCATATAAGAAAAAAATATATATTTTTTGGACAGTTATTTTTTATTATTATTTTTAAGGGTGTTGTAATTTTATAAAAAAAATAATTATGTTTTTATTTAGTTTTTTAATTAATTATTTATGACCTCATCAGTATTGGATATGTATTTATTTATTTTGCTCGTCAGACTGCCAAAAAACTGCAAGAATTTGAGACAGAAAATAGAACAAAAATATATATTTTTGATGCCTTACTAGGCAGAGGAATTTAGGTCATTTTCATTAACTTCATAAAAACATCTTCCCAGGACGTGGAACCAATTCAGAGCAACATTCATGAAGTGCTATAAAGCAAAGTTCAAGAAAAGTGTTGAAATACCCTAGATGCTAAATACTTGAAACACTCTCATCAGTTTAATAACTGACAGTAAATCTAACAGTAAAAATTTATCTCTGTACCAGCTGGTCAACCTTAAGGTCAACAGATTTACTGCGGTAAGATGTTCACACGGCGGTTTATTCCTAAAGGCGGTCCTAGGTGCCAGGGTTATACGGTCATGCTGCTTGTTTCAGATCCTCTCTCTCGTATTTAAAACAGAATAATGGATAATTTAATCGTTCATTATAATGATGTGAAGGGGCATTTTCTCCATTTGAGTCAGAGCTGCAGGCGGCCATGAGCTCATACACTCATTTAAGGAGCCATTAAAAGAACCATCCTTGAACCATAAAGTCTCCATTAAGACTCACTTTAATGGTGCTCCAGAAATCCCAGATGTTTGAACTTATTGCTCACTTTCAGTGTTGTTGTTTCATGCCACCAGCATTTAGGAAACTAATAAAATTCAAATTCATAACACGTTTTCCCTGTCATATCATGACTGTTAGTAATGGGGATATAAATATAGGCTCTGATAAATTATTATTGGAGTTTTGTGACTTTTAGTACATGAATATTAGTTTTGAGGTCATCTAGATCAGTGGCACTCAGCTTTTTTTGACTCCAAGGATTTTAAAAATACTTTTTTTTTTTTTTTTAACTCAATTTCTTCTCAATAAAATATTTTAGAACTTAGCATAACTACAAAAATATGTATTCATGTGTCCATGGAGTTTTACGATTTTATTAATTTAAAAATAGGAGCCTATTTTTTGAACCATTAAGATTATTATTTTTAAGATTTATTTTTATTTTATTTAATTTAATTATTTATTTGTTGGTTTGTTTGTTTAACTGTTCAGACTATAATACTTTGGGTCAGAAATACACCAAATATGTATTTTTTTAATTATTTATTTATTTAAATGTCTCCAAGACATTTTATAAGTTGACTCCAAGGTATTTAAAAATTATATTATTATTTTTATTGTATATATATATATATATATATATTTTAACAGTTTGATTATATTTTAGATATATTCATATATAAATATTTTAGAACTTGGCATAATTGCAAAAATATATACTTATTATAAAAGTGCCCATGGAGTTATACATTTTTTATTAATTTATATGCCTTTTTTAAGTGTAAAAATCACATTTTTAAAACTAGACTACCTCTTATATCCAGGTTGTTGAGGGCGGTGAATTAAAACAGGAAATATCTAGATTTTTAGTTGTTTTGGCTTTTTTTAATGCTTGTTTTAAATCATTTTAAGTTTTTGAAAATTATTGAAGAAATAGACATTTATATTTAGAAAATTATTAATTATAAAAATAAATAAAATTATTAATTATTGCTTGTTTTGTTTAATTTAAATCATTCTAAGTTTCTGAAAATAACTGAAGAAGCAGTTTGCATATTGCATATTTGAAATTATGTTTGCATATAGGAACAGAAGACATTTTTTGGACGGTTAAAGTTTTTCATTATTATTTTTTTATAATTTTATCATATAATTTTTATTATTTTATTTTTTATAATTTGGTTGCAAACCACTGATCTATACATTCTCTTAAATACATTACAACTTTTGCAAAAACAGTCAATACTAGTAAAGCTAAATGCACGATTTTCTATCTTCTCAATAACAGAAGGAAGAAAACGGGAAGATCGTGAACAATCTGACACCTTCCCAGACAACCTTTGAGCAACCGGGACTCGGACCCGGACAGGAATATGAAGTGACTTTGTCGGTCATAAAGAACAACACCAGAGGACCCGAAACAAGCTCGACTGTAGTAACAAGTAATGCACCTTCTAAATGTAAACCTTTCCTCTTGTTTATTGTCTGTGTCATGATCCGAGTTAAATGTTGCAGTAAATGTTGAAGGCGTTGCTTTTGATCCATCCGGTAATTGACTGGAGCGTTTGGCTTAATCTACATCTGCTAAACGGCTCTAAAGTGTCAGAGGTTGAAGGTGAAGCTAGCTCAGTAGTAAAGAATGTGAAGACCTGCTGTTTGGAAAGGCTAAGAAGAATAGGGGCCATAATTTAACCTTATGAAACATCCCGCGTGGGCCGGCCAGCAGGGTTTTAACAGCCCAATTCAGTGCTTAACTGTGAGAAATCTGGATGATCTGGCTTGACATTTACAGCCTCTGCACACATGAGATCCATGATAACAACCAATAAGGCATTTTTAGTTTCAGAAGGGCCTTGATTTCTCACAGAAGTTTGTGTATTTCCCCATTTTACTGCCTGTAAAAGTGCTCAGATTTCTAGATTTGGAGTTTCTTCTTAATGTCATTCAAGTGTTTATGAATTTGAAGTTTTCTAAATGAACGACTATATGCCTGAGGTTAGTAATTTGCATAAAACATGACCAAACAAACTTCATATTAGGTCTTTTTAAGGATTATTATTGGTGCTCCATTATTAATAATGGTTCATGTTGAAAACAGTTCTGCTGCTTACTATTTTTGTGAAAATTGTGATGCATTTTTTTTTCAGGATTCTTTGATGAATAGAAAAAGTTTGAAGGAACTGCATTTATTTGAAATAAAAATCTTTTCTATATTATAAAAACCAGTTTAATGCATCTTTGCTGAATAAAAGTATTATTTATTTTTTCCCCAAACATTTGAATGGTAGTGTATTACAGTTTCCACAAAAGTATTTAGCAGCAAAAAGCAATTTGTCTTGAACAGCAAGTCAACATATTAGAATTACTACAAATACATACACATATATATATATATATATATATGTATATACAGTGGGTACGGAAAGTATTCAGACCCCCTTAAATTTTTCACTCTTTGTTATGTTGCAGCCATTTGCTAAAATCATTTAAGTTCATTTTTTTCCTCATTAATGTACACACAGCACCCCATATTGACAGAAAAACACAGAATTGTTGACATTTTTGCAGATTTATTAAAAAAGAATAACTGAAATAATCACATGGTCCTAAGTATTCAGACCCTTTGCTCAGTATTTAGTAGAAGCACCCTTTTGATCTAATACAGCCATGAGTCCTTTTGGGAAAGATGCAACAAGTTTTTCACACCTGGATTTGGGGATCCTCTGCCATTCCTCCTTGCAGATCCTCTCCAGTTCTGTCAGGTTGGATGGTAAACGTTGGTGGACAGCCATTTTTAGGTCTCTCCTGAGATGCTCAATTGGGTTTAAGTCAGGGCTCTGGCTGGGTCATTCAAGAACAGTCACGGAGTTGTTGTGAAGCCACTCCTTCATTATTTTAGCTGTGTGCTTAGGGTCGTTGTCTTGTTGGAAGGTAAACCTTCGGCCCAGTCTGAGGTCCTGAGCACTCTGGAGAAGGTTTTCGTCCAGGATATCCCTGTACTTGGCCGCATTCATCTTTCCCTCGATTGCAACCAGTCGTCCTGTCCCTGCAGCTGAAAAACACCCCCACAGCATGATGCTGCCACCACCATGCTTCACTGTTGGGACTGTATTGGACAGGTGATGAGCAGTGCCTGGTTTTCTCCACACATACCGCTTAGAATTAAGGCCAAAAAGTTCTATCTTGGTCTCATCAGACCAGAGAATCTTATTTCTCACCATCTTGGAGTCCTTCAGGTGTTTTTTTAGCAAACTCCATGCGGGCTTTCATGTGTCTTGCACTGAGGAGAGGCTTCCGTCGGGCAACTCTGACATAAAGCCCCGACTGGTGGAGGGTTGCAGTGATGGTTGACTTTCTACAACTTTCTCCCATCTCCCGACTGCATCTCTGGAGCTCAGACACAGTGATCTTTGGGTTCTTCTTTACCTCTCTCACCAAGGCTCTTCTCCCCCGATAGCTCAGTTTGGCCGGACGGCCAGCTCTAGGAAGGGTTCTGGTCGTCCCAAATGTCTTCCAGTTGAGGATTATGGAGGCCACTGTGCTCTTAGGAACCTTAAGTGCAGCAGAAATTTTTTTGTAACCTTGGCCAGATCTGTGCCTTGCCACAATTCTGTCTCTGAGCTCTTCAGGCAGTTCCTTTGACCTCATGATTCTCATTTGCTCTGACATGCACTGTGAGCTGTAAGGTCTTATATAGACAGGTGTGTGGCTTTCCTAATCAAGTCCAATCAGTATAATCAAACACAGCTTGACTCAAATGAAGGTGTAGAACCATCTCAAGGATGATCAGAAGAAATGGACAGCAGCTGAGTTAAATATATGAGTGTCACAGCAAAGGGTCTGAATACTTAGGACCATGTGATATTTCAGTTTTTCTTTTTTAATAAATCTGCAAAAATGTCAACAATTCTGTGTTTTTCTGTCAATATGGGGTGCTGTGTGTACATTAATGAGGAAAAAAATGAACTTAAATGATTTTAGCAAATGGCTGCAATATAACAAAGAGTGAAAAATTTAAGGGGGTCTGAATACTTTCCGTACCCACTGTATATATATATATATAGTATACATGTCATCGTTTGGCAGTTGGTGTCCTACACATGCTACATGTACTTACTATAACCATGCATTGCTCCTCTTGCTGCAGGAATCGATTCTCCAGGGCAGATTGACATTGGTGATGTGACAGACCGGTCTGCAGTGATCTCCTGGTCCAGGCCCGTGGCTGAGGTGGACGGGTTCAGGGTGTCGTACGGGCCGAGCACAGACCCGTTAGTCCATCGAGATGTCGATCTGCCAGCCACAGACACGCAGTACAGCCTGGAAGACCTGAAACCAGACACTGAATACAGAGTGTCTCTCAGTTCAAAGAGGGGAGACATGACCAGCGAGCCCATCTTTGAGAGCTTCACCACAGGTATGAGCGCCCTGCAAACTAAATATGTAGTTTCTAACAAAGATGAACTTAAACCATTGTTTTAATGATGCTGTGATGGATTTCTGTGTGTCTCAGGTCTGGACACCCCCACTGACCTCAAAGCTGTTGATCAGACTGACAGCAGCATTACACTGGAATGGAAAAACAGCCGCTCAACCATCGACGGATACCGTATCAAATACGGCCCGATCGCAGGAGGTGCTCATGGTGAAGACATGTTTCCTAGAAGAGCTGGAGACACGACATGGGCCACAATTACAGGTAAAACGATGCTGCTGTTATTGAGCAAAACGTTAAGAATTGCACTTTATTTGCTAGTTACAATGCAAAAAATTATTTCATCCTCAGTATTTTTGTCTTGTTTTTCAGTACAAATATCTTAGCATTCTTAAATCTGGATATGTTTACATTAGAAGTAAAATGACTTAGCATTTTAAGTCTTTTTTTATTCAAAATTCATTGAATTTATGTTCAATTAATTAAGTTTTCTACAAATGTGTTATATATATATACACTGTATATATGGAGTATTGTATCATTTAATTTAATTAATAAATAAATAAACAAATAAAATCCTCTGATTTACATTCTACTAAATGAAACTCACATAACTCACATAAGTGAAAATATTCACATAGAGATGTTATAATACAGAAATGTTCCCCTCGTTCCCTGCTTGAAAATGCATCAGTTTAGTGTTTCATCTGCTGGATTAACGGATTTTGTGTGCCGTAGGCCTGAAGCCTGGAACAGAGTATGGCATTGGAGTCACAGCCGTTCAGAATGAAAGAGAGAGTGAGCCAGCGACCACCAATGCACTGACCGGTGAGATCAGCTCTCTTTATATGAGCTTTTTTAGAACTTTAAATAGTAATAATATTTCACAATTATTGACTATATTTTTGATCAAATAAATGCAGTCTTGGTGAACACAGCAAAAAAAAATAAAAATTCTTGCTTAGTATTTTTGTCTTGTTTACCAGCACAAATATCTTAAATCAAGATACATTTACTTGAAAATCAAAATAACTAAAGACATTAAGTCTTGTTTTCAGGAAAGAAAAAAAAAATCTATCAATCAAAATTGAGTTTATATAATATCTGTCAACAGGTAATTCACCCAAAGATTAAAACTCTGTCATAATTTACTAACCTTCAAGTTGTTCCAAACCTGTATGAGTTTCTTTCTTCTTTTGAACACAAAAGAAGATATTAGAAATGATGCTGGTAACCAAATGGTTGCCGGTAGCCACTGACTTCCATAGTATTTTTTTTTCCAAACTATGGAAGTCAATGGCTACTAGCAACTTTGTGGTTACCAACATTCTTCAAAATATGTGTTCAACAATTTTTTTTTTTTTTTTTTTTGCATTCTGTAACAATCATCTTTTAAAAATGATGTGCATCATTTTTTATATAAATACATGTTATTTTTTTCTTATGAAGATGCCTACCAAAAGTTATACTTAGAACAATAACATGAATATAACTGTACTTTAAAGAGAATTTACCCAGATATTTGAATTCTGTCCTCATTTACCCACTCTCATGTCTTTCTAAACCAGTATGATTTTCTTCCATCGATGATGTTCATGCTGCTCTTTTTTTGTCTAGTGAACACACTGACCAAAACCACCATAAAAACATCATCCAATCCAACTTCTTTTATGGTGTTTCTCTTTTTTTTTTCAATCTTGACAACATCTGACTCTCATTCATTATATGAAGCACCACAAAAATTCTCCTAAAACCTCATAAAAAACACAGGTTTGGAGCGACATGAGAGTGAATAGATGATGACAGGCTAGTCTTTATCTCTTCAGTCTTTTTTATTCCATTCTTTTGAATGCCGACACCATCAGAGTTTCCTGGCATGAATGTGTCTTTTGTGCTGTCATTTTGAACCTCCACCCACACAGATCTGGATCCACCACGAGACCTGGAAGTGCAAGACTCCACTGAAACCACCCTGGAACTGGTCTGGAAGAGGCCCAGGGCCAAGATCTCCACCTACAGGCTAGCGTTTGTTTCTGCCGACGGCAGACGGGAAGAAGTCGAGCTGCCTGCTACCGCAACCACCTACACCCTGAGCAGCCTGAGCCCTGGCATGCGCTACACCATCACCCTCGTGGCAGAACGCGGACGGAGGAGAAGTGCTCCTGCCACCATCACCGCATCCACAGGTGAGCGATTCCTATTGTAAAGTTGATTCTGTTTGCTTTTGTGCAACATGATAATGTCAATGTTCTGTTTCCAGGTGTGGACAACAAAGATTGTGTTGTGAAAATGATCATGACTAATGTTTATATGCATTTTTTCCCGAATATCTGTTTAAAATCACCAGTTTTAGACCTGAAACATACTTAAGAACGTGAATACAAACACTTCTATCTGGGTTTGATTTGTGTGGCGTTATGCTCCAAAATCTGTCAGAATGCAATTCATACTGCACTGCAATGCATGCTTGTGTTGCATTCTCAACATGAATGAACTGCACATTGCAAAAAATGTTTTCATCTGTAGCAGTTTTCTTTACTTGGCGAGCGAATTGTCTGAAATCAGCATCTTAATTTTAATGTAATGTAAGAGTGCAAGGCTTTTGGTGTTTCAGCCGCTTCTAGTTATTTTAGCTGGATAAAAACAGTCCATTCAAAAGAAGTTGCTTATATTACTTTTTTAGCTTTTAAAAGTAAGTTGAATAAAAGTATAACACATAAGCAAACTGTATTGTCATTGCCAGTGCAATGCAACACCACAAGTTAAAGCATGTCAAATGAAAATGTATTTACTCTCAGGCCATCCAAGATGTAGATGTGTTTGTTTCTTCATCAGAAAAAATGTAGCATTGCATCACTTGCTCACCAATGGATCCTCTTCAGTGAATGGGTGCCGTCAGAACGAGAGTCCAAACAGCTGATAAAAACATCACAATAATCCACAAATAATCCACACGACTCCAGTCCATTAATTAACATCTTGTGAACCCGAAAGCTGCATGTTTGTAAGAAACAAATTCATCATTAGGATGTTTTTAACTTCAAACCATTGCTTCCGGCTAAAATATGAGCCCATAATCCATAATTTTGCTTTCTCCACTGAAAAAGTGAATCTCGTGTGAATCAGGAGAGAAATATACACAGATAAAGCACTGTTTACAAGCAAAAGCATCTCTAAACAAATATATGGGTGGATTTTGATGTAAAGTAAGAGAACAACAGAAGGACTTTTTCACTGGAGGAAGCGTTATTATGGATTATGGACTCCTATTTTGGCCAGAAGTGACATTTTGAAGTTAAAAACATTTTAATGATGGATTTGTTTCTTACAGTCATGCAGCTTTTGGCTTCACAAGATGTTAACTGATGGACTGGACTGGACTGGACTAGAGTGGTGTGGATTACTTGTGGATTATTGTGATGTTTTTATCAGCTGTTTGGACTATCATTCTGACGGCACCCATTCACTGCAGAGGATCCACTGGTGAGCAAGTGATGTAATGCTGCATTTCTCCAAAACTGTTCAGATGAACAAACAAACTCATCTACATCTTGGAGTTCAATGGCCTGAGGGTGAGTAAATGTTTTTTTTTTTTTTTTTTGTCTTAATTTATGATACTGTGTCCACACCAGCCGCAACACCATAAAGGACAGAAGATCTTTTAGATAAATCTGAGATTCTGGAAAGCGCCGGCCTCAATTGGTCAATCTCACTGGTCAAAATTCTGCATATTAAACATCAAATATGTTTCCGATTAGCTGTAATTCTGTGGATTTTCACTTTTAGGAAACTTATTGTGTTGCACCTGGTAAGGGAACAGTGTGAGTCTTTTTTGCTGATAAACCAAGCAAACCATCTGTCTAGAAGATGATATTCAATCATATTTGGTCTTGAATGAAGGGATTTGCATGTTTTATCTTGTCGTTTCCCAAGTGTCATGTGTTTTTGTCTTTTTCTTGTAGCATCTTTCACTTTTTATCTAGCGAACACATTTCCTGAGCTCGGTTCAGCCAAAGGCACCGACGACAATGTCATTAGCTTTGTGTCTCTCGACAACTCAGAGATCCCGTTCTCTGGGAGTGGACACAAGGATCCCACTGGCACCTTGATTGTGTCTAATGTCACATCCGATGGATTTGATCTTGCGTGGGAGTCAAATAAGCATATTGGCTATGATAGTTACACTGTAGAACTTAAAGATTTCTCAGGGAAATGGAAGGAGGAGGTTCATCTCCATGGGGAGGTGAATGACGCTAAAATCCGTGGCCTAAAGGCTTCCACTGAGTACCAAGTAAGGCTTTATGGAATATCCAGTAACCAGAGATCTTCACTACTAGAAGCAGTTGCAGTTACAGGTATAAATTTTCTTTTGGGTTTTAAGTCATCTGTTTAATTTAGTGCCATTGCAACTTTAAAAAATGTGAAACATTTATTGTTTCATAGATTTAAGAATGGAATGACACAAATTTTGCATGATATACGATACGCAATTGCTCCCATATGTCATATGGTAGAGCACAAAGACGTGCATGATGATGTATCAGGATATGGATGTGTATTTGTGCTGGGTGATACAACAAAAAAATATTTGTATACTTTGATAGTTTTCAGACTTTTTACAGTATACAATATTTTTTTCCAATATTTAATTTTAACTATTTGTTTTGTTTTGTTTTTCAATAAGAGGAGCCATCATTTTAACAATTATTGTAGCCAATTCAAGTTGTTTAATGCAAGAGATTTTGTGTATTAATTTATTTTTAATAAATGAATACAAGGAAGAATGACATTTAACATTTCCAAATGTACCAGTGGATAGTAGTAAACATCAATATTTTAATTTAATTGATATTTATTTTAAATAAATAATCATGCAGGAACTTCCATGACATCCCTGAGACAAAGATTGATTGATTGATTGATTGATTGAATTAATTTAATTGATATTTCTTATGAATAATATTTATTTATTAAAATATTTAAATAAATGTTTAATTTTCAACCAAACATTTTTATGCATAATAAATATGCTGTATAAAAATGTCATGCAGAGGCTTCCTTGACTTCCATAAGTCAGATATTGGTTCAGGCACTGAACTTTAATGCTGTTTTTGCTGCTGAGATATTTTATCATTTTTGCTTCTTTTTTTTTTCAGAATTTTATATTTTTGTTTAATTAATGTGAATATTTAGCATATCACCCAGTCCAGTGCATATAGTTGCTCATTGGCTCAGACAAGGAGATCCACAAAAGTTTTTGCAGCTGTTAAAATGATTAATCCTCATAACTAACTAAACTGTGTGGTTAAAAATGCATGAAAGGCAGATGAACACAGAATATTGTTTGTGACTTGTTAAAACTCTCAAAATCGACTTCATGCATGTCCTTTCCTCAAAACATCTTGAGGTCTGCATGGATTATCCATCAGCCTGAAGCATCCCATGTACTTCCACTCTAGTGGACTACTTGGAAACTTCAGCAATTAATGGCTCATGGTCATTAATGTCAGATGTTTTCAGATACATGCATGTAGATTGAAATAATTCAAGACGATCGGTAACATCATTTGCATGTGAATTAAGTTTTATTGCATGCAGTGTAACTCAAACCTCAGCTTACATTGAGAAACTGAGGGGCGAATTCACTAAGAAATTATCTGTAGCATTGTTTCTTTAAATGCTCGTGGCACAGTGCTATTGCTATGCGTTTCTTATATGCCTTAAAATCATATCACAATGCAAAACATTTTATTGGTCCTTTTTTATTGGTATTTTTCTCTTTGGATTTTGGCGTGCAATATGACAAATGCCAGTGTTATTTTCTACCTGGTCTCATGACAAAAACGTACCTCTGGGAACTTTTTCGCAAGACACGAAATACGTACCAATAAGTACATATCATTGCAGTTTCCAACAGAAATGAACACTAGAGGCGGTAAAACAGCGAGCACTTGTAATCGTTTTCGTACACAGTTATGATTACAGCTCCATATGTTTCGCTTTCCGGATGTAACAAGCTTGTTCAGTAGCTCAGCCGGCACAGAATTGGATTTAGAATCCTTGGGTACGAAACCTGTCAAAAACGTGACTCACAATGAAAGAGCTTAAAGATGAGAGATGGAAAAACAAGCTAAAATGGCATGCTTGCGATTGCGTTTTTACGTCTCATTCACTTTTCATACTATTGGATAGGTTTAGGTGTAGTGCAGATACTACGTTACTTTAAAACGTCACATAGCATTAGAGTTATAGCACCATTTAACAGACATTTCAAGTCAAAACTGCGGTGATGCATACAAAACCAACATCACATAAAATGTACCATATGTACATTCATCTGTTCCGGGAGAAAAAAAAAGAACACTCGTTTAGCACCACCCAGTGGACATTTCACATCGAATATATCAAAACGTACAGTACATGGTGGTATGTATTTCGCATCTTGCGACCCACAGGTATGTTTTCGTCATGAGACCAGGTTGGTTATTTTAATATCTACGAAGATACTAATAGCCTAGTTTTTATTTTATATTTTGAATTAGTTTTTATTTTTGTATGTTATGTTTTAATTTTAATTTTCATTAAATTTATAGTAATTTTGTTGTGTGTGTTTATTTTTATTAGTTGTTTTTGTCTATATAGCTTTTTTCTTTTTTTTCTAAACGGTGAAATGTAGCTGAAATATATATATATATTTTTTACATTTATTTTATTTCAAATAACAGATTTTTTTTAATTTTTTTTTTTTTATTGTTTTAGTTTTAGTAGCAACCCTAACAGACATGATGAAATACACGTTAAAGTGGTGTTTAGTGAATTCGTCCCTCATGGCACTTCAGTCAGAATATGATTTACCATCGTAATATTTATAAAATGTGCTTTTGAGATTTCAATAGAAATGAATTTACAATTATTTATTGTGCAAATCGGAGAACCACTTCCCAGGATAAACAGGAGATTAATGGTAGATTAAAATGTATATGGTCATTTTTTTATTGTGCATTTAGTCAATGATTATTTAACCTCTTGTTTTTACAGGTAAAGCATTTCAAATTCTGTCTCGTCTTTAATCTCTGACCTTAAATGCACTGAATGTACTTTCCTCATAGCACCAAAGTCTTCCTCTTCTGATGTTGTTGCTTTGACCTTCAAAAGTGTTTCAACAACGCTACCAAGCCTCCATAAGGAGGTTCAGCCATCAGTCTCTACCTCCACTCTTTTAACAGAAGATTTTAAAGCTGAAGCCTCAGGTGATGAACATGAGGGCCCGAATCAAGGGCCTCCGGGTGACCTAAATGTCACTGATGTGAGCAGGAATAGTTTGAGGCTGTCTTGGTCGGCTCCTGAAGGAGCCTTCAATAGCTTCATCGTTGAGTTGAACTCAACGTCAAATAAGTCCAAAGACGGCATTATTGAAGTGTCTGGAGAAGCCAGGCAGGTCCATGTAGATGGGCTGAACCCTGATACGCTTTATGAGATTACATTGTATGGGATGAAGGAGGGCAAGAAATCCCAGCCAGTCAATGTTCACATCAAGACAGGTACATGGACATGAGCTTCAGAAACCACAGTCATCCGTCATCTGCCATAACTCTACAATATTCATACTGTAATACTACAAATGTCATTCATTTGTTTGTTCATTCAAAGTCATTCTTAAGTAGAAGCTATCTCATCATCTTGGAAGCAATTCTGCAGGCGTAAGACGGTTTGTGGAAAAATAGTGTTTTTATACTACAGTGTTTAATGCGAACCCAAGTCCTTCTGACGTCAGAGTTTGGTTTATTTGGTTAGTTTAAAAGATTTTTGGGTCCACACCAAGAAACCACACCTGGTTTGCTTGAAAAATGGCTGTGGGCTTTGGTTTATGTGAACTACCATGACTATAATGAAAGCAGTGCAGTAGAACCAAAACACTTTTGATAATTCTAGCTTGTCTGCTGTTGCACTTGCGAGCGTCATTTTGTGCATGTTAAATATTTAGTTGAACGCTACCATTAAAAATTTTGGGGTCATATATATATATGTTATATTTTATTTAATGTGTCTCTGTTGAATAAAAGCATTAAAAGTGTTATTTTAGATATACACTGTTGTAGTTATATACATTGATATACTCTTAATAGTTTTTCTACATTCATTTTGAATGTAGAATATTTTGAATATTTGTATATTTTGTTTTAATTTTAATTTTAGTTAAGATTTTTGTATGTATATATATATATATATATAGTTGTTTCAGTTTTGTTTAGGTTCAGTTTTTAGTTTTTGTTCATTTAGTTATTTTAATTTACTCAGTTATTTAATACTTCAACTTAAACTGAAAAAATGATAAATGTTTTTATAAAAATATTTGATCTCAGTTAATGTTATTTTTTAAATAATGAAAATTGAATAATGACATTTTTAAAATATTTTTAAGTATTTTCTATATATTTTTTTACATTTTGAAATTATTTTTTTAAATGGTTTTAGTTTTAGTTAACTATAATAACCTTAAAAAAGTGACATTTATAACATTACAAAAGATTTATATTTTAAATAAATTCTGTTCTTTTGATATTTAAATTCAAAGAATTCTGAAAATAAGTATCACGGTTTCCAACTGTTTTCAATATTGATAATAATCAGAAATGTTTCTTGAGCAGAAAATCAGCCTTTTAGAATGATTTCTGCAGGATCATGTGATGCTGAAGACTGGAGTAATGATGCTGAAAATTCAGCTTTGATCACAGGAATAAATTACATTTTAAAATATACTACAATAGAAAACAGTTATTTTAATTTATAATAATATTTCATAGTATTACTGCTTTTACTGTATTTTTGACCAAATAAATGCAGTCTTGATGAGCAGAAGAGACTCAAAAACATTTTAAAAATCTTACCGACCCCAAACTTTTGAACTGTAGTGTATAATAAACATCAAATATCATTTAAAATTCACTTTCTCCAATCAAACTCTTTTTCACTTAACATTTTAGTTATTATCCGAGATGTGATCTCAGTACCTTTAGTGCCGCAAAACACTTGCAGAATTGTTTCTAAACTTTTATGAGAAACCTCCCCTTGGGATTATAGCATGCTACAATTATGAATGTTTTATCTGATCATTCTGAATGATTATTTCTCAACATGAATGAACACTGTCTCTCTGTGCCTCATGTCTTAATCCCTATCAGTTCATTCCATCTATGAACTGTTTTATCTGTCATTACTTTAAGCCCGTGGCACTGGCAAGTTCAGCTCATTTCATTATGCAAATGTAATTAATTTCAGTGACAATAACTCACGTCTGATTTCTTTGTCCGTCAGAGGAGCAGAGTCCGCAGATTGGCAGTCTGAGTGTGTCTGATGTATCTTGGGATAGCTTCAATGTGTCCTGGACCATTGAGGATGGCTCTGCCTTTGACAGTTTTGTGATTGAAGTGGCAAATGCAGCAGGTCCAGAAAGACAGAACCTTTCGGTATCTGGTGATGCACGTAGTTTATGGATGTCTGGGCTCAGTCCCGACACGTCCTATATAATTACGTTATACGGAGTGCATCAGGGCTCGATCCTGGGGTCCATCTACACTCAAGCAGCTACAGGTACCCATGCTTACCTGGATACCCCTGCTGAAAAAGAAGTGGACTTTAGCAGACTTTTTAAACAATACTTATTATGGAAGTACTATACTTAAAAATATACTTAAGTGCAAACTGAATGTAATGTTTTCGCACCCCTAATTGCATTTATAATTACATTAAAATGTATAATAGTTTAAATTTATATTAAATGCACTTAGTTGAACTTAAGAGTGCTTTTTTGATATTATTTATATATGTACTAAAATGTACTATATATTATTTTACACAGTATTTTTTTTTTAGATTTATATATATTAACTTAATTTGACACACTTAAGTGTCCCTTTATTATTAATATTCTATCTATCTATCTATCTATCTATCTATCTATCTATCTATCTATCTATTAAATAAAAATGTATTATATTATAAAAAAATTAAATATATTATTAACAATTATATATATGATTATTTTATATATGTGTGCTTTTAATTTGACACTTAATTTAACAAAATTTACACTTCAGTGGTCTTTTAATTTATTATTATAAATATATTAATATTTCATTAATATAAAATGTCATTAATATTATATTATGTGCAAGTAAAGTTTTTTTTTTTTTTGTTTGTTTTTGTTTTTTAAATATGGTTTTAAGTTTTGAAACACTACAAGTGCACATTTAGTGCATATAAGTGCACTTCTTTTTCACAAGGAATGGGACATCCATCATCTATTATGCCTTTTTTCTTCGTCTTTTCTCTCTTTCTGACCTTTTTATTTCTAGTTGGGATCTGTGGTGTCAAGCAGGTGCTTCTGTGCTTTAATGTTTCCTTTTAATCTTTCATGAAACCTAAACATCTTTGTTGCATGAGGCCGTTGAGAATGATGAATGAACACTTACTGTAATAATGTCCATCGTAATTTGTTGATTGTGAAAT
Organism: Spinibarbus caldwelli; assembly: GCA_039654775.1. NCBI lineage: Eukaryota > Metazoa > Chordata > Actinopteri > Cypriniformes > Cyprinidae > Spinibarbus > Spinibarbus caldwelli. Next base: position 2,990,635 of record CM077223.1, on the reverse strand, counting down.
GATTTCTTTTAACAAAGCTGAATGATTGTCACCTCTACTGTTCCAGCCACTGTGTGGGTCTGTCCTCAAAGTTGATTGCATTGGAGCACAGAATATGTTGTGTTTCCATTAATTTCCTTCCACTGAAATTAAAGCTTTGTGTTGAACAGTAATCACTGTGGACCATTATACTATCATCCATTTCATCCAGCTGCCCAAATGCATGGCACCACCCATCTCACACATTTACCGCATTGTGGTGAGTTTTGATGAGCTGCAGTGATTGCAACATATTTCACCCCCTTACATGTAATTTCATTCACTTTATTGTGATCTCATCATCTACTTGCATCTTGTCACACACCTTTTTATTTGATATAGAAGCAATGTGCATTGAATAAGTAAGGTTCATTTTGATTTTTGTTGATTTTCAGGACTTTCTATGTCAGGGGTTCCAAAACTTTTTCTTCAGTCAAACCTTTGACCTAAAGTATTTCATAAAAAATTAATATTTCAACAATTTAGCAACATGTTTGCATGTTCACGATTCTAATGTCGGTTAATCATCGCATGATATCAGGTAAACCATTGAAAATAAAATATTTTCAATAAAAATGAATATATTTATTTTTATTGAATTTTTTTTAATGTGTTTTAATTAGTTTTATTTTTAAATAATTTCTTTTAATTGTACGTTTAATCAATTTTTTTTAAAAAATACATTTTTTTTTAATGTAAAACTTTTTTAAGGAATAAAAAATTCTAATTAATAGATCAAAATCAATTAATTGATTTTTAAATACTTTTAAAGAAATAATCTTAAAAATTAAAAAAAAAAAAAAAGAATTTTAATCTTCTGTTGATAACTAATCTTTAACATTATAACACTATAGATCTTTTATTTTTATTTTTTTTAATGATCAATGCTTTAATGTAATAAAAGTAACAATATGATTTGGCAAACAATATTAAACAATATTTTTAGTAAATTATAATAATATTTTTGATCAAATATAATACTAATTGAAATAATAATTACATTTAATAATTAATTATTAAATATTCAGACATACTGCTTTCTGGGCATCATCTGAGCATTAACTTCTACTGCACTGAGCAAAGAGCATTACTGTATGTTATTGTTTGGATTGTGAATAATGTAAGATTGGCATGGGGATAATTTGGTATACACTCTTAAAAATAAAGGTGCTTCACGATGCCATAGAAGAACCTTTTTGTCTAAATGGTTCCATAAAGAACCTTTAACATCTGAAGAACCTTTCTGTTTCACAAAAGATTCTTTGTGGTGAAAGAAGGTTCTTCAGATTATAAAAAGGTAAGAAAGAGATGGCTCTTTAAAGAACCTTTGACTGAATGGTTCTTTGTGGAACCAAAAATGGTTCTTCTATGGCATCGCTGTGAAGAACCTTTTTAAGCACCTTTATTTTTAAGAGTGTAAAACCAAATCTTGATGCATCTTTTGTGTGGATTGCTTCATGTGCTCTAACACAATATTCTTGTTAACCTGTTTTGACACTACAGTGAACAAAAACAAAATAGCCTCAGATTTATTCATAACTAAAATACAGTATTGTGTTTTCCTATCCTTTTTAATATTTGTTCTGCATTTATTTTCTGCCCAGCTTTTGTGTTTTCTTAGTGAGGCCTGTTTGACGTCCTGCATCTGCAGTGTGTAAGCAAAGCATCTATATACAGAAAATTAAATGAGTTCTTTGTTACTATACTGAGTATTTTCTTTAATATCAAACAAGTTGTAGTTTTTTTTTTAATTGCCTTATTTATGTTTAATTATATTTATTACAAACTTTATCAATGCATGCAAAAATAAATATGCGTTGTTTGCATGCTGCAGACGTGGGGTGTGGAAAACTGACCAAATCCGCCAAGCACACTCAAGGTGCATTATAAAACTTAATCCATAATACTAGTCAGTATTCATAGCATTTCTTCATAAGAAAAGCAAATATTTCCTATAATTAATCTGTCAGAAGTTTCTCAGTTAAACAACTTATACATGCAAATTATGCATATTGTACAGTAAGTGCAACTGCCCTATTCCAATAATCATTTCTCCCTTTAGATAGCACTCCAGTGGTTGGCAATCTGTATGTTTCTAATATTACATCAGAGAGTTTCTCCATTTCATGGAATGACACGAGAGGAGATATTGAGAGGTTTATCCTGGAGATTATAGACTCTAGCTGGCAGCGGGAGCCAGTCGAATATAATCTGTCACAAAGCACACAGTCGTATGAAATCACTGGGCTACGGCCAACTACTGACTATATAGCTTACCTCACTGGAGTCGTGAAGGGAAGGAGAACAGACTCCATCAGTGCTGTCGCCTCCACAGGTAACTGCAGTTCTCTCCTTTCCTTGCTGTTTTCCCCCGTTTGTTTATATTGGAAATGATAAATCAGGTCTTAAAGGAGTAGTTCAACCCAAAAGATTACATTTACTCATGTAGGTTTTTTTTTCTTTTTTTCTTTTTTCTTTTTTCTATGTTGAAAATCTCTCTAAATCTCAATATAAGTCCATATAACTCAAGCACTATAAGTCATATGATAGCTTTGTGTGAGAAACATGCAAAATTGAAGATGTAAATCACTGAAACTTTTACCCTCTGCTTGTGCACATTGAAATCTTGTGCCTCAAGATGAGTTGCATCAGGTTCGACTTATACATAAATGACTAAAGTAAGTCTATTACTCTCACAAAGACACAGCTAGCTAACAGAGAACATGCTCATAATTTTGGCTAATGTTCTGGCAAGGCGCTCTTCATGTAATGTTAATTTAAAGTTCAATTATCTGGTCTTTAATAATGTTGTCAAAATATTAGCAAATAAAAAACCTCATTATTTATACAACATTCATATTTAAACTTTTTGGTTAAACTTTTTTTTTTTAATGTTATTTCTTGTTTTAGAACATTCAGAAAACATTTAAAAATAACATTCCAATAATGTTTGCAAAATAAGAAAATGAAATATTCCCTTAATGTTTGCAATAATAGTTTTAAAGCATTTTAAAAAAACTGGATATTTTGAACATTCAGAGAACACTCAGAAATAACGTTTTCAGAGCTTAATGGGAATGTTTGTGAACGTTCATATTTTTGTTAGCAGGGAACATGGAATATAGTGCACAAGTTCTATGCAGTATTTTTATAGCGCTTTTTTGTCAGTAATGTTAACAGAACGTCCATTCAAAGTTGTCTGGTCTTCAAAAATGTACTCAAAATGTTAGCATGAAAACATTATTTATACATCATGTTTTTTTAAATGTTTTATGTTTTATATGTTTTATATATATATTTAATGTTCAGAGAACATTCTACAGTGACGTTCCCATAACGTTTGCAAAATGATACATGGAATGTTCCCTTAAGTTCACAATTCCAAGAGAGACGTTTTTAAAACATTTAAAAACTGGACATTTTGAATGTTCAGAGAACATTCAGAAATAACATTTTCTTAATGTTAATAGAACATTCATTCAAAGTTATCTGGTCTTTAATAATGTCAAAATGTTAGCACAAAAACATTATGTATACATCATGTTTTTGAAAACGCTTTAGTTGGATGTTCATCTAACATTTTTAAATGTTACTTTATTCAGAATGCTCGGAGAACACTCAAAAGTAACATTCTCATAATTCAAAATGAGAAAATGGAGTGTTCGCACAATAGTGCACAATATGTATGCTCTAATTTTGTTGTTTTTTGTTTTTTTTTTTCATTTTAGCATAATCGTTATAATTCGTTTGCATAAATTTGTCAAAATATCTCCAAGCAAACATATAGCTTTCCCAGCTAACAAAAACATGTTCTCAAAATGTTTTGTTAACATACCCATTAAGTTATGAAAACATTCACAATTGTCATGGTACTGCTACTGTGGAGGAACGCGGAACGAGGAGACGAGGAGATTCAGCAATCATAACAGTCTTTATTAAATCCAAAAACAAGGAACAAGGAACTGGCAGGAACACACACGTAGCAGGAGGGTAAGACGTACAATACCGAACACTGGAGACATGGAAACACAGGGCTTAAGAACACTAGGTAATTCATTAAACACAGCTGAAGACTAATGAACTAATAAATCACACTAAACGAGGACAGGAACAGGAAAAGGAAAACCCAAATAGGGGCATAAATACTGGGACACAGGAGCATGTGGAGAGCAAAGCACACACACAGACCAGTCCAGACTCCTGACATTACTCTCCCCCCTCCCAGAAGGAGTGTCCACACGCCACACAACATCCAAAGTGGGGGGGGGGGGGGCGTTCTGGAGGCCCTTCAGGACAGGCTCAAACAGGACGGCCAGTATCCAGAGCGGTACCGGTTCCGGTACCCATGGCGGATCAGGGGACTCAGGAGGCCATGGCGGAGCAGGGGACTCAGGAGGCCATGGCGGACCAGGGGACTCAGGAGGCCATGGCGGACCAGGGGACTCAGGAGGCCATGGCGGATCAGGGGACTCAGGAAGCCATGGCGGAGCAGGGGACTCAGGAGGCCATGGCGGACCAGGGGACTCAGGAGGCCATGGCGGGCCAGCCTCCATGGCCTTGGCCTTGGCCTCAGCCCTCGGCCCGGCCACTCCGACCGGAACCCTACTCGACTCTGGTCAGGGGCTAAAGCCATCTCTCGACTCTGGTCAGGGGCTAGAGCCATCTCTCGACTCTGGTCAGGGGCTACTTCTGGAGCGAGCTCTAGGGCTGGAGCCGACACTGGAGCGAACTCTGGAGCCGACACTGGAGCGAACTCAGGACAAGTGGGCACTGGAGGGTGCTTTCGAGGAGCGGGAACTGGAGGGCGCTCAGGAGGACTTGTCTCTGGAAGGTGCTTTCGAGGAGCAGGCTTAGAAGTGGCGGCCGGCAAGCTTGACTGAAGAACGGCCAGCGGGCTTGACTGCGGAGCGACTGGCAGACTTGACTTCGGAGTGGCCGGAGGGCTTGACTTCGGAGTGGCCGGCAGACTTAACTGAGGATCGGCCAGCAGGCTTGAGTGAGCCACGGCCGGCGGGCTGGAGAAAGCCGCGGCTGGTGGACTTGACTTCGGAGCGGCCAGCTGACTGGTTCTGGATCGGAGCCGGACGCTCTCCAGACAACAGAGGATCCCCTCCCTCCAGCTTAGTCCAGTGGTGTCTGGGAGGTCCACGGGGCGATGGTAATTGGCCCCGATCCAGAGTTTAGCGTGGCGTTGTCCAACGCTTTATTGGCGGCGATCCCGCAGAACTCCCACGCATACTCCACAAAGGGGAGATCTCGGCGGGCAAGGGCAGAGAACCGTGCGGGTGATTTCCATTGCCACGGAGAGGGAAAAAACAGGAAAACAAAAGACTTTCAAAAACGAAACTAAAAACGATGAGAAGAGGTACCACTTACTGTTGTGGTCCGGTATTCTGTCACGGTACTGCTACTGTGGAGGAACGCGGAACAAGGAGACATGGAGATTCAGCAATCATAACAGTCTTTATTAAATCCAAAAACAAGGAACAAGGAACAAGGAACTGGCAGGAACACACATGTAGCAGGAGGATAAGATGTACAATACCGGACACTGGAGACATGGAAACACAGGGCTTAAGAACACTAGGTAATTAATTAAACACAGCTGAAGACTAATGAACTAATAAATCACTCTAAACAAGGACAGGAACAAGAAAACCCAAATATGGGCATAAACACTGGGACACGGGGAGCACGTGGGGAGCAAAACACACACAGACAGTCCAGACTCCTGACAACAATATTCAAAACATCCATTTTTTTTTTTTACATTCCATTTTATCATTTTGCAAAAATTATGGGAACGTTACCTTTGAATGTTCTCTGATTGTTCTGAAACAAGTAACATTTAACAAATGGTAGACGAATATCCAACTAAAAAATCCACGAATGTTGCATAAATAATTTAGATTTTATTTAATTTAATTGAGTACATTATTAAAGACCAGATAACTTTGAATGAACACTCTATTAATGTTACTGGAAGAACGTTTGTGTGAAAGAATCTTTCCAGAACATTAGCCAAAGTTCTGAACGTTCCCTATTAGCTGGCCAACATGAGGATGAGTGAATGAATTTTGGGTGAACTATCTCTTTAACCAAGGCTGTTTTGTCAGTTAGGCTCCAAGTTAGCATGGACAGATCTCTAAACAAAAGAGAAAGAGACACTAAACGAATCGCCATGGCTGGCTTTCTCCCCCCTGTAGCGGCCGAGCCTGACTTGTCTGGGCTAGTTGTTTCAAACATTACCTCAGACACAGTGTCGCTCTCCTGGCGGACGGGAGAGAAGGCGTTTGATAATTTTATAGTCGAGGTGAGAGAGTCTGCTTTGCCCACGCAGGCGACGGGGCGCACGTTGCCCGCAGGTGTTCGCTCCACGGTGCTGACCGGCCTCAGAGGAGACACGCGGTATCAGATCAAGCTGTATGCCACCATTGGTGGCGCAAACACAGCTGCCTTGACAACTGTAGTAAACACAGGTACAGCAGCGCATGCTTTTGAGTTCACAGATCATCAATTCATAATGAGTTATAAGGAAATGGTATGTCAAAAAAGCAGCATGAATTACAGTAGTATTCCTGGGAAAAAGGAGCATTTTTGGTTGTTTGGAAGGTAATGACTGTGGCATAGTGTTGATTAGCATTGCACTAATTTGGATAGATTTGCTTCACAACCCAGTCTGTTAGTCTTTTGAACAGTGAAAATAATGACCAGTGTTGTTGTTTAGCATTCATTATGTTGTAGTATTTATTAGTATTTTGCATTAGATTTATATTTTCAGTTACATTTTTGATTAGGTTTCATTTCAAGTTTTTGTTTATGTGCTTTATAAACTATTAAAAATGATAAAGCACATAAATGTATTAAATCCTAATATTATTATAAAACTTAATACTGTAACTTTTTTCTTTCATTTTACGTTTGTTATTGTAGTACTTCAGCTTAATTTCGAGAAATTATAGAAATTAATACTTTTATCTAGCGAGGATGCTTTAAATTGATCAAATGTGATGATAAAGACATTTATAATGTTACAAAAGATTTCTATATCAGATAAATGCTGTTCTTCTGAACTTTCTTTTCATCAAAGAAACCTGAAAAAATTCTACTCAGCTGTTTTCAACATAATAATAATAAATGTTTTTTGAGCAGCAAATCAGAATATTAGAATGATTTCTGAAGGATCATGTGACTGAAGTAATAACGCTAAAAATTCAGCTTTGAAATCAGGAATAAATTACATTTTAAAATATATTCAAATAGAAAAGTTATTTTAAATAGTAAAAATATTTTAAAAATTTTACTGTTTTTACTGTACTTTAGATCAAATAAATGCAGGTTTGGTGAGCAGAAGAGACTTCTTTTAAAAACATTAAAAATCTTACTGTTCAAAAACTTTTGACAGGTAGTGTACACTGAAAAAAAATGGTTAGTTTTATTTATTACTGCAGTAATCTTTGGGGTTTGTTTTACAGCTAGAAAAATAATTTTACAGAGTGTGTGTATGCAATTTTAAAGTACGGTAAACACATTTCCTGATTAATGTTACAAAACTGTGGCCAACTGAGTCAAAATAATTTCCTTATTTTTTTCTTATTAACTGCTGTTAAGTTTCATGACAATACTCAACACTTTCTTTCATTCATCCAGAGCCTAAGCCTAAACTGGGCCCCATTATGGTGTCTGAAACATGGCCGAATAGTTTGACGCTGTCCTGGAGCACATTGTCAGGCCACTTCGATGGCTTTGCTGCTCGTGTCACTGATCGTGAGCAGCTGTATGATGTTGTAGAGCTCAGGCTGTCAGGCGCAGAGAGGAACGTTACCGTTATGGGTCTTATGGACTCTACGGTCTATGATATAGTGTTTTATGGTCTGTCTCGTGGCCGTCAAACTCCAGCAGTTTCCTTCAATACCAGTACAGGTACTGTGCAAGTTTTTCATGCTTCTATCACAACAATCAGAACTTTGACAGAACTAACAATTTTGCATCCGGTTATAACTAGTTGCAAGCAAATTTCTGAAACTGCCTGTGAGTTATTTGTTTATTTATTTATGCATACTTGCATGCATGTAGTAATTTTCATGGTTCCCTATCTGTCGGTCACTTCGAGTTATGTCGATGACGACATTAGGGGTTTACTCGGGAGCCCCAATCATCTCTGATTTTAAGAGAAAACGCCAATGAAATTTGGCTAGTGGACTTTGCATACCTGAGCCACTCCCCGTGCATACGGGTATAAAAAGGCGACAGGTGCATCCACTCATCAGATTTTTGCTTAGGAGCCGAGTGGGTGAATGAATTTCAACTCCACAAAGCCAATCATTACTGAGAGCTGGAAAGAGAAGAGGCTGTTCTGGTTGGCGTTACAGCGCATACAGCGGTGTCCCTGTCATTAGCAATTCCCCTCGGCACTTCAACTAAAAGATCAGTTTCTCTAAAAGAGCAAATCATGCACGGCTTGCGTCGTTTTACAGATGCCACTCCGTCCATGTCCTCTTGGTTGCAATCGTTACCTGTCTTCTGTCAACGGCCACTAGCGTTGTCTTCAGTGTCTGGGCATCCAGCACGCTGAAGCTGCATTCGTGAATGGTTCATGCGTTCATTGTGAGCATATGGCCATGGCAGCACTGCGATCTCGCCTCTCTCTCCTCACGGAGATGAGAGTGGCACCCTCTGTCACTACCCATCCCGGTTTCTCTGTCACGAGCAGAGGATCGCCAGCTAGTGCTCTGAGGATTACAGGGAGAGCTTCTCCGCCGGGTCTGTCCCGGCGGACCTCTCACTCTTCTCACAGCGGCTGTCTCATGCGGCTCCCGAGTGATTTTGCTGGCCTGGCTTGTGACGGTCCCAGCATTTCATTTTGGTGTGCCGCTGGAGGATCAGATGTCGATCGCGGCATCGGGGGATGGGCTATCGTCCTCCGAGGATGAAGATTCGGTGGGGCTGCCCCCCTCGGGTGTTGTCGCCACTGTCGAATCGGACCCGGAAGTGACGGCCGTGCTTTCCCGGGCAGCCAGCGGCTCGCGACCACGCTCTGACTCAGTTTCTTTCTTCTCGGAAGTGCATGAGGAGCTGACGAAGTCATGGACGGCCCATTTTTCGACCAGAAGCCACTCGTCTTCCTCCTCCATCTTCACTACCCTCGATGACAAAGCAGCTAGGGGTATGTTGACATTTCCCAGGTGGAGAGTGCGGTTGTGGTGCACCTGCCCCCAAAACGCCGCCACTTGGAGAAATCGTCCTCATCTCCTGACCAAAGCCTGTAAGCTGTCGGCAGCCATCACTGCCAAAGCTTATAGCGGGCCGAGCTGCTTCTGTCTTGCATGCCATGGCAATCCTGCAGGTCCACCAAGCCAGGGCACTCAAAAAAAATGCATGAGGGTAGTACCGACCCGAGGTTGATGCAGGAGCTGTGCTCGGCGACTGACCTCACCCCCTGGGTGATGAAAGTCACGACGCAGTCCCTCAGGGAGGCAAAGTCCACGTTAGTGATCCAAGAGTCCTCTAAGTCCTCTAAAAAGACAACATGGCGGTCCTGACACGGGCAACCCGGGGACATGGTAAGCTGCTCTTTCAGAGGACATGGTGAATATAGTGCCACTCCTTCCCTTGGAGGAGGGCCAGGCGGAGAATCCTGGATCTGTTCCGCCGCTGGCTATGTATCCATAGTTTCAAGGTAGAGCAGTTTCCCTTTCCTCTGGGTTACCAGGCTCGTGGGTTGACGGTGGGTGATGTGTGTCCTCCTCACTCTCGCTCCCGATGCCCCTATCACCAGCGGCCAAGAGATTGCGGCTCGGGGACGCAATGCCTCTCCACGCATCTCTAGCCAGTCCCTCTGGGAACACGGGAAGTCCTGCTGTGATGAGCTAGGACGCGATGCATTCTGTGCCATCCAGCACGACTTCCCACCGCGTGGCTTGCGCTGCCCAACCCGTCCTGCTGTCTCATTTGGGCAGTTCGACTCAGCTATGTGATTCAGTTCACCAGGCAATCCCCCAGGTTCAGCAGCACTCTCGAGACTTCGGTGGCAGTCCGAGATGCTCCTGTCCTGCACGAGGAGACTGCCATCTTACTGGCGAATGATGCAATCGAGCCTGCCCCTCCAGCCGAGATGAGGCAGGGGTTTACATTCCTTGCTTCATCGTACCCAAGAAAGACGGTGGCCTTTGGCCAATCCTGGTTATGCTTAGTTATGCTTAGTCTTGAATCGGGCCCTTTACAAGCTTCTGTTCAAGATGTTGACGCAGATGCATCTAGCCCCAGGATTGGTTTGCAGTGGTTGACCTAAAGGACGCTTAATTTTATGTCTTGATTTTTCCTCAGAACGTGCCATTCTTATGGTTTGCGTTTGAGGGTCGGGCATGGCAGTACAGGGTCCTCCCCTTCAGGCTGTCCCTGTTCACCCGTGTCTTTACGAAGGTTGCAGAGGGCGCCCTTACCCCGTTATGGGAAGTGGGCATAAGGATCCTCAACTATCTCGAGCATGGCCAATTTACGAGAACAGTTGTGTGATCACAGGGACCTGGTGCTCCGGCACCTCAGCCAGCTGGGGCTTAGGGTCAACTGGGAAAAGAGCAAGCTCTCCCCCGTGCAGAGAATCTCTTTTCTTGGTATGGAGTTAGACTCGGTGAGTATGACAACGTGTCTCACCAACGAGAGCGCCCAGTCAGTGCTGAACTGCCTGAGTTCCTTCAGAGGCAGGACAGTGGTACCCCTGAAACAATTTCAGAGGCTCCTGGGGCATATGGCATCCATAGCCACATTCACGCTGCATGGATTGCTTCATATGAGACCACTTCAGCACTGGTTACACTCCCGAGTCCCGAGATGTGCATGGCGCTGCGGTACAGTTTGTGTTACCATCACGCCGACGTGTCGCCAGTCATTCAGCCCCTGGGTAGACCTTGTCTTTCTGCGGGCCGGTGTGCCCTTAGAACAAGTGTCTCGGCACGTCGTTGTCACAACGGATGCCCCCAGTGTGGGCTGGGGCGCTACATGCAACGGGTAGGCAGTCTCAAGGTTCTGGACAGGGCCTCGACTGCTTTGGCACATCAACTGCCTGGAGTTGCTGGCAGTGCTACTAGCCTTGCGGCGGTTCCGGCCACTGCTGCTTGGCAAGCACGTGTTGGTCCGCACAGACAACACTGCGACCATTTTGTACATCAACTGGCAGGGTTGTCTACGATCACGTCGCATGTCACAACTCACCCGTCATCTCCTCCTCTAGAGTCAGACACGATGCAAGTCGCTGCATGCTGTCCACATTCCAGGGAAGCTCGTTCGTGCAGCCGATGCGCTGCACGAACGAGCAGCTCACGTTCCCTGGAGAATGGCGACTCCATCCCGAGACGATCCAGCTGATCTTGAGTCGATTCAGGGAAGCTCAGGTAGACCTGTGTGCTTCCCACAGGTCCTCCCACTGCCAGCTGTATTACTCCCTGACCGAGGCCCCCTCGGCATGGATGCACTGGCACACAGCTGGTCTCGGGCTCTACACAAGTATGCTTCCCCCAGTGAGCCTTCTCGCACAGACACTGTGCAAGGTCAGGGAGGACGAGGAACAGGTCCTGCTGGTTGTGCCTTACTGGCCCACCCAGACCTGGTTTTTGAAACTCATGCTCCTCGCGACAGCATCCTCCTTTCTCAGGGGCTCGGCACCATATGGCACCCACATCCAGATCTCTGGGTCCTCCACGTGTGGCACCTGGACGGGCCGTGGCAGACTTAAGTGACCTGCCACCGGCGGTGGTAGACACCACCTCTCAGGCTAGAGCCTCTTCTACAAAGCAAGCCTATGCACTGAAGTGGAGTCTGTTCGTGAGCTGGTGTTCTTCTTGCCGAGAAAACCCCCGAAGATGCACGATTCGAGTAGTGCTTTCCTTCCTGCAATAGAGGTTGGAGAGTAGGCTGTCACCCTCCACCTTGAAAGTGTATGTGGTTGCTGTTCCAGCCCATCACGATGCAGTGGACGGCCGGTCAGGAAAGACGTGAAGCACCTTTCATGAAGGTCGAAATCCCTTCTCTTAAGAAAAGATTTTCTATGGTAGGAACAGCGGCATGGCTATCTCCAGGAGCGATGTACTCACCTTTGGTCCCTGTGGGCGCCAAGGTCTGCGAATTTGCGCTGGGCCATTGGGACGGTTACGACCTTTGCATAGCAATTGTCTGACACGCAGCTGCTTGTCAAAATTTGCAATGCCACAGGGTTGTGACAGGGTTCAGGTTGTGGCGCTTTCCATGGACCCCTAATGTTGTCATCGACATAACTCGAAGTGACCGACAGATAGGGAACGTCTCGGTTACGTACGTAACCCTCGTTCCCTGATGGAAGGAATGGAGACGTTATGTCCCCATGCCACAACCTCGAACCATCACTGGTTACCAGGGACATGTTCTCGGCTCCTCAGCGTAAAATCTGATGAGTGGGTGCACCTGTCGCCTCTTTATACCAGTATGCACGGGGAGTGGCTCAGGTATGCAAAGTCCACTAGCCAAATTTCATTGGCGTTTTCTCTTAAAATCAGAGATGATTGGGGCTCCCTAATGTCATCATCGGCATAACGTCTCCGTTCCCTCCATCAGGGAATGAGGGTTATGTACGTAACCGAGACGTTATTTTAATAACTGTAAAGGCCTTTTTACACCAAGTGAGAAAAATTCCCTTTTTTTTAATTTTTTTTTTTTATTGCTTGGTAAAAATGTAAAAAATGTGTGTGTGTGTGTGTGTGTATGTATATATATATATATATATATATATATATAATTTTTTTCTTATTGGTTTGTGATAATTTGTCATGTTGCACTTGGTGTAAATAGACTTTTAAAACCTCATATTTCCCTGGTGGCTTTGCGTTATATTCAGTGACCTGAGATGTGAGTTTCAGGCGCTTTCACGGACAATAGATATATTACAAATGGCTTGTGTTCAGATGCAGTTTCAGTTTGTAACTTAACGTGCCTTGCTTAAGAAATAGAAAGAAGTATGAGCTCATGTTGTCTAATGACATTAACACAGATGGATGATTAGATGGTTTCCTTACAGTTTTTTGTCATTGCGTGTGCATGCAGTTCTATTGCATCCACTGAATACTGTATTATTTTACATGGAGAAACCAAGAATGGACATCTCATACAATCATAGCTTAATATTGACAAACTGATTGACAAATAACAAGCTATTCTGACCTTGCAATCACTGCAGAATCAATTATATATCCTCACCCTGTATTGTCCCCTCCTATAACACTGCAACCACGGGACCCAAATGAATGCTGTACCATGTAACCCAGCGTCATTACCTAAAGTGGAAAAGCTCATGGTTTCGGATATTACCCCATATGGATTTCGGGTGTCCTGGGAGGCAGATTCCTCTGAGGGCTTCAGGCATTTTCAGGTAAAGGTGTCGGACTCTGGCCAGCTGCTGGAGCCGCAAGAGTTCGTAGTGCTGGGGAACCAGACCGTACTGGATGTTTTGGGCCTGATTACTGGCATTGGCTATGAGGTCAGTGTGACCGGGGTATCGGGGAATGGGTTACAGTCTCGTCCAATCACCACAGTGGCTGTTACAGGTACCGCTCTCTGCTTTTCAACTGCACGTCACTCCTTCACATCAAAGGTTTCACTGCCCAAGCTTGGTAGTTTTGACTTTTTGTTGAGTAGAAAAATGTTTTTAATATCTATCAGATAATGACTTACAGATACTGCAGTTTTTTTCAGGGGTTGTATGCACAAGACATGTTCAAGAGTATAATGGTTTCTCATGCTGATATGCATCTTTAATCTTTTTTTGAATGTTTTCCAGTGGGGGGAAAATCCTTAAAAGATGATTTGCTTGAGAAGCACTGCATAAGATATTTTTTCAGAGAAAGTATCTTGAGTATGAGTGTATTATGTCAGATTTGTTTAAGATACAGTATGTTTTTAAGATGCAGTAATTCTACTTGAAAAATCCCCCAGTATAAAAAGGCAAAATAGTCTAAAGCTTTAATACATTATGCAATCTTGCTTCTCAACTATTTTTATGTGGTTTCAAGGCTGCTTAGTTATTTCAACCAGATATACACACACACACACATATATACAGGTATAGATAGATAGATAGATAGATAGATAGATAGATAGATAGATAGATAGATAGATAGATAGATAGATAGATATTTTGAAATGTGATAGATTTTTTTCTGAAATTGTGATTGCAGCATAAATACATTTACGTTGGTTGCTTCAGCTGCAGATTCCTTTGCAGTTTATAGACTGATCTAGAAAGTCACAAAACAAAATACTAGAAAACAGAAGTCATATGACACATGCAGATAACAATAAAAAAGCGCAGATGAACATGTCCTGTGTTTACACATTCTTTTAGATGTTACAGTTCAAATTCTAGATGATGCCCTGCTGTTCGATATAAGCTTTGGCTGGGAAACTCCTACACAACTCAACTACCTCCTCAACACTGTCCTATGTTTATTTGCCAGGTCTCCTCCATCAGTAAAGCATTTTGCTTTCTTTCTAGTGCTGCTTGTAAGAACAGTTCATGCTTCACTGGTCCCATTTCCTCAAAAATATGAGCATACACATGTGTGATGCCATATTTGAACTGTGTTTTCTACTGAATGGCTGGCAAAACTGTATCTATCAATATTTAAGTTCCATATTATCCAGTTTCACCATTTTTTCTTGGTTGTTTATATGCTGGAGAAAAAAATGAAGGGAATGTCCAATTTTGTTAATTTATAATGTTAATTTTTCAAACATTATGGGAATGTTACTGTTTTGAATGTTCTCTGAATCATCTGAAACTAGTAGTAGTAACGTTTAAAAAAAAACATTAGACAAACATTCTGCTAAAATGTTTCAGTCAAATATTTCTTGAACAATGTATAAATATTTTTTGTGCCAAAGTTTTGATAACATTACTAAAGACCAGATAGCGTTAAACAAACATTCTATTAATGCTCTGTTAACGTTCTACTAAAAATATACAGTAATATAAATTACTGTATATAAATATTATATTATTGTATACATTCAATTTTATATATAACAAAATAATTATTTTTAATACAATACATGTTTGTTTATTTTACATATAGAAAATTGATAGCATAAAATATTTTTATTTCATTTTATTTTATTTTATATGTATGTATTTATTTTAATAATGTAATATATAACAGAGCAGTAATTTATATTCAAATGTAAATGTTACTTTTGAATGTTCTCGGAACCATCTGAAATAGTAACGTTTAACAAAAATGAATAAATGATTATTTGAATAAATAACATTTTTGTACCTATGTTTCGATGACATTATTAAAGACCAAATAGCTTTAAATGAATGCTTTTTGAATGTTACTGGAAGAATGCTGCCAGAATATTCTGAGAACATTCCCTGTTACCTGGGAAGGTTTTTCCACCAGTAGCCCACATGGAAACACAGTCTTATATGAAGCCGTAAACCACAGTCTTGCATGAAATCGCTGTAAAGAGGGAAAGACATTCTTATGTAAGTGGCATGCATGATTTGCAATGCCATTTACAATATTAACTGGAGTCAAAAGTCATAAAGGGACGTATGTACGTTGCTGCTATGTGTCCAGGGTTTAACTAACACTGCTGGTTATATTCATACTTGATGCATGTGGAATAGGTGGAGACCGGCAGGCACACTAGAGTCTCAAACTCTTGTTTAAACAAGAAAAAGACACGTTTCCTCTTGTCAATCAGAGGCAGAACCAGAGATCGAGCACCTTTTCGTGTCGGATGTCACCCCTGAGAGTTTTCGGCTGGCCTGGACAGCAGAAGACGATGTCTTTGATCGATTCGTGCTCAAAGTTAGAGATTCGAGAAAGCTCTCCCATCCTCGAGAGTTCGTTGTGCCGGGCGATGAAAGAACCAAAGTTTTAACGCAGCTTTTGGGGGGAACTGAGTATGAAATTGAACTTTACGGTGTCACGTTGGAACATCGCTCCCAACCCGTTACTGCTGTTGCCAGAACAGGTATTGCACTTGTAAAAACACACTCATTTCTGGATTCGAGGGGCTTTCTTGGCTGCAGTGTAATGGAAGTACGATCTTTAACAACTGAATAACATTCTTCATCCTAAACAGGTACTGATCTGTGATGCACTATGATTTGAAATGTATCTGTCATGATACATTTCAATCCAGGGTTAAAGTCAACAGCAAATACTGTTTGCAAGCCATTTTACTTCATGCATTTGAACAAGATAATCAACAAGAGAAAGACTGGTTGGTGCATGACTTTATCCATTTGATAAAAAGTGGGTTTTTAGACACTATAAACAGACAAAACTTCATGAAGTAAGATGTTGACTTTAACCTTGCATGCTCTCACGAAGGAACGTTATGTATGTTCATGCATCCAGAGGAAAGTCTCCTGATGTTCATGTCACTACTAAACCATCAAGTGTCATCGTTGTCGGGAAAAGTAATGTTAATTTGTCCGCATGCAGAACTAATGACTGTGTGTCGGTTTATGGTCAAAATAACATGCCTTCTTTTTGTCATCGTCTCGCTCCAGGTTAAATCTGTGGAATGCAATTGAATGATTTTGGCATGATTGATCATGTTAAAAACGTAAGCGTTTGTGGATGATTCTTGCACTATTAAGACTAGTGGATCTTTCTTTTAGGCCTTTTTTCATTGCACCAGGGAAAGGCCTGCTTCTCCTGCAGTTCAGTGGTCTTTTCTTTGTCCATTTTCCAGTGGCTGTTTGAATTAACTTGATAACCTAACGGCCATAAGGACCCTGGGTGGATCATTTTTCCCATTTTTTCAATGGTTTTGTCTTGTTTTGCTAAATATGTATCTGCGTTGCTGTCTGGCAGGTCTTGGAGCTCTACGGGACCTTCGTTTCTCTGATATCACGGACACAACAGCTGTGGTTTTCTGGACTCTACCGCGATCCCAGCCGGACTCCTACAGAATCACTTACATCCCAATCCAAGGAGGCGAGTGCCGGTCCTCTCAAAACCCTGAAGAATGCTTGAAAGCATAACAGTAGATATATGCAAACAATAGAGCTAGTGACCAAAAATCTCAGAGGATTACAAGACATTGAGCAAAATTTGAGACACTTTGATGAAATTTATGCATTATGTCTTGCCTCTCTTCTGTGTTCTACCAGGTACTCCCATGGTCCTGATGGTGGACAGGTCACAGTCTCAAGTTTCACTGATAAATCTGACTCCTGGAGAGACGTATCAGGTGTCGGTTGTTGCAGTGAAAGGTCTGGAGGAGAGCGAACCAGTGTATGACACTTTTACAACAGGTCGGTTAAGTCACGTAACTGGTTAGTGGTGTTTTCTAAGATAAGCTTCACTATCAGTATTGCTCAAACATCTGAAAACAAAACCCTAAACTTAAATATAGTATTATATAATATAAAATTATATATAATATAACAGATCAATATTTCATGTACTGTACATTCAGATGTGAAGACATGAAAATATCTCAAATGTATTAATATAAATTATATAAATATTATATTATTGGATAAATATTTAGTCATTATTTTATATATAACAAAATAATGTAAAATATTATTTTTTATTACTTTTATTTTATTTAATATACAATACTTGTTTGTTTGTTTTACATAATTTGTTTTTAACAAATTAGTATCATTAATGTTTTTGTAAAATTATAACAAATAATGTAATATATCAGATCAGTAATTCATGTATATTTAAATGTAAAAATTAAAATATATATAAAAAGTATATACATATATTACAAATAACAAATTAAAATATTAAAATCATAATAAAATATGTTATTTTATTATATGTGTGTGTTTATTTTAACAAGTTGTAATATAATAATATGCAACATCAGTAATTCATGTACATTCAAATGTAAAGACATGAAAATATATAAAATGTATAATATAAATTAAATTATATTTAATTGTATTATATTATTGTATAAATATACATTAAATTTATTTTAAATATAACAAAGTAATACCATAACAAAATAGTTTTTATTTTATTTATTTTTCTTTTATTTGATGTATAATATATTTAAATTTATTTATATATTTCACATATAGCAAATCAATACCATAATACCAAGTTTTTGTTT
>CM077223.1:2947500-2967500 GCA_039654775.1 Spinibarbus caldwelli | reverse complement strand
ATTTCATGTTGACTTTAAGGGTGATTCAAACAAACCCATACCTCTGAATTTGAACAATAGTAATATAGTTAGTTTTAAATGTGTTTCTGAATTTTATTTACATATAAGAATAACTGTTATTTTATTCATGATTAAGTTGTATCATATTTTAACGGAAACATTTTTACCATGAGCAAGTATGGAATGTTTCTGCCACAAATAAAAATAATAATAAAAAAAAATAATTGTGGCTTTCTCATTCAGAGTTTTTTTAGAATTGGATATATGTTCAGAACTGCGAGATGGAAAGTTGTTTGAAGACTGCTTGCTATCAGATTATCGAGGGTAAACATCATTATGCGACTACGCATTACTTCATGGACAGCTTATAACTTACTAACTACATTCTGCCTTAAGAATGTCCAGTTTAACTAAGAACTTACAAATGGCTGGTGCAACCTTACCTTGGTCCTTAAAACAGCTCAATCAGCGTCTTACTTTGCAGAAAACAAAGCTGAAAGTAGACTGAAAGTGAAAGTAAAGTTACATTTGGCCGTACTGAAGCTCAAACAGTAAATCATGGCTTCATTGGTTCAGCTTCCAGGGAATGCATGAACTAATGCAATGTATGTGGTGCAAAACTGACACGCTTCACCTGTAAACTAACGTGTTTGTCTCCACAGGTGTTCCTACGGCGTCAGAGCGGCAAGGTGGATTTCTACAGGAACTGGAGGAACTACTCTGCAGGATTCGGAGACGTGAACGATGAGTTCTGGCTTGGTGCGTCTAAATTTTAACAGGCCAAAGTCTTTATAACACTAAAATCTACTCAATCCATTTCTGAATCTGGGTTTACTGACGTCACGTCTTTGTCTTTCAGGACTTTCAAATCTTCACAAAATCACATCAGCCGGTCAGTACGAGTTGCGTGTGGACCTGCGTGACGGACAGGAGAGTGTGTTTGCCATCTACGATACATTTTACATTGCAGATCCTCGTTCCCGCTACAAGATCCAGATTGGTGCATACAGTGGAACCGCAGGTGAATTACACATATATTATGCATTTGGTATACGCTTTTATCCAATGTAATACATATTACACTCTCAAAAATAAAGGTTCCAAAAGGAAGTGATGTCATAGAAGAAACATTTTTGGTTCCAAACAGAACTTTTCAGTGAACAGTTCTTAAAAGAACCATTTTTTTTTTAAGTTTGACGAACATTTTAACCTTCTAAAGCACATTTTTCTACTAAAAAGAACCAATGGAAAAGTTCCATGGATGTTAAAGGTTCTTCATGGAACTATTGATGCCAATAAAAAAAACTTTATTTTTAAGAGTGTATTATGCTAATATGAAGACCATAAGATCATTTCACTCTAGAATACATGCATACTAAATGATGCATCATTTGTAGATGATTTCCATATTTCCAATACGCCCAATGATGGCAAAGGTTTTGTAATATTTAGCATGTAGTACTGTGTGTTTTTGTCTCTTTTTAGGTGATTCCTTGTCGTATCACCAGAACAGGCCCTTTTCCACCTACGACAATGACAATGACATTGCTGTCACCAACTGCGCCCTGTCCTACAAGGGAGCGTTCTGGTATAAAAACTGCCATCGAGTGAACCTGATGGGGAAATATGGAGACAGCAGTCACAGCAAAGTAAGTCAGAGACCAAAGTAAAGAGCTGCTTTGGGCAATTGAATTTTATATCAAAATGAATTTTACTGGTTGTTGGAATGAAATTGAAGTTAAACAATGGAAACATGATCTGACTTACCTTAGTAAAATAGACAAAAATATACATACTTTACCATAAGGACCTCATGTCATTTAATGCATTAACTAACAATCAGCACCACATTTGTCCTGGTATTTATTAATTTTGTTAATACACATACAACTGTTCATTGTTAGTTCATGTTAGTTCAGCTCCATTTAATAATATGAACAGATACAACTTTTGATTTTAATAATGTATTAGAAAATTTTAAATAAACATTGACCAAGATTGGCAAATGCTTTAGAGGTATTTTTCATTGTTAGTTCCAGGGTTAGTTCTATCTAAATGTAAAACTATTCAACATTTTTGTTAATTGAAATAAATATGAAATAAGATATAATAATAAATATTAGATGAAAAACTTATTTAACTTATTTCAGTTTCTAATTTTCATTTACCTTAAGTTTTTTAAACAGTTTTTAAAAATTACTGGGGAAAAAAAACTGGAAAGAAATAAAAACTAAAATTTAAATAATAGTAATATTTCAAATAAAGAAAAAATAATGAAAATGACAGAAGCACATAAAATTACTAAAAATGTAACAAATTAAAATTAAATCTATTTTTTATTGATTTTAATAATGTACTAGTAAATTCTGAAATGAACATTAATAAACATGGTAGAAACATAGTATTTTTCCCTTGGAAATATGATCCATAAAATGTAGTCCAAGTCTTTAGGTTCAATAATGCTACAAATTCCCCCAAATAATATTTGAGTGCAATAATGATATACAATTAAGTACTTTAGATGCCTTCATATACAACAGTGTAATTCTTTGTAACATATTTAAATTAAATTCAACTATTTTAATTCACAGGGCATCAATTGGTTCCACTGGAAAGGCCATGAGCATTCGATTCCATTCGCGGAGATGAAGATCCGGCCAGTAAATTTCAGAAACTTGGAAGGCAGACAGAAAAGATCATAGACTTTAAATATCCCGCTTTCTCTTTTCTCCAAAATCCCACACATCTCTCATCAACAGCCCGTAAAACTCCTGAGTGAAACATTTTTAGCCATTTGAACTCTGCCTTCCACGTCAACATTATTGGACCAGTGAATGCCACTGAATACTGTTTCATTAGACCTTTGATATGTTATAAAACAGCCGTGATTGGTGAAGGGTTTCACATAAGCTTGGTAAACACAGGCATTTGAAATGTGATATTTGAATCATGGTACAAGATCTTCCTATAACAAACCTCCATTTTCAGAATGATTAAAGGAAATATTCAATGATCTTGTTCAGAGGAGGAAGTGTCTTTGAGACCAGTGATGTCATTTCCTCAACTGAATCATTACCACGCTCAGGTCTGACATACAGTAGCCAGGATGGTGCAAATAAGTGTGTTCGTTTAGTCAGTTTTCAAAATTAAAGCAAATTTCAATGTGATTCTTTTCTGAAAAGATTGTATGACAAGCCAGTTTGCTTATTGGTGTATCATTGAGAATTTTTTTTAAAATTTATTTTTATAATGTTTTCTTTTCCCCCATAGAGTCCTCAGTATCTATAATGCCTAAAAAGTGTTGATTAAACTTTATCTCTTCTCCTGGAATGTGTCTAAAATTGATCTTCAACAAAATAGGAAATAAAAATGTAAAATGTTGGGATTTTTGTGTTGTCAATTTCTCTTTAAAAAAAAAAGAAAAAAATAGTAAAAATTAGTTTTTAACTGTTAATAATAAAATAATAGTATATTAATAATAATATTAATTGTTAAAAAACAAAAAAGCAATAATTATCATTTAATTATTAATTGTTAAAAATGTGTTTGTGTGTGCATGTATGTACATATATAAATATATTCTTTTAAATAATAAAATATTTTTAATTATCATTCTGAAATATTACGCATAATAACAACATGCATGTGTTTGTGACAGTGTAATTGTCTTTTTGATGAGTGTAATACCATAATACCTCAAAAAAGTTTGAGATTGCAAAAAATCAAGCAAAGCCATGATCAAGGTGTGTGAAATGTTATTTTTTCTATGTTTTATGACCATTTTTGCATCTTACATAGAAACATACTTGGATAAAATTAAAAAAGATAAAGGTACAGGAAAAACATCTTTCTAAATAGTGGGAAAAAAAGTAAGCAGTCAAAATCAACTTGAAATGAGAGTGTGGCATTAATTATTGTAGCTTAGTTTTTGGTACATACAACATTTAGTAACTTTTGTTAGCCAGAATAATTATTCAGTAAATTAAATTGTTCATTAAAAGTAATAAAATATTTTGAATCAGCAGTCCATTGTTATGAATTTTACAAATCTGTAAGTTTATAATTTCCAGTGTAATATACTTGAAAAATTTCACCTGGCACAAATCTCAATTTAAAGAGAAAAATAATAAAGTGATATTACGTTTTTGTTTTTACAAAATTGCACGTTGAGTTTGACATACATTCAATCTGTTTTCATTAAAGGACAGATCATTATCTAATAACTCTAACAGCACTCCACTATGCATATTTGGCACAAATGTCACAGAAACACAGTATAACATACCTTTTAATGTCTGGCATCATTTATTTTGTCCCTTTTAATAAATGCCCTAAAGTTGAGCTTCATCGGTATTGCAGTTTATAGATTCTCAGCTTTGAGATGAACTATTTCTCTTATCAAGTGATCAGATTTAGGTTATCAAAAGGCATCGCATGTACAAATTAATCTGCATTTCTGACAATTTACTAAGAAGAAGTTAAAATTAGTTTTAAACCACCATGACTGCACATGTACAGCTATAGAAATAATATGCATTAAATATAATAAAATAGATGTAAACTGTATATACATTTACTGTATAAAGATCCCTCACTTTGAGAGTTTATGGTTATATATAAAGATACATATCGATCGCTTATATAGTACGAATATATCGATATCTGCTTTTATTTCGTAAGAATAGAAGCAGTGTATGATATCAAATAATAATCCTTATGTTTAATATTTATTTTATTCATTTCTAAAGTATGTCAGCAGTGGTGTCGTCACTCACTGGATGAGTAAACTGTGTGTGATAAATATCATGTGCATTTGCAGATTGAGGCCTCCCATGCACAGAGAAGTTTCAATAGTTGTCATAACTGGTTTAAAATCAGTGGATTCTGGTTAATGAGTTACACCCCCAATGCCAAATATAAAAGACAATTGTATAGCAAAAGTTTTCAAACGCTTGGTCCTGTGTAAACATCTCAGTTTAGCCTAAAAAATACGCAAACTGCCTCGTACGTCGTTTGGCAGTGAGAAGAATTGAAAAGGAATAAAATACAAACTCGCACTCCATGAAGCCGGCAAGCACTACAAACTCAAGCTCCGATGTAGCATGTAAACTGTATAAATATTCTTATTTACAAAAGTAATAACAACACTTGTCATTGTTTCTTATAAATGTACAAAATGCAACGTAATAACTCGAATATTCATGTGCACAGGGCTCCTGCCCAGGACCGTTTATTTCACAGACACCTACGGTAAGATTGAGACGATTTTTACCTTTAAACTTCAAACTATCTTCCACAGATGTATCCAAACACCGATTAAAGGAAATCCACCATCATGACCCTCACTATACTTACTGTGTGACAATTAAAACCCACTTGACCCTCAAAAAACCAGTTTAGCACTACAGGAGCACAATTTATCCACTTAGCAATGACGTTTCCAAAATAAAGTGTGCTGACTGACTACATTTCGTGGTCTTCCACATGCAAATTGCAATTTATAAAAATGCTAATCAACGTGTTTGTTTATTAAAGAAATTGTCTAATTAGAGGATGCATTCAGCTATCGATAATATCAACGCATTTTACTGTGATTAAATCCATTTCCCACCTACAATAATTAGTACGAAAAAGTCTTTTGTGCTGAAGAGCTTAAAGGAATAGTTCAAACAAAAATGGAAATTTGCTGAAAATCTACTCCCCCTCAGATCATCCAAGTTTGTTTCTTCATTGGAACAGATTTGGAGAAATGTAGCATTACATCACTTGCTCACCAATGGATGCTCTGCATTGAATGGGTGCCGTCACAATGAGAGTCCAAACAGCTGATAAAAACATCACAATAATCCACAAGTAATCCACACCACTCCAGACCACCAGTTAACATCTTGAGAAGCAAAAAGCTGCTTGTCTCTAATAAATAGATCCATCATTAAGACGTTTTTGACCTTAAACCGTTGCTCCTGGCTAAAAAAAAAAAAATCCATAATCCATAATAACGCTTCCTCCAGTGAAAAAGTCCATTTCCTGTTGTCATCTCACATCAAAATTCATTCCCGTTTGTTTAGAGCTGTTTTGTTTGGTGCTTAGTCTGTGCAGATTTCCCTCCTTATTCAAACCAGGTGACTTTTTCACTGGAGAAAGCAATATTATTGATAGAGGTCTCATTTGAAGTTAAAAATGACTTAATGATGGATTTGTTTCTTTCAGACATGCAGTTTTTCCACTTCAAAAGACATTACCTGATGGACTGGAGTGGTGTGGATTACTTGTGGATTATTGTGATGTTTTTATCAGCAGTTTAGACTCTCATTCTGACGGCACCCATTCACTGCAGAGGATCCACTGGTGAGCAAGTGATGTAATGCAACATTTCTCCAAATCTGTTCTGATGAAGAAACAAACACATCTACATCTTGGATGATCAAAGGTTGAGTAAAATTTTCAGCAATGTTTTTCATTTTTGGCTGAACTAGTCCTTTAAATTTTGCATTATAATCTACACTATGTAACTGGACCGGACTTCACGTTCAATTCCAGTGTTTCACGACCCTTTTTTCCTATTATAGAGCTCTACTGACCCTTTCTGGAACTATGCATCAGTGCAACATTTATAACGGCTTAACACATGCAGGGAAACGTGTCAAAACAGACGTCATGGAACAAATCTCCTGCTGTGGTGAAGCAGATCCTGCGTCAGAGGCAGCGTCTCACCATGTCATACGAAAGTAGAAAACCTAAAGGCCAGTGAGGTCCACGATGGCTTTGATGAAGATGGTGTCGTCACGTATGTATGAGTTCTTGCCCTCCAGCTTGGACAGAGGACAGAAGAGTGGGCAACCGCTGGCGATGTTCATCTCGCTTACTGGCCTCTGGAATGAGGAGGAAGTGATGTCGGGACGGAACGCGTCGATGATGTGCTCTCTGTTACTCTGGTCCAGCAGCATCAGCGTCACCTGAAAGAAAGGAAATAACTTCAGCTCACAAACACATAACAATGCATGCATTTTGGACTAGGCTAGGTTAGGCTGTGATATTTCATTCATTTCGTATTGGTTACACCACAGAATGTTAATACTATTCTTAATATTAAAATAGATATCAAATCTATAATTTAAATACATAAAATATACTACAGTTTAATTATTTAATTTGAATTATATTTTAATTAGTACTATTTATTATAAATAAAATATGCAATATTAATATACAAATTGATCAACACAATTAATTAATTAATTAATTAAGATTTCTATGAAGAATTTCTGTTCACTTAAAATATCTGTAATTTAAAAGCTTATATTTTATTATTGTTATTATTTTATGTATTTTCTTATATATAAATACATATATTACTGTTTATTGTTTAATATCAATGTAAAAATCAGTTGCTGCCTTAAATTTAAGTCTATTCAACTTGTTTGTACAAGTCATTTCAACTTAAATTACATTAAACCAACTTAAAAAATGTTGAAATTGCTCAACTTTTTTTGATGAGTTAAAATAATGTAAAAACATAAGAAATGACAAAGAAAAAATATGCAGTATTAACATATATTTAAATCCTAAATTCACAAAAATACATTTCAATACATATAATCTAAAAAGGCTTCTAAGTTATTTATAATAATAATAATTATTATTATTATTATATTTTATTTGGATTATATAGAATAATATATTAGTAGTAGTAGTATTAATGCATTTTCTTCTGTATTATATATAATAAAAATAATATGCAATATTATTATATTCAAACCTAATTCATTTAAAATAATAAATTACTAATTTATTCACAATAACAATATCATTTATTTTTTTATCAAGAATATTGCAATATTGTAATGTGTTAATTACATAAGAAATACTCCTCATTGCAGCTTTAACACAATTAGCATTCATCTGAAGACAAGCAGTAAAAAAAAAAGGTGATGTACCTTCTGGTTGAAGGGCCATTTGAGCAGCGCATCACTCATCCCTCTCATCACCACAAAAAACAGTGAGAGATGCGTTCCACGACCCGTCCCGTCCCCGTTCAGGTAAATCCGCAGGCACATCTTATAGCCGTACTTGCTTGTGTAAAATGCTGAACAAAACCAAGGAGCATGTTAGTCAAAATGTACAATTTACACATCAAAAACAATTACTGTGTCTATTCTGACTAATGTGTTTTTCACCGGGTGAAAACATGGCAGGCGCCCGTCCAGCAATGGCATCTTGTCTCTTTTTAGTGAAATCTGATATCCGCCAGATGAAGACGCCGTCAAACGTAGTAGCAGACATCTCTCGCAATCTGCCCTCCATTTCAGCCACAGTCAGGTCTTTAACGCCCACCTGCCGCTCCAGCTGACGAACCTACATGAGACAACGAGAGACATGATGGAGAAATACGGACGTGAGGCTGTTTGATTAGATTTGGAGCATAAATGATTCTCACGTGGTAAAGAAAGATGCGATCACGTAACAAAAGATTTATACTGGCAATATTAACCCTTTAAAGCCTACTGTATCAAATTCAATAAGCACATTTCTAAGGCCTCTAAATTATCTACAACATCAGAACTTTCTGAAAAACCTGCTGTACACAATCTACTACATGCCTTCTGTCATCTGATTGATAGTTTATCATTTTTAGCAAGTAAAAGGTGTTTTAGTTGTAATTGTACAAACGTCCACATTCAGCTTGTGGAACGTGTATTTTTGCTGTGAAATACTGAAATATTTGTATAGAGTAAACATAAGAATAGCTCTTACATTGTTAGTAATATTTCAAGATGAGCACTTACTGGACTGAAACAACTTAGGTTGACTTGATTATTCAAACATAATTTTTTTTTTTTTTTTAGAAAAATCATGTTAAAATGTGAGTACCAAATATGATATCATCAGGCTTTTGAGGTACGTTTATTTTTTCATGTCTCAATCATCATTGTATTGCGTTGCATTATATGATTTGAAACTACAGAGCTTTGATCATAAAACTAAGCAGTTTATAAATATCATCTTAATAAGTCATATTAAAAGGAGATATACTGTGGCGTGACTGTCACGCTACAGTATATCTCCTATTAATATGACTGATATTTATTTATTCACAAAAAAATTATATATTCATTTAAAATTCCACTGTTTGTCATTTTAAAAGCTTCTATTTTATTATTATTATAATTATGTATTCTCTTAGTTTCATTTATATATGCATACATACATTACAGTTTATTTTTATATATATTGCGAATAAAAAATGCAATATTAGCATATATTTAAATTCTAATTTATTCACAAAAATACATTTCTATTTGAATATATGATCTAAAAAGGCCTCTAAGTTATGTATTATTATTATTATTATTATTATTATTATTATTATTATTATTAGAAGTAGCAGTAGATAAAAAAAATGCTATATTAATATATTAATCCTAATTTATTCACAATAATAAATAATCATATCATGTTAAAATGTGAATATGGCCATCAGTCTTTTGAGGAACGTTTATTTGTTCATCTCTCAATCATCATTATATTGCATTGCATTATATGTTTTGAAATTATAGAGCTTTGATCATAAAACTAAGCATTCATCATCTTACTAAGACATATTATGGAAGTTACATGGTCACAACTGATATTTATAGTCATTTGATGTAAGTATCTGCTATTGTGTTATAAAAATCTCATTGATTTACATTACAAGCTATCAGAATTGAATTTTTTCTTTTTGGCCATATAAATTTCAGCATTTGCACCAAATTGCATATTTTGCTCAGTTTGGGACGCTGAATAAAATTGAGCTTTTTTTCCTCCATATTCTCACTATATCATATTATATGAGCCATAAAAGCCTGATGTATCAAATATGATACTCAATAAAAACACATACAATACCAGTCAAAAGTTTTTGAACAGTAAGATTTTTAATGTTTTTTTAAAGAAGTCTCTTCTACTCACCAAGCCTGCATCTATTTGATCCAAAGTACAGCAAAAACAGTAACATTTTGAAATATTTTTATAATGTTACAAACGCTTTTTATTTCAGATAAATACTGATCTTTGGATCTTTCTATTCATCAAAGAATCCTGAAAAAAATGCACCTAACTGTTTTAAATATTATTATTATTATTAATAATAATAATAATAATAATAATAATAATAATAATAATTTTTCTTGGACAGCAAATCAGCATATTAGAGTGATTTCTTGAAGGATCATGTGACACTGAAGACTGGAGTAATGATGCTGAAAATTCAGCTTTGATAACAGGAATAAATTACATTTTAAAAAATATTCAAATAGAAAACAGTTATTTTAAATAGTAAAAATAATTCTAAATTTTACTGTTTTTGCTGTACTTTGGATCAAATAAATGCAGGCTTGGTGAGAAGAAGAGACTTCTTTAAAAAGCATTAAAAATCTTACTGTACAAAAACTTTTGACTGGTAGTGTATGCAACATAAATCTTCAATAAAATATTCCATTTAAAAAAAAGAAGTGATCTTTCTGATTATAATTTAACAGGGTTAAAACAGACAACACACCTTGTTACTAAGAGCCTCGATTTTGTCCTGATCGAGTCTGTGCTGGCGGTTGCTGGCCTCCATGGTGGTTGCGAAGCGCTCCACTTCTCGGTTTAGCACGCAGACCACGTCTTCAAACGTCCCCGCCTTCACCTCCAGCTCCTGGCAGCGGCGGCCCAGATCGGCCACCTTGGTCTTCTCGCTGTGCAGCTGGAGCTCCAGCGCTGCGCCCACGGAGCTGGGCAGAGGAGTGAAGGAGGTGGGCAGAGTCACGGTGGGCAGAGGAGGAGGCGGTGGCGCAATGGCGGAGGCGGAGGATGAAGAGGAGGGGACCCCCTGCACGGGAGGTCCGGTCAGGCCGGGAATGGTGCACAGCTGACTGACTCTGGCCTCCAGGTCTCGGAGCGCCTGGTGAAGCTCGTGTGCTTTGTGACCGGCCAGCTCCAGACTCTGGGGCTGCAGGCCCTCCAGACTGACCTTCATGCCCATGATGTAGTGCAACAGCAGGTTGAGATGTTCATGAGCACAGGCACGCTCGTGATCGTGGATCTTCTCCTTCTCCACCTCAAAGGGAAACCAATTAGATTAAACTTCAGCGTGTAACTCGTCCTGTCTGATTTATGTTACAGACGTGAATGATTCCTCAAATCATGTGGTTTGCATCATGCAACTGCATTGTGTGTTGAGATCTGCATAGGATATTTTTAATTAATTCTTATTTTTATATGTTCAGTTTTAATTTTAGTTTAAGTTTTAGTCATTTTGTTATCTGGTTTTGGCATTTTTATTATTTGTTTAGTTTAATTTATTTTTATTTCAGTTTTAGTAGTTTTAGGACTTCAGCTTAGTCATTTTATTTCAGTTTGGTGCCAAGTCATTTTTTTTTCTTTTCATCTAATATTTTTTTACTTTTAAGTTTTTAAATTTAATTTCCATTAACAAACATTTTAGTAGTTTTATTTATTTGTAGTATTTCACCTTCTAGTTTTATATTTGTATCTGGGGGAAATAAATAATAATAATAATTATTTATTATATTTGTTATTAATTATTATTATTATTATTATTATTATATTAAGAATTTATTAATATTTTGAATTAGCATTTATTTTGATTTTTTTATTTATTTATATATATTTTTTTGCTTAGGTTTTTGTAATTGTGTTGTGCTTTTGTAATTTTTATTAAATTAATATGATTTAAATATGAATTAAATTAAATATTAATATTTTTGTATATATGTACTTAGTTTTAATTTCTATTTATTTCAGTTTTAGTAATTTTAGTATTTCAACTTAGTTATTTTTATTTCAGTTTGTTGTCAAGTCATAAAGTTTTTTTTTTTAGTTTTTTTTAAGTTTTTCATCTATTTTTTTTTTACTTTATTTCAGTTTAAACATTTTAATAGTTTTATTTAATAATAGTCTATTTCCCCACATACCAAATTTATTTATTTGTTATTCCATTGCAATTTTCTGAACATTGTATATTTTATTATTTCACTTTAATTTTAGTTAAAATTTTTGTAATTTTGCTTTGTTTTTGTCATTTTTATTTTGTCATTTTTATTAGACATATTTTAAATTACAAATGTCTAAATAGCTTTTATCATGAATTTTTATTTATTAGATTTAGTTATTTTAGTACTTCAAGTTATACTAAACTAAACTTTATTAACTGTAAACTAGCTATAAAAACTGTACTTACTGACATGTCACAGCCAACCACGTGATATCTGCATGGAGTCCTGAATTTGCTGCAGAACTTGATGTGATCAACATACTAAAGAGAGGAGAGCACAGAATTCATACATATTGCTTGTTCTGTTTTCTTAACTGGGTGTTAGTGAATGATAATTTTCATACTCGGTGTGATATGTTTTTGATTAGCGCACCTTTTCCCTGGGGATTTTCTTCTTCGCACATCCTTCACAAATCATAGGATATTTGGGACAGATCTCATCATGGGCCTGTGAAAACAATATTTTGTGACATAAAGAGCTTTTTTTCTTCAAATCTTTTCTCAGACCACTCACTTACCTTGATGTTTTTGAAGTGAAATGGCTCTTTACAGTACTTGCAGTTGAGCGTTCTCTCAGGACACTCGCGTTCATTATGACGCTCCTGTTCGTTTAATCTAATGAGCTCTTTGCACAAGGGACATGGCAAAATCATGAAATCACACTTCCCCTCATGGCTCAACTACAAAAAAACAGAGATATGACACAAGTTACCAACTGAATAATGAGAAACTGTCCATTTATACTAGATATGCATGCACATGTAGTGTCTAAATACTTTGTTACAAAGCTACGTCATAATCGTTACCTCGTAATCTTTAATACTGCCTTTCCATGAGCAGCCTTCGTTGAAACACACAGCTGGAAGATTTTCAACTT
This sequence comes from Spinibarbus caldwelli, assembly GCA_039654775.1. Taxonomy (NCBI): domain Eukaryota; kingdom Metazoa; phylum Chordata; class Actinopteri; order Cypriniformes; family Cyprinidae; genus Spinibarbus; species Spinibarbus caldwelli. Next base: position 2,954,583 of record CM077223.1, on the reverse strand, counting down.
CTCTTCTGGCAGCATTGTCGGGAAACGCCTGCAAGAAAACACAGGGAATGTGCATGCTTTAGATCATCTTAAAAATGCTCAAGTCTGGATATTTCACATTAGGCAAAGAATTTTCACTTACGCAGCCTAGTTTGAGGATTGATGTGGGCTCTTCGAAGATGTCCTCCTTGATACAGGCATTACATTTCTGTGGTCCAGATCTAAAATGGCAATGCAACACACATTTGCTATTTATATATATATATATATATATATATATTAAATACATGATCCATTAAATTGATCAAAAGTGACAGTAAAGACACTGATCATTTTGCAAAAGATTTGGATACTTCAAATAAATGCTGTTCTTTTGAAGAATTTCTATTTTTATTCTTTTCTAGTCATCAAAGAATCCTGAAAAAAATGTATCACAGTTTCCACAAAAAATGTGAAGCAGCACAACTGTTTTCAACATTGACAATAACAGGAAATGTTTCTTGAGCAGCAAATCAGCATTTTAGAATAATGTCTGATGGATCACGTGACACTGAAGACTGGAGTAATGATGCTGAAAATTCAGCTTTGCATCACAGGAATAATTTAATTTTAAAATATATTCATTCATAGAAAATAATTATTTTAAATTGTAACAATATTTGACAATATTACTGTTTTTACTGTATTTTTGTCAAATAAATGCAGCCTTGGTGAGCAGAATAGACTCTTTTTAATAGTAGTGTTCTCCAAAAGTGTCATCATTCCAGTATTTTTGTGGTTTATAAAATTTCACGTGTGTCAGTTGCCCTTATCAGAAGTGAATTTTATCAGCCAAATAACTGCATCTGTTTTGGATCAGCAGACTGAATTACCCAACAGTCCGGCTGAAGCAGTAAGAACAAAAGCGATGGCCGCACTGTGCTTGGAACGGTCTTCTCAAAATGTTCTGACAGCAGTTGCATAAATGTTTGTCTTCAAGTTTGTTGGCCAGAATCTTCTTTGGGAACCCTGGCTTATTGTTCTCCATGGAGGACGGGGGAGAGGGCTCTTGAGCAGCCATGTCCTCCTCTAAAGCTTCCTGATCTAAACAAAAGAGAATGCACGGTGGCAGAAAACTACCATTAAACATAGATAACAACAGGGACTTTCCATTAAAAACAAAGATTATTACACAGCTGTCTAGAATGCTCGTTTCTGATTGGTCAATCAAGCATTCTGCGGTCAAATATATTTGTATAATCATGCTAAACTGTATAACTGTGTCACTCTGCTATGGAAGCCTGTTTCTACCATTGAATAAAAAAAAAAGAAAAGAAAAAAGGTAACTGCAACTTTTTATCTTACAATTCAAGTTTCTTGCAATTCTGAAGTGAAAAGTAAAAATTGTGTGATTTTGAATTCTGACTTTTTTCTTGAAATTCCGATTTTACATCTCCCAATTCTGACTTTTTTCTCATTTCTTTCCTGATTTTTTTAAAACTAAGAAAAAGTAATTGCAACTTTTTATCTCATGATTCTGACTTTGTCCTCATATTTGTGAGTTTACATCTCGCAATTCTTACTTTTTTCTTCTGAAATCTGAGTTTACATCTCACGATTTTTTATTTTATTATTATTATTATTTTTTTTTTTTTACTGTTTCCATCATGGAATTTAAAAAAAAAAAAATAAATAATAAAATTGCATTTTTTTATCTCACCATTTTTTTTTCTCGCAATTGGGAGTTTATAGCTCACGGTTCTGAGTTTACACACAATTCTGACTTTCTCAGTATTGCAAGTTTATATCTTGCAATTCTGAGTTTATATCTTAGAATTCTGACTTTTTCTTGAAAATGCAAGTTTTTATCTCAAAATTCTGATTTTTTTCCTTAAAAATTGCGAGTTCATTGCAATTCTGAGTTTATATTTGTAAAAATATTTCTTGTGAGATATAAACTCAGAATTGCGAAAAATAAAAAGTTGCAATTTTTTTACTCAGCAATTCATTATTTCATGTCAATGTATTTATTTATTTGGTGAATCAGTGAGATAATGTAAAGTCAGGCAGGCATTATGAAATAAACCCTTTCAGGGTGATGCAAAACCCTGTCAAATATATTTGTATAATCATAATAAACTCTATAATTGTATCACTCTGCTATGGAAGCTTGTTTCTGCCACAAAATAAAATTGTGAATTTTATCTCAAAATTTGGACTTTGTTTCTTGCAATTCTGAAAAAAAAAAAAAAAAAAAAGTTAAAAATTGTGAGACATAAACATAGAATTCAGATTTATTTTCCCCTGCAATTCTGATTTTAAATTTCACAACTCTAAGTTCTTCTCATTAAAAAAAAAAAAGAAAAGAAAAAAGGTAATCGCGACTTTTTATTTCAAAATTGCAAGTTTATTTCTCTCAATTCTGAGTTTATATCTCACAATCCTGACTTTTTTGTTAGATATTTCTTGCAAGATATAAACTTATAAACTTATATATATATTATCCTGTGGCGAAATGGGCTCCCATACTCTGCAGTCTGCACTCTTTTTCTTCTAACATAATTCAAAATTTCAAATCAATATTTGATGTCAATGTATTTATTTATTTGGTGAATCAGTGAGATAATGTAAAGTCGGACAGACATTATCATGAAATAAACCCTTTCAGGGTGATTCAAAAGCCTGAGTTTCACATCAGGGTTCTGATGATCTGACTGATGATTATTTCGCCATGTACATTATTGTTTACCTAGCTATTTAGCAAGTAATTTGACTTTAAAGAACTAAATTAAATAAGCACTGACATGCAAAATGTAGAATCGCACCGAACACATGAGGTTTGTTATGTTTTTACAAATATAATTAGAGCTGTCTTGCTGTTTGTAAGCACATTATGAACAGTAAATAGCATTATTATTTGCGCATTAATACCATTTACTGCATCTGATAAGATTGTTATGCTCTGATAGCAATGGCACAGGGTGAAATAAAAAGGCTCTAAAATAATTAGATAAATATTAAAAAAAAAAAAAAACCAAGCTTTAATGTTTGACAGACTCACGCACAGTAGGCCACATAATATGAAACCTCATCTCTTTGTTTCTGTTTCAGTTTTGTTTGTATGTGTGTTTGCATACAGACATCCACACAAACGATGTATAATAGTGTACAGTGGTGTAAACATTCACATGAAACACACACTAGAACCCTTCATGCATATCTCAAAGCACTTTTGTCAGATATCGACCATGCAGCCCGTCGATATACATCATACAGTAAGCTGACAATTGCACATCTCATCTTTTCCTCTGTTGCTAAGCAAATGCAACATCTTTCGGATGGTTGTTGCGTCCGTTCTGTACCGCCACGCCTCTTTTACATGCATTAAAGGGATATGGCGAGCCTGACAATAAACATACATGCAACAAAATAAGAATCAAAGAGTGCATTGTGAGACAGACGCACTGATGCGCCCGACAGACTTACCGCGCAGCGATGCGATTTCGCTTTCATTTGCTCGGTTCTGCTCGGGTTCTGATGGACGGAGGCGCGCGGCGCGGCTGCTGTGTTTTGGTGGTCGACATTGTTGAGAAGAGCGCGTGCTCTTTCACAGGATTACGTCATAATGTGAGCGTGCACTGGGCTTTTCAATCTCTGAGGTATATTTTTTTTAATTATTTATTTATTTTATTTTTTTTAACAGGAGGACTATCTATCAGGATAATCTCCTGAAATGCAGGAAAAATGATTATCTGGTGCATAATGTAAATACATAATATTCAGTTAAAAGTATATTATTGATATTCTTTATTTTTATTATTGTTAGTTTTATTTTGGTTGGTGCATAATGTAAATATAACACATAATATTCATACAGATGTATTATTATACAGATGTACTGTACTTGTACAGCATCATATGTAAAACCAACATTACATTACTATATATATATATATATATATATATATATATATATATATATATATATATATATATATATATATATATTACAAGTTTATATTTAACAGTTTATATGTGAAGAGTTTATTTGCAAAAACAACTGCGTTTTTAAAAATGTTCAAAAATCATGTTTTTATTGCGTTATCATGTTTTTATTGTGTCGTATTGTGTTAGCTGTACTTTTTAAGTTAGTATTATTTAATCAAAACAACCCAAATGCAGTTTGTTTGATATTAATTGGAATGCAGAATAAAAAAAAAAAAACATGATTTTTGAACATTTTAAAAACAATCTGTTTTGCAAATAAACTCTCCATATAGATAGATAGATAGATAGATAGATAGATAGATAGATAGATAGATAGATAGATAGATAGATAGATGGGTCAAAATGATCGATTTTTCTTTTATGCCAAAAATCATTAGGATATTAAGTAAAGATCATGTTCCATGAAGATATGTTGTAAATTTCCTACCTTAAATATATCAAAACTTAATTTTTGATTAGTAATGTGCATTGCTAAAAACTTCATGTGGACAGCTTTAAAGGCAATTTTCTCAATATTTAGATTTTTTTGCACCCTCAGATTCCAGATTTTCAAATAGTTGTATCTCGACCAAGTATTGTCCTATCCTAACAAACTATACATCAATGGAAAACTATTTATTCAGCTTTCAGATGATGCATAAATCTCAATTTCAAAAAATTGACCCTTATGACTGATTTAGTGGCCCAGGGTCACATATTATTTTATTATATGTACGATACATACGTAATCACACACACATATTTATTACTGTATAATATATTATATTATAGAATATTATATTATTATATTATTATATGCAAATGCATGTTTTGAATTTGTTTGTTTTAAATCAGGGGTCATCAAACTTGATCCAGAGTTTAGCTCCAACTTGCCTCATCACACCTGCCTGGAAGTTTCAAGTATACCTAGTAAGACCTTGATTAGCTACTTCAGGTGTGTTTAATTAGGGTTGGAGCTAAACTCTGCAGGACACCGGCCCTCCAGGACTGAACTTGGTGACCCCTGTTTTAAATGTACACATTCATATACATTCCTCTTATTACTGTATATTACTGTATTATATTATATTATATTATATTATATTATATTATATTATATTATATTTATTATATCTGTTCTGAGTGGTGTAGATAGCAAAAGCAGTTTACTGTACTTTGCCAGTTGTGGATCCATTCTACCGGTAGAGGCGCTGAAGCGCTGCTGTTTCCTCATCCTGCCGCTAGAGGAGCTCTTGCTGAGCGCCCTCTCGCTGTCCTCACGGCATTCCACAGAGAGACTCTGAGGGATGAGAGAGGGATGCTAAGGAAATGTTTTCCTTCGGCGCAGAAAACGGGCTGCCGCTAACTCCAGCAGACAGCGGAATGTGACTGAAATATCGATGCGAAGACCGTCAGCCAGGTAATGAGGTAGTTAGAGATAAAACACGGCTGAGTTTTAATGAAACGTTGCTGTTTGGTTTGTGTTGTAACAGACACGTCGCTTTAGCAGTGCAGCTGATGGCCCTCAAACAGAGGAGCGCTAATAATTCACCTCACTAAACACACACAGGTATCAATGAGCGCCTTCTCTGAGACAGTTTTCACACTTTCTCGTCAGAGGTTCAGCGATTTTAACAGCTTACAAGGTGTAATGTCTCTGAATATAAACCTCTGCTGAGTGGAGCTGCAAAAGAACATTTAACAGCTGGTTCATCTTGTGATGATGTTAAAACTAACAGGTCAGAGGTATTAGTTTTGTGTAGTTAGTTCAGTGTAACTGAATACTGTTAAGTGCTGCTTATTTAGGTTTAGAATATAATGATATTGAATGCTTTTATAATGTAATTCATTGTGTTAGGCTGTTATTTAAGGCTAACTATAAATGCACATTGTTTATATAACAGACATCCCACCCTTAAAAAAAAAAAACTTATTTCAGGGAGGTATAGTATCAACACCCAAACCCCCCAAAACACACACACACACAAAGACAGACACTTGCCCCCAAGCCTCCCAAGGTTCTATGACATGTTTAAGCAAACACATTTTATATAACATTTTTGAGCACATATTTGAATTATTTACAGTACGCAGATACATACATTAATTAATTACTTCAAGACTATGTATTATGTTTTTATGACGGAAATAGCATGGCTATGCGCATTGCATTTCATTCTGTTATCTTACTTGTTCTACAGATCTCTGTAGGCTAGTGTTAAATGCTACTGTTTTTGATAGTGTTGATAACCTTTCTAATAGATAATATCTTGATGTTTTGTGTTTGCCATACCGAATGTGGTACCTTGTCAGTAATAACCTTTCCATAATCTTTTGATTGTCAGTTTAAGTGCCGGATATTGCTATAAAAACAAATAAAAACCAAAAAATAAATTAAAAAAATAAGCCAAAATGATTTTAATATTTTGCAAATAAGATAAGGATATCACTGACCCCAAACTGAAACTTCCCACTTTATTAACTTTCTAAAGTGGCAAATTAAGTGGAAAAGACAGTCCAAAAACACCTATAATAGATCTGGCAACACGGCTGCGCCTGCGCCCTCAAGCCTTGTTCACTCCGCAGCGTCTTGTAGCGATCGTTTTCATGCCACGGACGTTAAACATCTATCTAAACTGAATTATACATGCAGACACTCATATGGTGATCTCTTAGCTGGCTACGGTCAAGCTTACTGTATCACTACATGTGTCTCTCTCTCGCTTGCCTCCACCATTTCCGGGATATTGTATCTAATTTGCGGGCATCAGGGAGCCACTATGAATATGCAGGAGACTCCTGGAGCTTCTGGGAGAGGTGGGATGTCTGATATAACTAATCTGATCTATGAGTCTTCTGTCTTAATCTGAGGTTGTTATGATGTTTATGCTGCTTTCGAAATATAAAGTATGATGTCAGTAATGATGTCAATAATGTCAAATTATTTCTGCAGTTTAAATCTCTTTCTACTCCTAGTACTTGGTTGTAATGGTTAAAATATCATGCAATTTTATAATATAACGCAATTTTAGTTCTGCTTCGTATGTGTATAGTGGATTTAGACCAGTAATAATTTTGGCCAATATTTTTTATTATATTCACACTTTTCTACTTAATTCATAATTGAATCGTTAATCT
>CM077223.1:2867500-2945000 GCA_039654775.1 Spinibarbus caldwelli | reverse complement strand
TTATAATAACATTATATATACAGTAGTCAGCATTTGAAGTGGATCAAAACCTTTCAGTGATGTCCTAAAACAAAAACAATACCCGTTCTTGTCTTAGGACAACTTTGAATTTTTTTGATCAAAGTTTTTTTTGATCCACTTCAAATGTTGACTACTATATATGTATATGTGTATGTGTATGTATATATATATATATATATAATATTATTACTATTTAATTATTTATTTTATTTATTTATTTATTTTTTTTAAAAATTTGAAAGTCTATTTTATAAAAAAGAAAGCCTTTTTAGGACTAATGATAATTTCGCATTGTGAATTTTTCATAACAATGAAACAATAACCATGAAACACATCTAATGTCATATACATCATGTACATCATATCATCATACCATATACCAGAACAAAATATTGCATAATTTAAGAAGTGTATATATACTAATCATAATTTATTTAGTTTAAAAAAAAAAGGATTACAGCATTGCAAATCTAGCAATCACCATTGAGAATAGTAATGGAAATTTTATTTATTTATTGCATTACAGTAATGTGAATTTGATGTAATTGTCATGAAAATAATGTAAATGCAAAAACTTTAAAATATAACTTTATTTTAAATTGATTTTTCCTCATAAAATAATTATGAAATGCAAAGTTAAAAATTTGTTCATTGGAAATTTGAGACATAATAATTGTTATAAAACTCTGTGTCTTAAGTGCACAACAAGACCTACAGTAACTGAATGCTTCTTGCTTTGCCTGCCGCTGGCGTGATGGAGTTGTGTTGAAGTTATGTTTTGACATGCGATGCTGCATCAGTGAGCCAGTCCGTGTTTCTTCATTGATCTGGCTTTGAATACTCGTCGTGTTGTTTCCGCGGCTCTGTGTTAATCAAAAATGCATGAATGATACATGATCACCCACCTACTGGCCTATTTTTCCAGTCGCTTCTCCTTGATAGAGGTGTCTTTTTTTAGACAAGCAGATATCCCAAGATACCAAGCATTTCAGCTGTGAAAGTGCATTTTGGTAGATATAGCTGGCACTGTGCTGTATCAGGGCAATTTTTCAATACAAATACAGTACTGGTGTGAAATTTTTTGTCTTGTTCTACATCTTTCCATTTCCAATCAGTGCCCTTTGTTTATGCATTGAAACTTGGGACTGTTTAATATAGGGTGCCTTAGATCATTTTAATGTTCTTGTTTCTCTTAGTGAAAATAGTCATCCGTGGGGACCGAAATACAGGTAAAAGTGCACTTTGGCACCGGCTTCAAGGGAAAAAGTTTCTGGAAGAGTACATCCCAACACAAGAGATCCAGGTCACAAGCATTCACTGGAACTACAAAAGTGAGTATCGATGAGTACCTCGTGCACTGTACCTAAATGCACCTCATAACATCATCTTATAACTTAGGTTAGTGATGCACTGAAATTTCAGCGGCCAAAATAGCAATTTTCAGTTTCAGACTGAAATAGTTTTGGAGGTCTGAAATAATTGGCCAAAATAGTGACGTGCTTGTTGACTGTGTGGGTGTCTATTTCATTCAAACAACGTGGATAAACTCAGTAAGTAAACATTTCAGCAGTGTGAACTCTAAGATTGGATTAACAATATTGTTTTTAATCAATACTGATATGGATTCAATATTTTATTCTATGCTATTTTCTGTTGATGCATGAACTTCACTAAACATTGTAGCGCACCTACCATCCAATAATCACAATAAGCTTTGTGCTTTGTTCCTTTTAATATGAAACAAATTCTGTCAATTTCATCACAAAATACAAGCAATAAATGTTTTGACACCCTTTAATGTGTCTGACACCCTTTGCCATGTTAAATATATTAAGTTTCTACAATATATAAATATTGTAGAAACTTAATTTCCTGTAAAGCTGCTTTGCAACGATTTGTATCGTGAAAAGCACTATACAAATAAACTTGAATTGAATCGTGACAGATCGTTGTAGCTGCTTTAGGTCAAAAAATAGCTACAGAGGGGAGGTTTTTGCTAAATATATGCACTATTTTATATATTACATTTTTAATTAACCTGTTGTCTTCATTATTTAATGTATGTTAGAATAAATCTGTCATGAAAACACGTTTAAACAGCCACCATTTAAATGTTTATATTTCATCTACAAATAAAAAGTTAACATAAAAATATTCTGTATGTGCAATTTAAATGTTTGTACAACTTGTGGATTATTAAATAATTATTTCATTGAATATTAAATAAAATGTATTTTGTATGAAAACCTTAACAACAATTTTGGTTAAAAAAAGTAATAATATTTTTGGTGCAATAATATTAATACAGTTATACAAAAAAATATTTTTTAAAAAGTCATTTTAGGTTTTCGGGCCAAATGCATCTGAAATGTTCTGTTTTGACCCATACCTTTTAATTTTTGTGAATCACTAGTTTAGGTCAGTCAGTCTCCTCTGCTTTTGCTTCAGGATACCAACATGTGACCCAGAACAGAACCAAAATTGTTGCAAAAGTAAAAAAAATTCCTTAAAATCAAAATATGATGAAATATAATTTTGTAAAAGCATAAGCATACACAATAAACAACATGTGATTTTCTAGCCAAACACATGAAGTAATCACTGGGCCAAAAATGATGTTAGATTTCTGTCTAATACATTACCCTGCTGTCTGCAACCCTTTCAGCACAGACCTGTGACTCATTTTTGGGTCGCTGCTGGTTAGGTGGTCTTCTATGAAGGGAAGTGGTTTATTTTCAGAGATCTTGCCAGTGATCTAAAATCATTTATATAAATAGACTGCCCTATCAGAAAAGAGAAATATTAGGCCATCTTTTGTGAAGTATCAGAACCGGTTGACAATATTTCTGACTATATTTTGTTCTTGCTTTAATTTTTGCCTCACAGCAACAGATGATATAGTGAAAGTGGAAGTCTGGGATGTGGTAGATAAAGGTGAGTCTTTAGAAAACACACATACTAGTACAAGTTAGCCGGTGCAGCTATTCAATATATGATCCCAAACAAAAATTTTATTTGCAGAGAAAGAATCACTTGAAAGATCAAGTCATCTGTATTATGTTTTTTATGATTTGTCTGAAAAGTGCAGACCTAGTGAAATGGTAATTTAGTATGTTTTCAGCTATATTTAAAGGTAACGATGCTATGTTATATTTTACTTTTTTATGGTCTGCAAATACTCAAAGGGCAAAAGCTTCCTCTTCCAGAAGGTGTAGGTGAGAACTAGTAATCTAGTAGTCAAACATTAAACAGTGTGTGTGTGTGCTGTGATCTTCACCTCTCTTCTTTTACTATAAAACCTTGCTCAGAATAGACCTTACCTTCAGTAGCCTGTGCTATTTTTAGACCCTAGTGTGGACTTGCATTAAAATCAGATGATTTTTTCCACAGTACATTTATTTTAATAGGGGGCGTGTGATCTTTCATTTATTATGGAAGAGGATTAGGGCCAAGCAATAATCAAAAAATAAAACCATCTCGAGATTAAAGTCATTAAATTTCGAGAATAAAGTCGTAATGTTTTGAGAAAAAACTCGTTAAATTTAGAGAAAAAAAGTTGAAATAAAATGTTTAGAATAAACTCATTAAATTACGAGAAAAAAGTCATTAAATTGCAAGAAAAAAAAGTTGAGATAAAAAGTTGAGAATAAACTCATTAAATTACGAGAAAAAAAATCGTTAAATTGCAAGAAAAAAAGCTGAGATAAAATGTTGAGAATAAACTCATTAAATTACGAGAAAAAAAATCGTTAAATTGCAAGAAAAAAAGCTGAGATAAAATGTTGAGAATAAACTCATTAAATTACGAGAAAAAAGTCGTTAAATTTCGAGAAAAAAACTCGTTAAATTTCAAGAAAAAATTCTAAATAAAATGTTGAGAATAAACTCATTAAATTACACGAAAAAAAGTCATTAAATTACGAGAAAAAACTTGTTAAATTTAGAGAAAAAACATACTTGTGTCATGTTCATTACATCTCATTGGACAATGTTATTCAGCGTCTGCAGTGGCGGAGGTTGGAGAGTAATCCGGTTCGAGTCCGTCTTTTGCCAAACTCACTTTTCTTCCTTTTCTCATCACACATCACATCGGAAAAGTGGAAATCAATTGCTTAACGAGTGTTTAATAATTATGTATTAATTAGGGCTAGGCAGGCTATAGGGAGGGCTTTGTTGTCCCAATAAGGCAGCATCTATTTAATAATTTCAATAAATAAAATCGTTATTAAAATCAATGTTATTATTGCATCCTGTTAATGTAAAACAATACTGAGGTGCAAATAGTATCTGTCACTATTTATAAGTATAAATAGCATCTAATTAGCTACTATTTACACTTATTGCAAAGATCTGCTACTTTTACATAACATAAATAGAAGGGCTATTTTCACTTAGTGTAAATAGCACATCTCTAAAATGCTGCTGTTGTCACTTAGTGTAAATAATACATATAACTAGTTTCACTGTAAATAACATCTATGACAGGGGTGTCACTACTCGGTACAGCACTACTCGTGTGAAGTGTGCTGCACGGACTGTTATTAGCTCTGCCTAAAGACAGCGCAGCGCAAACTCAGAACAAATGCTTTTACTTGCAGGTCTCGATCAGGCGACCACTGAACTGCGCTGTGAGAAGCGTTCGCGTTTGGAGCAGAGCTCTCCGATACAAACCACAACAATCAGTTAGAATACCTTTCAGTCCACAAATTAATATTTAAAATGGATTTACTGTAGTTACACTGAACCTGCCTAATTAATACATTAATATTAAACATTCGTTAAGCAATTGATTTCCACTTTTCCGATGTGATATGTGATGAGAAAAGGAAGAAAAGCGAGTTTGGAAAAAGACTGACTCGAACCCAGTCGATCGTATCATTCGCTCTCCAGTGCATTACTCTCCAACCTCCGCCACTGCAGGCGCTGAATAACATTGTCCAACGAGATGAAATGAACATGACAAAAGTGTTTTTTTCTCAAAATTTAACGACTTTTTTCTCATGATATGAGTTTATTCTCAACATTTTATTTAGACTTTTTTTCTCACAATTTAACAACTTTTTTCTCGAAACAACGACTTTATTCACGAAATTTAACGACTTTAATCTTGAGATGGTTTTATTTTTTTATTATTGCTTGGCCCTAATCCTCTTCCGTAATTTATAATGGATCACAGTTGTATTAATTTTTGAAATTGTTGTCAGAATGATCTTCTACAATGTAAATGTTATTTCAAACAACCCCCTTTTAAAAGTTCATAAATGATGCATGAATTGGAAATTCAATTGATTTTTCAGCTTGTGGTTTAAATTGTGAATTGTGTTTAATATTTAGACTCTTTGTGAATTAGTAGTTATTACCTGTAAAAATTTACCATGGTAACCATAGTTCTCATCAAAATGCTGTGTTATAAGTATTGTTAAAAGTTAAAGACACCACTGTCATCAAAAAAAATTAATTAATTAATTAATTAAATATAAATATGAGAAAGGTTGGACATATTGCACTGAAGGAGATCCCACGTGAGTTTATGATGGTTTTATAGTAGTAACAATATCTATAGTAACTATAGGAGTAAACTGTGGTTACCATGAAAATATTTGCACGAGGAGCTGCTGCTGTTGATTCAGGTTTGCTCTAATTACTTTCTATCTGCTGTTGCCTTTAATTTATACACATGTAAATATTGAAATAAGATATTTTCTTAATGTGGGTTGACGTGATACTGAACGATGTGGTTTGGTGGAGCAATGTGTGAGAAGAAAAAAATGTCAAAAGTAATGCAAACTACATTTTGTTTGTTGAAGGTTGCTTAGATTGTTCTCCTTAAAATTTAAATTTGAGCTGTATTTAAGTAACGTTTCAGAAGAGTAGAGCATGACATTAGGGTTTGATTCATGGGTCATGGGTTTGATTCCCTGGGAATGCATGAACTAATAAAATGTGTACCTTGAATGCAGTGTAAGTCTCTTTGGATAAAAGCATCTGGCAGATACGTAAATGTAACTAATAGTGTTAGTACTAAGAGTAAATCTTTACTTTTGGATTGCTGTGACTGACTAGTTGTTTAAAATATTCAGGGTTCCAGCAGTCTTGTAAAAAATGTGTAAAAATTCAGGGCAACTTACGTAAGAGGACGGCAAAATGATAGTTTATCTGCTTTGGTGATACTGGATGGGTAAACATACGAATATTACTCTTTTCGTATCCCAGACTCACAGTTACCACCACACTAATTGTAATATCCGTGTTTCTCCAACTACTGCAGGGAAAGGGAAAAGACGCGGAGAGAATCTGAAATTGGAAAACGAACCTCAGGAGGTATTTGTTTATCAAGGAATATTTGTAGGTAGTTACAGTACTGTTGAAATGTTTGGAGTTGGTAAGATTTTGAAAGTGTCTTATGCTGAACAAGGCTGCATTTAATCAAAAAATTTAGTAAAAACAGTGAAATATTAATAAAATTTCAAATAACTCGTTTCTTTTTGAAAATATTTTAAAATGTGATTTATTTCTGTGATGCATGCTGAATTTCATCATCATTACTCCAGTCTTCAGAGTCACATGATCCTTCAGAAATCATTCTAATGTGCTGATTTGCTGCTCAAGAAACATTTCTGATTATTATCAATGTTGAAAACAGTTGTGCTGCTTCATATTTTTGTTGAAACCGTGCTACATTTTTTTTTTTAGCAATTTATGATGAAAAGAAATCTCAAAAGAACAGCGTTTATTTGAAATCTTTTTGTAGCATTGTAAATGTTTTACTGTCACTTTTGAACAATTTAATTCTTTCTTGCTGAATAAAAGTATTAATTTAAAAAAATAAAAAAATAAAAAAGAAAACTTACCAACCACAAACTTATGAATGGAAGTGTAAGTCTGCTGCACAGTTACAATGTGATTAATACTTCAGAGTTTTGTTTTGACTGAATCAAACATGCATTATGTAGTACATTTGATTTATTAATGATCATTTGACATTTGAAATCTCTCATTAAGAAATCAGATTTTAATGTTCATTCGGCTGGAAACAAGATGTAATTTTAATAATCTTGGTGTTGTTTTGCTCTCTGTTTAGTCGGAGACAGAGATGGCTCTCGACGCAGAGTTTCTGGATGTTTATAAGAACTGTAACGGCGTGATCATGATGTTCGACATCACCAAACAGTGGTAAGGAATCTGCCTTTCCTTCTGTTTTCCCCACTTTCACTCTCTCCAAACCCCTCATTCATTCTCCCTCTCTCTCTCTCCTGTGCTTCCATCACTCCTTTCCCACCCCGTCATCCCTCTTTTTGGTCTGTGGTCAGGATCAGGTGCCAGAACTGGGCGTTGGGTTGCAGTAGGTCATTGAGCGTCTCTTTCTCAGTAGACTCAAGGAACAAAGAAAGCAATGAAACCAATACCTGCAGCCCAGTGTCTCTTAAAGGTTCTGACTCTGTTTATCTCTCAGCTCATTGGATCTGCCTTGTATTCTGCCAGTGGGTCTTTACTATTTGACCCAAGCACACCATCACAGGTGCCCCTTGTTTGCAAACCTGGGCTCTGCTTTATTGATAGGGTTGTGTTTTTGCCTTAACAACTGCTTTTGTGCTCCTGGGAGACTTGTAGTCACCTGTGTGCACATTTTTGATGTTTAGACCAAATTTAATCAGTGCCCCATTCTTTGTACATTGTTTAACAAGAATGATCTAACATATAAAATATATTCTAGTTGTGATGATTTCTAGCTGTCTTAAAGAGATCGTTCACCCAAAAATGAAAATTCTGTCATCATTTACTCACCCCCAAGTTGTTCAAAACTTGTATAAGTTTATTTCTTCTGTTGAGCACAAAAGAAGATATTTTGAAGAATGTTGGTAGCCAAATTGTTGATGGTAGCCATTGTCTTCCATAGTATTTTACATAGCGGAGTGATACAAACGGTGAAACGGTTGTTGGAGTTCTGTTATCACTCTAATATCACACTCTTATCAGCCAATCAGATTCGAGGACCAGAAAGAACTGTTGTATAAATATATGTGTATATGTGTACACGTATGTTTAAGAAATATAAATAGGAGGGAAAACAAAGCCCACATTTCCTTAATCATCCATCACAATGAGAAAAACCAAAGAATATATGTCTGATGTGCAGCAAAAGATAATTGAGATTCACAAATTAGTGAAGTGGCTTTAGGAAAAGAGCTAGAGCAGTGAAAATTCCCATTTCCACCATCAGGGCAATAATTAAGAATTTCCAATCAATATAAAATGTTAGGAAACTGCCTGGAAGAGGACGTGTGTCTATATCGTCCTAATGCACGGTGAGAAGGAGAGTTTGAGTGGCTAAAGACTCTCCAAGGACCACAGATGGACAATTGCAGAAAATAGTTGAGTCTCGGGGTCAGAAAACCTTAAAAAAATTGTCAAACAGCACCTACATCACCACATGTTGTTTGGGAGGGTTTCAAGAGAAATTCTCCTAGCTCATCCAAAAACAAACTCCAGCATATTCAGTTATCAGACACGACTGGAACTTCAAATGGACTGGCTTCTATGGTCAGATGAAACTAAAAAATGAGCTTTTTAGCAGCAAACACTCAAGATGGGTTTAGTGAACACAGGGATAAAAAGTACCCCATGTGTACAATGAAATATACTGCTGTATTTTTGATGTTGTGGGCCTATATTTCTGCTGGAGGTCCTGGACATCTTGTTTAGACACATGGCATCATGGATTCTATCAAATACCAACAGATAAAAAATCAATAAGTGACTGACTCTGTTAGAAATCTTTTAATGAGCCATGTTTGGATCTTCCAACCAGACAATAATCCAAACACAAACCTCAAAAACAACACAAAAATGGGTCACTGAGCACAAAACCAAGCTTCTGCTATGGCCAGTCCTCTGACCTGAACCCTATAGAAAATGAGTGAGGTGAACTCAAGAGAAGAAGCACCAACATGGAGCTGGGAATCTAAAGGGTCTGGAGTGATTCTGGATGAAGGAATGGTCTCTGATCTCTTGTCAGGTGTTCTCTAACCTCATCAGGCATTATAGGAGAAAATTTAGAGCTGTTAAACTGGCAAATGGCGGTTTCAAAAACTATTGACTAAAAGGGTGCCGTTAATTGTGGCCAATGTGTATTTGAGAAAAAAACATTTATTTCATAATGATATTTTCCCCCATTTTAAATTCTTATTATCCAATGAAAGGTTAGATGTTTGTGAATTTTTCTAAATAAAAGATCAAAAGGATTAACAATGCAGATTAATTTTCACAGCCTTCTTTGATCACATATATATATATATATATATATACACAAACACACACTATATATTATGTACTTTTTATCATATTTATACTTTATCATTACATATGATTATATATATTTTATTTATAATATTTTTATATAGCAATTTTTATTATTTGATTTTTATTTATCTTTATTTTTTTATTATACATTAGATTTTTTATTCTACTAATATATGAATGTTTCATATATAAAATAAGAGACCATTTCATAATGCTAGCAGAACAAGGGCTAATTTTAAAAGCCTCCAAAGAATATCTGAGTCATATAACAGCAAAAATAATCACCAGCATTGATCATAATTTATGAAGGGCCAGGTTCACCTTTGTAATTGCATGACAGACAACACTATTTTTACCACGTTTACTCTGCATCTCCTGCGCTGTAGAAAGTGCCACTTGACCAAAGTTGTGTACAGTATGTGCGGTTCCAACAAATTTATGAGGTGAAGTATTCCCTCACGACTAAA
Organism: Spinibarbus caldwelli; assembly: GCA_039654775.1. Taxonomy (NCBI): domain Eukaryota; kingdom Metazoa; phylum Chordata; class Actinopteri; order Cypriniformes; family Cyprinidae; genus Spinibarbus; species Spinibarbus caldwelli. Next base: position 2,935,212 of record CM077223.1, on the reverse strand, counting down.
GAGAGACAACTTTGTCTCTTAGTAAAATGCCAACCAATGCTGAATATTGGTTTTATCTTGCCTGCTCAACAAGGTGTTCTCATAAGATATCGTTTCCACTTATAAGGCCACAGTTAAATTCTGTATATGTTAAATTAACCTGATTTGGGCAGATTTGGGTGTACAGATGTGAAAACCAAATCAAGCTTTGAAGAATGGAACAATATAGGATTGTGTCAAATATCAGTGAAATTCAGCTACCTCAATGATCAATGTGCGAAAAATAGTGCTCAGCTCACTAAATGAATGTCAGCTGTGATTTTGGTCTACCCTTTGTATGCATTCGTGATTTTTTTTCCTCAGAATCGTTTACCAGGCAAAGGTAGAATTACATTGATTATTTTTCAGCTTGGTTTTTATGATGCTGTCAGGCCAGTAATGACGAACACACAAGACAATGCATTTACTGCTTTGCTTTTTAATGCTGCTTGCTAATAAGATACTGGCATTTCTGCTACGTGTCTTGCCAACGTATATGTGGGTGGTATGAAGTCTAGGAGTGCTAACCAATAATGCAAGTAAGATGATTTAATGAAATCAAAAATATCCCAAATTGCACTAAATGTTAAAATTCGTACTTTTTGATATAGAAATTTTATAATGTATAAACATATATCTATATCTAAAAGATAATGAAATTGTGCATTACACAAGGAAATCACGTCAAAGTATGTTTCATATGAATCGCAGACTCTGTCTTTGCCACAGGACATTCAACTACATTCTTAGGGAGTTGCCAAAAGTGCCGACACACATCCCAGCGTGTGTTCTGGGTAACCAGCGGGACATGGGTGAGCACAGGGTCATCTTACCCGACGACATCAGAGACTTCATCAACAGTCTGAACAGGTGGGCAGGTCGAGATTAACCCTCAAAACAAGGGATGTACGGCCCCTCTTAGTCCAATTCCATGCTTGAAGTAGGGCCCTGTAAAATATTTTAGATTTTTTTGCTAGATTTTCTTATTTCTGATCTAATGGTAAAATTAAATGCTAGTAATCAAAAAGCATGTCTAATTAATTGACATCACAAAACATATACAATTTAACATTTTATTAAGTTTAACAAAAATGTTATTTTTAGAGCCCTATGGAATCCATTTTGTTTTTGTTTGTTTTTTTGTTTTTTTCCAAATTCTATGTTTTCCATTTTCTCTGATTTTTTTTTTTTTTAATTACATTTTAAAAATCAAAAAACATGTCTAATAAATTTAAATGATAAAACCTTAACAATTTACTACAATTTTTACAATAATTTTTACAATAGGGCCCTATGAATGCTTTTCCTCCAGAAATTCTATGTTGTCTGTTTTAATTTTTCTGGATTTAATACAAATTTATTATCATAATCAGCGGTAATCAAATAAAGACATAAAACATTAACAGTTTAATTGATCTTTTAATATGTAATCGAATTAAAAATTTAACAGTTCCTTTTATTTTTTTGCAAAGAAAGTGCTGCACAGCAAAGGTTTACTTTTAAAATTAAAACATTTACATTTACATTTATGCATTTAGCAGACGATTTTATCCAAAGCGACTTACATTGCATTCAAGTTACAGTTTCTACATTTTATCAGCTCTTGCTTTCCCTGGGAATCGAACCCATGACCTTGGTGTTGCTAGCGCCATGCTCTACAATTTCAGCTACAGGAAAGCAAAACAAAGTGAATAAAGTTTTTTTATTAATATTTTCATTACTTTGAGAAGTACATTTTACTGTACAATAGTGATATATTTCTGTCACAGTTTCTTCAAGTTAAACTTTTATTTTGATGGGTTGTCGTGAAGACCTTTGAATTTCAAACAGGTAGTCTCACCTCAAACTCATGCCATTGGTTGAGCCATAAGTTTATATGTCAGATGGCTAAAAAAGTATCAAAGTTTTTTGTTTGTGTTGACATTTTTCAGTAAGCATTTCAACAAATTAAAATTGCACACTTACCTTAGTTTTTCCTTCTAGATTATCTGACCTTGAAAAATGAAGTCTTTGTGGCCATGTGAAACAATTCAGCAATTTATGCTAGCAATGGAAATAAAAAGCTTTTCATTAAATACGGGGAAGGTGTCTTTTATGAATAACCTACGTTAAAAAAATGTTACTGAAAACAGGATTTTTTTTTTCATAGTTAAAAATGACTCTAAATATACCATGCAAAGCTCTTATGAATAATGTATGTCTGTCACGTATCAGCCAACTTTTCCCTAATCCCATAATCCTTTTTCATTTTAGACCGCCGGGCTCCTCCTACATCCACTATGCCGAGTCCTCTATGAAAAATGGGTTTGGTCTCAAATACCTCCATCGCTTCTTCAACATCCCATTCCTGCAGCTGCAGGTCAGAGGAAACTCTCAAATTCAAAGATGAACACTTGCTCTCGTGTCAGTGTTTGCCTAGTTTTAGCATAATTTCAAGTGGAATCCTCACATATCTTGCATGAGGATTTGATTTCATTGATGCTTTCAGTTTTTGGATCATGGCAGGAGCTCTTTATTCTGCTCCTGGAGATCTGCTGCCTTTTCAAGGCCGCGTTCTAATTCACATACTACCTTTTTCTTTTCTTTTTTTCAAAGAATTATGCAGGAATAGAATGAGTGTCACCCAAATTATAGTGCATTGAAAATAGTATTCTAAAGATGCTTGGACATTGTGTAAAAATATGTAGATGTATCCATGCACGTTTTGGGGCTAAAAGCTGAGGCTTTTTAGTTTTTGAACTAGTGCTGAAGTGTTTCTGTCTGTGTCAGGAACTGAAAATGAGAGAGATGAAATTTCCCAAATGCATTATTATAGTTTTTTTGTTGTTGTTGTTTTTTTTTTTATTCTAAGCAAAATTTCTTCACATTGTCATAACTACAATTTCTGAAATCACAGTAACTCCCATGGTCATTGAAAACCTAGAAATATCAGACAATTTTAGATTGTGATTTCCTGACCTGGAAAAGTCACAGGAATGAATGAAATCTTTAAAGTCTATAATGTAAAATTCCGTCAAAAATACTATTTATTTTTTTATTTATTTTTTTAAGATATGCATTGCTCTAAAATATTCCAGTAGCTAGAAATTTATATCAGTAAAAGTTTAATCTCTACACATTTTTTTATGTTTTAATCAATTTAAAGGATTTTCATTTAACCAGTGTTATTTTAGTATTATTTTAATATTTTAGAGTATTTGTTAATATTTTAATAGCTTTTATATTCATATTTTCAGTTTTCATTTTAATTGAATAATTTTAATGTAATATTTTAGTAATTTTGTCGTGCTTTTGACATTTTTTTATTAGTTTTATTTTTTATTTCTATTTAGCTTTTATTTTTAAATTTAAATTTTAGCCTTTTTAGTTCTTCAACTTCAACTTATTTTTATTTCAGTTAGTTGCCAAGGTTTTCCATCTAATATTTATATTTTATTAGATTTCAGTTTTATTTCAATTACCGAAAATTTTAAAAATTTTAGTTTTACTTTTCGTTTTCAGTACCAATAACAACACAACACATCATCACAAATGGGTGAAAAAGTCATAGAAATTATTTGTTCAAAAGTTGCGGGAAGCCTACAATAAGACCTTCACAAGAGCACTCAGTAGACAGCTGTGGACCACCAGGAGCAGATTTGAGCACCTCTGCTTTAGCAGTAGAGTCAAAGTCCTTCCTTTATAAGTATTGTTGTTATGCTCCTCTTGAGACTGACTGAATGGCATTAATTAATAAGGTAGGTTGAAATTAGCCTGGGGATCAATGGCGACTGCTGTGTCTTATGTGTCAGCGTCTCAGGCTCCTCCTGAGGTTACTCTCCAGTCAGTATGTAGGAGGACTGGTTTCAGTTTAATGTATTTTATTGATCCTGTTAGAGAAATGAACTTCTCTAGTCTAGTTCAATTAACCACCCATACAATATCATAAATACAGATGCAACCTCTACAGATCATAAAAGTATCAGATGCCATATCGGGATGGTGCCATGTGGTTCTGGTTCTGTTTTGGTTATTTAAGTCTGTTTATGAATCATTTGTCTGTTGGAAACTGTTGTTTAGATCACGGCTCTTTTAGTTTATTTGTGAATAGTGTTGTCAGTAGAAAAACTCGACTAAGTTGTTCAGACTTGCTGTAGTAAATGTGATGCAAATCCTGCTGCTCAGAATCAGTCCGTCGAGCACAGCATGTCAAACTCATGAAAATTTCAGTGGTGTGCCGAGATCGGTTTTCCTCTCCTTGCTATCTTTTTCAGTCAAAGTTTAAAGGCCACTTCTAACTTCCATGACTTTGAGCAAACTCCTAACCCAGAGTATCAGTTCTGTCCGGTTAGGAATGGTTATTGGCAGAGGTGCACAAGTTTTTCAGTCTGGTTCTCACCTGGACGTCTGGTTTGGTGCTCACCCTGCACATAGTGTGACCCATTAAATATAACTAGAAAAAATTTAATAATTAATAGTTGTAAGAATAATAGTGTTAATGCACTTTATTTAGATTTTTAAAATAAAATAATAATAATAATAATAATAATAATAATAAAGTTTGATAATACTACTATATTTTAAAATAAAAATGAGTACTAAATAAAAATATAGTTATTTTATAGTACACTTAAAAATACAATGCTAATTTACATTTTAATTTTTTTATTTTGTTGCTTTTATTTTGGCGAGTTGCCTGCATCTAAGTATATGCACTGCCTGTTTCAGCGCTGCCGAGTGAAGTGCATCAGGGAATGAAATGTCACAGTTTAGCATTTTGCTTTCAAACCGGCGGCACGTAGCCTAGATTTATGTGTTCGGTTCGAATGGAAATCGTGTACAGTATTACAGTTAGTCGATCTAAAACAGTGATTGTGCATTAACAGCTGTCGCAAATGAGCGGTCTGAACTTATTTAGCCAGCGTATTTTTTTAATTTGGTCATGCATACACACATGTACACCGCTTATGTGCACCCCTGGTTATTGGTTAGTCTGTGTATTTCAAAAAAAGTTGAGCTGCAGGCATGAAGGTTTGCATATTTATCTACCCATTAATTTCTAGTCCTCCTCCTAATTTAGAAATAATAAAACAGGAAAGTGCTTACTTGAGTAAAAATGAGGTCAGTGTTGGTATCTTGTGAGTTTACAGTATGTTTGATGTGGTGTGTTTGTGTTTGCAGAGGGAGACTCTGTTACGGCAACTGGAGACAAATCAGCTTGACATCGATGCCACATTAGAAGAGCTCAGTGTTCAGCAGGAGACCGAGGACCAGAACTATGACATGTGAGTGTGAAGCTCGTGCACAGTATACACTCGATATATTTCAGATGCTGTAGAAATTAAGTTAGTATTAAATATGTATATAATGTGTTGCGCTGCAAGTTTTGGTGAAAAGTGGTACTGTGTTCATTTACACGAGAGCAGCTCATGATCTGGTGTTTTCAGTGACTCAGAGCGGTGTAAATGCTGCTCCTCACAAACTCCATATCTGTATGCGCTGTGAGATTAACATGTATTTGGGAGTGCAACATAAGCTAGGTTAACTTTAATTAATTTAATTTATTTACATAATTTTCAACATTTTTACAGCATTTTGCCAGTATTGAATGTTTGAAAGTGATTCATTTAATGCATAAATATTAGTATTGTAACTTGTGTTATTATTATTATTATTATTATTATTATTATTATTATTATTATTAATTGTATTATAAATAAAATAATAATTGTTGTTGTTGTTTTATAATAGAATAATAATAATAATAACATTTCTATATAAAAATAGAATTATTAATATAATTAATATTTTAATTATTCTTAATAATAATAATAATAATTTATTATAAAACAGTTATTAATATTAATAAAACAACAGTAAAAATAATATGATGATAATAATTGTGTCATTATTATTAATAATATTGATTATAATATATATTATTTATGGTAAATATTATATATTATTAATTATATATAATTTTGGTAACCCTTGCTGTAGAGCCTCATGAAATGTCACACTCTGAGTTTAGCGAAGCAAATGTAAATTAAAATTGCTCTATTACCACTGAGACATCAGCATTAAAGCAAGTTGATTTTGTTTTCTTTATTCTGGCCAAGAGTTGCCCTCTAAGACAGGAATGTCTACTGACCATCATTTTCTGAATTTTACAATTTTACTGTTTTTCCAGATTTCTTGAGATGATGGAGGCACGCAAAGCTTATGGCTCTCCGGTGCCCTCTAATGGCCAGAGCCCGTCCTCGGGCTCCCAGTCCCCTGTGGTGCTGCCTGGTGCCGCCTCTCCCAGTAACTCCAGCCCCAGTACCCCACAGGCCCCTGTCCCGCTCCAGACCCAGTCTGCCCCTCCAGCACCGCCATCTATACCACACCCTCCCGCCCAGACCACAGCCGCCCATGTACCCCAGACACCATCACAAACCCTGGAGCCTTCGCCCGCGGCACTGGTACCTGCACCTGCCCAACCTGCACCTCCTCCTGCCCAGAAACGAGGCTTCATCTCACGCCTGTTCGGATCGTCCGCTGCAGAGATGTCACAAGACAAACAAGGTCAGTACAGAACAGTGTTATAATGTAGGGCTGCACGATAAATCGCATGCGATATTCATGCGCATTCATCGCGCGATTATGAACGTGGTTTTGCGCAGCTTCTCAGTGAACTACGGCTCTGTGTAGTAAATGCTGCTCCATCTGAAAGCATGTACGCGATGGAGATTTACCGCTGATTACAGAACCGACTTTACTGACAAGATGCGCATGAATATCGCATGCGATTTATCGTGCAGCCCTATTATAATGGTATCATTGATATATTATAGGTTTTATTAATACATGGTGTCTGCAGCTCTTAAAAAGACTTAATTAGCCCTTCCAATTTAAGGTCTTAAATTGGAGCAGAAAATGTTACATTTATGGCATTAAATGCTGCATGCACTGCAAAAAAAAAAAAAAAAAGAATGTCTTCCTCAGTATTTCTGTTTTGTTTTCCAATATAATATCTAAACATCCTTAAATCAAGATACATTTACTTGAAAAGCAAATTGAAGATATTCTTGTTTTTTCTGAGAAACTGAACAAAATTAAGTAGTTTATGCTTGAAACAAAAACAAATATCTCTCAACGGACTGAAAAAACTTTGAATTAAGGTGGTTTTTCTGAGCCCATGTTCGTTTTAATCATGAACTATTTTTTCTCGGAAAACAAGACTTATCTTCTGTCATTTTGTTTCTTAAGTAAATGTAACTTAATTTAATTTTTTTAATAGATTTTTTTTTTGTGTGTAAAATTAATTAAAAAGTAGTTTATCTGTTGAAGGTTGTGTTTTCAAACTTTGAAGTGCTGCTAATATAAGACTTTTACATTTAGAGACCATATTAACGTATTGAGTTCCATTTGATTTATTCCTTAAATTTTCTTTACTTTGTCTTAAAAAGTCTTGCATCTAAATTTAGCTTCAAAAAATCTGGGAAACACTGTAATATTTTGAATTCATTTTTGTTTTTATGTTTTCTGTTTTCATTTTAATTTTATTTAAAGTATTAGTAATTATGTTGCATTTTTTAATATGTGTATAAAGGTTTTATTACTTTTTAAATTAATTTTTATATTTTCTGTATTTATTTTAATTTTATTTAAAGTATTAGTAATTTTTTTGCTTTTTTAATGTGTATAAAGCTTTTATTACTTTTTACATCAATTTGAGTTATTTCAGTGCTTCAGGTTAAGTTAAATGAAAATGAGAAATGATGCCTTGGCAACTGGGAATGAAATAAGTTTAAGTTTTTTATTTGTTTATTATATTTCAGTTTATTTTTATTTTATTTCAAGTAATAAATAATTTTTATGGTTTTAGTTTTAATTAACAATAATAACCCTGGAACAGAACTCAAAACAATGTCAAAAGAGTCTGCTTAATTCTGGAGCTTTTTTAGCAAAAGCAAAAGTATAGAAAGTGTATAAAAAATTTAAGGACCAAAAAGGGCTGAAGTCTTTGTTCTTCAAAGTGAGGCAAACGTTGTTGTAGGCCTTTACAACGTTTATATTACACAGTTGCTCTATTGTGTTTTCAGATCTGTGTGTGTGTGTGTGTGTGTGTGTGTGTAGGTTTGCTAATGAGACTTTATGAACTGTAGTAAAGAGGGGCTGTCGTCCAGGGACTACATTAATTGCCTTATATACTGAATACCAATGAGACATTATCAGGCAACACTGGAGCTGCCGCTGCACAGTCATTACAAAGACCGGTGGACTGACAAACACACGTGCAGCTCTGCACCAGTGCATCTGCTGCTGCATTGCAGATCCTGGGGGATGGGGCCGATCAGGACGCTAATGCACTTCCTGTCAACACATATATACAGAAAGTGTGTCAAATGGCTATCATCGTGTTATATTAGGTTTTATATTCAAATATTATATGCAAATATTTAGCTTTCTTAATTGTGTTTTTTGTTTGGTTTCATAAAAGTTCCCTTTTGTTGTGGAGAATGCTGCATCCAATCTGCCAAATGTCTAAACTGACATTTAAGATGCCACGATATCATAAATAATCATTAATCATTCTTTCTGCATCACAGATGGTCCAGGTTTTATAAGTTTCTATTTGGTTTTATTTGAATTTAAGTACATGATATATAGATATATTCATATATTAATTTCACCAAAATTAATGTGTTTTGGTGAAATTTTAGAACCAAAACTGGATACTTAACTTTTTTGTGAGTTTGTAGTGTTATTTGAAAATAATTACTTGTACTGAATGTTGTATTGCTTACTTTATTGCTTACTTTATTGAAATTTGTCAGGATAATTTTTATTACTGTATTGCAATAATGGAATAAGATTTTTAATGAGAATTTGAAAATGAGCCTGGAAATGAGCCTGATTGTCATAAAATAATGTGACATTGCGAAATATCTTAATATCAAAATATTGTAATGTTTAAAATATTGTTTTACAAAGTGTTTAATTTTTAAAATTAAAAAAAAAATAAACACTTTGTGTTTTTTATATATATATATATATATATATATATATATATATATATATATATATATATAAAATTTAAGCTTGAGATGTAATGCCATATTTAGGAAATTATGTTCTGTTTGTATTAACCATGTTTTTTTGTTTTCAGAATAATTATAATAATTAGTAATAAAAATAGAATATTTTAACAGGACAATTCTGTAATGGTCAAGTATGTTTGTGGTATAAATATCTGATCTCTGCAATCATGTAACATCAATCTTGCATTTTCTTTAATGCAATTTTAAAAAATATATTCTGTTTCATAAAATAGTTTTCTTTTGATTCTTGAGGTGTAATGACAGATTTAACTAATAACATTAGATTTCTATTAACCATTTATTTAAAAAAAATATATATTTTAAATAACAGTTCAATAGAATTTAATAATAGAAAAATTCTATAATGGTCAAATATGTTTCAGGTGTAAATACGGTATAAATATCTGATCTTTGTAGGTGTGTAACATAATTTGTGCATTTTGCCATTACTTAACACAATAATTATGATTACATTCAACATGCATTTTGTTAAAACATGCAAATGTTGACCTGTTGCCATGAAGCTAGAAAAGCAGTTGACTTTTGGCTTATTGCATGCATTCATTTTAAATCATTTTCTGGTCTTTTATCTTCATCAGAACCTACAGGCTCTGAAGGCCCAAAACCCTCTGGAAAGGTGCAGAGTGTGGATGACTTTATGCCAGAGGTGGGCCTGGACCGGACCTTTCTGGAGCATGGTGGAACAGCAGTCAAATCAAAGAACAAACCTCCAGCATCAGCTCCCACCCTGGACAGTGATAGGTGAGCTGTGGTAACACACATTTTATTGTTTCTAAAAGCAAAAATCATCCCATCAGCTTGTCTGAGTATTACTGTAGTCATTTCAGCATCTTATAAACATCCTGGACAGGATTACAAATTTATTTTTCATTTGATCAGATCAAGATTTTTCTGCTTCAGAATGAATTAATTGTGGTTTTGTTTTTTAGAGATGAAGAAAGTAGTGAATTTTGAGGAGCAGTGAAAAAGAACCAAACATTTATGCAAACAAAATTTTTTATTTAAACTAAGGACTAATACATTGATTACAGCGGAAGAGCAGAGGCATTTATTTAGAAAGTATACAAGTTTAAATTTTATCTCATATCAAATTTTCTTGTCTTGTCCTCAGTGATGGAGAGGGACGGGGAAATCCTCTGGTCTCCGGCTTCCAGGATGATTTAGATCCGGATGACAGAGCTCTGTCCCAGCCTGCTGTTAAAGCGGCGGTCCCGAGCATGGGCGTCACCCTCACGAGTGATGAAGAGGAGGAAGATTCATCTCTACCCTCTGCTGCCCAGCACAAAGGCATCGGCTCGGGGCCAAACTCAAAGGGGTAAGAAACCGCATGCCCATGTTTCAAATGCATCATACTTAAAATAGAAAGACTTCAGTGAGATGCAGACATGTTGAGACCTGACCAGAATTTCCTGAAGATTTGTTGTACGTTTTTAATTAATTTCCCTCACTGTTGATGAGCTTCCGAAATAGAAATTATTCCTTCAGCAGTCTTGTCTAATTTACTTTAAATAAATCACTCTTAATGAAGCAAAACCAATTTTCTTTTCTTGATTTTATTTTTTCAATTAATGCTACCTTGGGACAAGTTATTTCCATAGATAGACAGATAGATAGATAAATAGATGGATGGATGGATAGATGGATGGATAGATGGATGGATGGATGGATGGAGAGAGAGATAGACGACAGATAAATGGATAGATAGATGGGGAATAAATAGACGGATGGGGAATTGACAGATGGATGGATAGGTGGATGGATGGAGAGATATATGGCTGGACAGATAGACTGATGGAGAGACAGACAGATAGATAGACGGATAGATGGATGAATAGATAGATGGATATGTAGACAGATGGATAGATCTCAAATTAATAATTATTTGGAGTCAGGATGTTGTTTCCTTAGAAAACACCTCATATTTTCTGTGGAATCTGGATTTCAATTCTAGATCTTCAGTGAATTCTGTCAAGCAGCTGCAAACCAAGTCAAAACCAGCTGAGAGACCCCAAAGCCTGAAAACCACAGCAGGACCTGCAGTGCTGCGACAAGGTCTGAAGACAGGAGGCGCTGTGGAGGCTGACTCAGATTCAGACCAAGAGGCTCCAGTCCCTCAGCAGATGCTTTCATTTCTCATGGACGACCCTGATTTTGAGAACGAAGAGCTTGATGGGCCCAAGATCAAGAAGGTAGAAAACCATTTCTAGGCACTTTATTACCAGTTGCTTATGACTAACCAATTAACTGATGAAATCTTAAGCCATGGCCTGCTATTCAATACTGAAATTAGTCTTATTTTAGTATATTTTTTGTTAATATGTTGAATTAGATTTATTTTTTATTTTTTGTCTTAAAAAAAGTCTGAAAAAGTATTTAAATATTTGTTTTTTAGTTGTAGTTTATTTATTTTTAGTTGTTTTAGTACTTAAACTTGAGAAATGTTGCCTTGGCAAATATCTGAAATATTTTTTTTTATTTTATTATAATTTTTTTTTAGGTCATGTTTGTTTTGCTTGAAGTAATGAAAATGTTTTTTGTGCTTTTAGTTGTTTTAGTTAATGATAATAACCTTGACTGAAATACACTTAAATCCATTACGAATGTTGTTTTGTGTTGTTCTCAAAGAAATATAAATCATCTAACGCATCTCAAGTCTAATAAATGGACTCTATAAGAAAAGCTCACAAAAGATAATTTAGATAATTAATAATTCCCATGCATTGTCATATTTTGTGCTTCGTCTGTTTTTCATAGGGCACTTTTTCTGCACGAGATGACTTATCTGACCGGTCGGATGATGGGTTTGTGTTAGCTGGACTCCCGGAGCCCCCCAAACCTGCTGCCCCCTCATTTAAGACCCTCAACAGTGACATTGACCTGTTCGGTCTGGGATTTGAAGAGACGACACCTAAGAGTAAAGACAGCAGTGAAGACCAGGAAGGTACATTCGGTAAATGATTTGCAGTGTGTGTGTGTGTATACAGTCATGGCCAAAAAGATTGGCACCCTTGGTAAATATGATCAAAGAAGGCTGTGAAAATTAATCTGCATTGTTAATACTTTTGATCTTTTATTTAAAAAATTCACAAAAATCTAACCTTTCATTGGATAATAAGAATTTAAAATGGGGGGAACTATCATTATGAAATAAATGTTTTTTTCTAATACACATTGGCCACAATTAACGGCACCCTTTTAATCAATACTTTTTGAAACCACCATTTGCCAGTTTAACAGCTCTAAATTTTCTCCTATAATGCCTGATGAGGTTAGAGAACACCTGACGAGATCAGAGACCATTCCTTCATCCAGAATCACTCCAGACCCTTTAGATTCCCAGCTCCATGTTGGTGCTTCTTCTCTTGAGTTCACCTCACTCATTTTCTATAGGGTTCAGGACAGAGGACTGGAATGGCCATAGTACAAGCTTGGTTTTGTGCTCAGTGACCCATTTTTGTGTTGTTTTTGAGGTTTGTGTTTGCATTATTGTACGCTTGGAAGATCCAAACATGGCCCATTATAAGATTTCTTACAGAGTCAGTCACTTATTGATTTTTTATCTATTGGTATTTGATAGAATCCATGATGCCATGTGTCTAAACAAGATGTCCAGGACTTCCAGCAGAAATATAGGCCCACAACATAAAAAATATAGCAGTTTATTTCATTGTACACATGGGGTACTTTTTATCCCTGTGTTTACCAAACCCATCTTGAGTGTTTGCTGCTAAAAAGCTCATTTTTTAGTTTCATCTGACCATAGAAGCCAGTCCATTTGAAGTTCCAGTCGTGTCTGATAACTGAATACGCTGGAGTTTGTTTTTGGATGAACTAGGAGAATTTTTCTTGAAACCCTCCCAAACAACATGTGTTGATGTAGGTGCTGTTTGACAATTTTTTTTTAATTTTTTTGACCCCGAGACTCAACTATTTTCTGCAATTGTCCATCTGTGGTCCTTGGAGAGTCTTTAGCCACTCAAACTCTCCTTCTCACTGTGTATTAGGATGATATAGACACACGTCCTCTTCCAGGCAGTTTCCTAACATTTTATGTTGATTGGAAATTCTTAATTATTGCCCTGATGGTGGAATTGGGAATTTTCACTGCTCTAGCTCTTTTCTTAAAGCCACGTCACTAATTTGTGAATCTCAATTATCTTTTGCTGCACATCAGAAATATATTCTTTGGTTTTTCTCATTGTGATGGATGATTAAGGGAATTTGGGCTTTGTTTTTCCTCCTATTTATATTTCTTTGAAATATATAATAATTTCATGTTCATAATCACCCTGGAGTGCTCAAAATTGTGAATATGAATGGGAATATACTTCAGAGATATTTTACTCATAAGAATTTCTAGGGGTACCAATAATTGTGTCCAATGTGTATTAGAGAAAACATTTATTATTTATTTCATAATGATATTTCCCCCCCATTTTAAATTCTTATTATCCAATGAAAGGTTAGATTTTTGTGAATTTTTTAAATAAAAGATCAAAAGGATTAACAATGCAGATTAATTTTCACAGCCTTCCTTGATCATATTTACCAAGGGTGCCAATAATTCTGACCACTACTGTGTGTATATATATATACACATATACACACACACACACACACACACACACACACACACATATATATATATATATATATATATATATATATATATATATATATATATATATATATATATATATATATATATTAGTATGTACAAGATAAGTCAAGATTATTTAATCATTATTTACATTATTTAATCAGTCATTGAAATCTGTCCTACTTTTTGAAGGTTAATTTAAGCGTCAATTTATTTAACACTTCGGGTGAAAAAAATAATTCCTTATAGTGGATCATTGAAAACATTGGTGTGTATTTTTCAGATGGGACTGCAAATTCATTGTAATGCAAAGTACAAGTGTTTCTGAAAGTGATGCTCTGTTATGTAATTGATCTTTTACTCATGCTGACCTAGGTATCCATTACGTCTGGGTAAAAAAAAAAAATTAAAAATTGATTTCTCGATTTTACTTTTGATATGAAACAAAGTCTCAGATTTCAAATTCTGTCTATTTTATTACAATATTCAAACAGTAAATACTTTTTTGGCGCTGTTTAATGTGGAGTGACAGATCGCGGTAGGGCATCAGTTCAGGGCACAGCGCACGTCTCTTCTGCTTTAATACCAGTTACAGCACAAAATAAACATGAATGAACATCCGAAGGTATGTTAAAAGAAAGAGTGCAATTACCAAAATCTGTATCCTGTCTCATGTTATCTCTCAATCAGTGTTTCAACCATGCAAAGACGTCAGTATAACAGCTTGTAAACAATATGTCACGTAGCGTCACATTCATTGACCATAAACTCATTAGTCAGCTAGAAAAATGAACTCTAGAGAGGAGAATTTTGCTAAATATATGCATCATATAACATATTCATGATTTTAACTGTTCTTCAATATTTAATTTATGTTTGAATAAATTCATCAAGTTTTTATGACAGCCACCTTTTAAATGTTTATATTTCAAAAAACAAATTGGAACATAATGTAATTGTAAAGTTAGTATTATAACTTTATTATTATAAAAACTTCGAGTAATTTAAGTGTTTGGATACAAATCAGTTAATTTTCACCCCCAATATTATAATGTAGTACCAACTGACTCTCATATGTATTTTACAGCATTAGCTGAGAGATTTTTTTTTTTCCTTGAGAAAATTTGCCATGTACTGTACCTGATACATTTCCAAAATAATTGATATTGTGGTGAATTTAATCGGAATCAAATCGCAATCTTGTGAATCAAAATCTAATCAAATCGTGAAATTTTACTTTTGTGTCAAAAAGACATGTCAAGTAACACATTGAATAAACATGAAATTTTGAAGTAAAAAGACTGAAATTGTATTTTCTTGTAAAATGTACTCCAGTGATCTAATAACAGCATAACTTCCAAGTGTGTTTTATCTTGCAGATAATGAAAGCAGACACTCCACAAAGGATAAGAAAAAGAAGAAAAAGAAAAGCAAAGAGGTAAGATATGAAAAACTTGACCATATTACTGATTGATTGTGACTGATATATCAGCCAAGGCATATAAACTGACAATATTTTTGAGTTTTGCAGCATCGGCCATGTGTGTCACTTCCAAAATCTACCAGCAAGCTTGTCAAATGATAGCTTCTAGTTTGTTTTTTAATATATTTGACACATTTTGTCAAATCTTGTTTACTTGCATAGTGCTTTATACAATACAACTTGTTTCAAAGCAATTTAAATTTAATTAACAGAAAAAGAACACATTGTCAGTGTTGCAGTATTTTTCATTTATGGAAACAACACATTCAGTTGATTAAAATAAAGCAGCTTCACAGGATACAATAAAGTCTCATTATTTATCAAATGAGAACACAGAAAAGGTGAACTGAATTGAACTAATGTCAAATACAGCTAAATCTGTACGATTAAAGAAAGTATGTATTTAATGTTGGCAATTTTGTTTGCATCTTGTTTGTTATCATTAAATAGTAAATATTACACAAAGTTTCAGGCATTGTTCAAAATAAATAGTAGCTAGATAGGGAGAGATTAAGGAAAGAAGGTTTTTTTTTTTTTTTTTTTTTTTTTTTTTTTTTTGTATTAGGAAGAGGTCGCGTGATGTCGGAAGAGATGAGTTTTCAGGTGTCGCTTGAAAATTGTCAGGGATTCAGCATTCCGGATTGAGGTGGGAAGTTCATTCCACCAGCCAGGAACGGTGAATGAAAACGTTCTGGAAAGTGATTTTGAGCCTTTCTGTGATGGTACCACAAGGCGTCGCTCACTTCAGAGATGGGCAGTATTTCAATTAAATGTATTTGAAATACGTATTTAATTACTAAATACGTATTTTGTCATTTGTATTTAGCTGGCCAAAAAAATATCAAAAGTAATGTGTAATTAAATACTTTGAGAGACAGTATATTGTATTTGAAATACTCAAAACACATAATCAAGTAGGCCTAGTTCTTTTTTTTTTTTTCTCAGATAATACAATATCTTTCTTCACACACACACAAAAAAAAAAAACACTATTTATACATGCATTTATTTAACACACCAAGCTTCTTATTTACATTTCCTTGCATTTGTACATAACACACCTGTACACACAAATACCATGTAATTTTTATTTTGTATATTGTGGTCTTTCAAAAAATCATATATTATTATTTCCTATTTACTTATTCTATTTTTTATTATCTGTGTCTTGTCTTGTCACTGTCATTCTGTTTGTGCTGTGGAAGCCTCTGTCACCACCATAACAAATTCCTTGTGTGAGTAAACATACCTGTGTTAATAGTACTGCCAACTATATCCATAGTTTTTGGCTAGATGCAAGTGAATCATGTCCTCTTGGATCCGGGTTAGTTCGGGTTAGATATTTTTGCTTTCTGTCCCTCTACAGTCAGTCATGCAACTTACACATTCAAGATCCAAAATGGTAGGAAAGACATCAAGCAATCCATGTCATTAAGCATATCATTAATTAATCCATTTTATTAAGTGACGAGTGCTTTTTTTGCACAAAAAAAAAAAAAACATAATTTACCACTTTATTTCCAAAAATATTATTCAAACACGTGTTGTGGTAATCTAGTGAACACAGTCGTGTGCGTTGTGTTGACGTGAGTCTTCTATGGCATGAACACAACACAAATGCATTTTAATGCTCTCGTGAACACAATGCAGATCAATATATTCATATATAAAGTTGTAAATTATGTTTTATTGTGCAAACAAAGCACTCATGTTGCTTAATAAAATTGAGGTTAAACCACTAAAGTCACATGGAGTACTTTAACGATGTCTTTCCTACAGTTCTGGGCTGGGAATGTGTAAGTTGCGTTGCTGCCGATGGAGGGAAAGCTCTTGGATTTCATCAGAAAGATCAAAGAAGGTCTTACAGGTGTGAAATGACATAAGGGTGAGTAATTAATGACAGAATTTTCATTTTTGGGTGAAATAAACCTTTAATTTGACCATTGTTCCAACTGGAATAAAATGAAAGAAACTGTTTTGGTGCTCAGTGCTAAGTATGTATTAAAATGTATACTAAAATGTAACTGGCTAAGTATGTATTAAAATGTATACTATCAGACATTGCTCACTAAAGCTGCTCTAGAACTTTACTTGCTAGCTGACAAGTGACGTTAGCTTGCTTGGCAAAAGTTAGCTACTTGTTTCTATAAACAAACTAAAATTTTTCAAGTATTAAATTAAAATAAATATATTATTGCTAATGTCTGAACAGCATGTAACGAAAATTAAAAAATTAAAGCCTATAGACTAATTATGATGTGAATGACTCAGGGTGGTTTTGCTTGTAAAATCCAAGGGAAACTGTCATTACAGTGTAATTTTTATGAGCCTCATCTGTCGACATGATGTCGGTGAATCTCACTGGCCGTTGCTGGCATTACTGTGGAGTGTGTGCAAGAGCATGAGCACTCATTACTGACCACAGCTCACTTAACGGCCACCGGTGTCGCTAATAACAAGGGTTTCTGTGTTCTACATAGAGCCCTTTAACAGCTAAATATCAACATTTTCAGGAGTTAATCTTTACTGTTGACAGTGAAATAGCTTGAGCCATTCTCTTGAGTAGGATTAGGTGGTATGGCAATACAGTTTCACAGGACTCCTTAATTTTTGACATGCTTATAAAGAACCAATAAAGGATCATGAAAAAATAAAGAGTGGAATTGCATGATGGTATTCAAGTAAACAGAAATTAGAAGAAATATGGATCAATATATTGTATATATTGTGTAGTGTTAGGGTTAAAGATTATGTTGTTTATAAATATGTTGTTTATAAGTTGTTCAAGGAGGGGAAAGCATTTGTCTTTGTCTTATATGTGTATATAAATGTAATGACACTGTCTCTTGCACTTGATTGCTTGTAAATATTGATTGTATTTTTGTATTTTCAAATTACAAATTACTTGTATTTTAATTAAATACATTTCTCACACCAGTATTTTTGTATTTTAATTAAATACATTTGATGAGCTTGTATTTGTAATTTGTAACTAAATACTTTTTGGTGTAATTGTGCCCATCTCTGGCTCACCTGCAGATCTCAGACTTCTGGAGGGGATGCAGATTCTTAAAAATGAGTGGAAGTAGGCGGGTGCTGAGCCTGTGGCTGTTCTATATGCAAGCATCAATGTCTTGAACTTGATGCGAGCTGTAACCGGGAGCCAGTGCAGGAAGATAAAGAGAGGTGTGACATGGGCCCTTTTGGGCTTGTTGAAGACCAGTCGTGCTGCTGCATTCTGAATCATTTGTAAAGGTTTGATTGTGCATGATGAGAGTCCAGCTAGAAGAGCATTGCAGTAGTCCAGTTTAAAGATGACAAGGGCCTGGACAAGAAGTTGTGCAGCATGCTCTGTTAGGAAGGGCCTGATCTTTCTGATGTTGTGAAATGCAAACCTGCAAGATCGAGCAGTTTTTGCAGTGTGGTCTTTGAAAGTCAGCTGGTCATCAAAGATTACACCAAGATTTCTGACCGAACTTGATGGGGTAATTGTTGATGGACCTAACTGGATGGTAAAATCATGCTGTAGATTTGGCATGGCAGGGAAGACAAGAAGCTCAGTCTTTGCCAGGTTGAGCTGTAGGTGATGTTCTTTCATCCATGCCGAGATGTCCACAAGGCAGCCTGAGATCCGTGCAGCTACCGTTGGATCATCTGGTTGAAATGAAAGATAGAGCTGTGTGTCATCCGCATAGCAATGGTAGGAGAAACCACGTGGCTGTATGATGGGACCCAGTGATGTAGTGTATGTGGAGAAGAGGAGGGTTCCAAGAACTGATCCCTGAGGAACGCCAGTGATCAGTTGATGTGCTTTGGATACCTCCCCTCCCCAGGCCACCCTGAACAATATACCAGTGAGATAGGATTCAAACCAGTGAAGTGGAATACCTGTGATGCCCAGTGATGAGAGGGTGGACAGGAGGATCTGATGATTAACAGTGTCAAAAGCAGCAGATAGATCCAACAGAATGAGAACTGATGATTTGGAATCAGCTTTTGCAATCCGTAAGGCTTCAGTGACTGAGAGTAGCGCAGTCTCAGTTGAATGTCCTTGTCTGAAACTTGACTGGTTAGCATCCAGTAGGTTATTCTGTGAAAGAAATGAGGATACCTGATTGAAAACAACTCGTTTGAGTGTTTTCGCTATGAATGGAAGGAGAGAGACAGGTCTGTAGCTCTCTTTAAGTGAAGTGTTTAATGTAGGTTTTTTGAGCAGTGGAGTTACCCGAGCCTTCTTGAATTCAGAGGGGAAAGTGCCTGTGAGGATTAAATAATAATCATCTAATCTAAATAATTATCTATCTATCTAAATAATAATTAAAAAATAATTAAATAAAAAAGTGCCTGTGATATTAAATAATATATAACAACATTTTACTGGACACCAGTCAACCTTCTCAATATCAGTATCAGCGATCAAAAAGCCTGTACTGGTCGATAATTTGCTCTTATTAAAACCTTTTTCATGCCATCAGATTTTGTTGCTTGTGCGCAAACTTTATATGTAGTGAGATAAAAGGGAAAAATCTTGTTTTTGTTCTAGGAGGACGAGAAAAGCAGCAAGAAACGCCACAAACACAAGAAAAAGGAAAAAGATGAAGTGGGAACAGGAGACGAGAAAGAAAAGAAGAAGAAATCTTCAAGGACCAAGAAAGCAGGAACTGTGGACGATCTTGAGGCCTTCCTGGCGGGTGGAGATGGACCAGGAAACAGTGAGGGCGGAGACTATGAGGAACTCTAACCAATCAGGATTTGACATCCACACCGTGTGACATAGCCAGGTCATTTTCCAATCCATTCCACCTGTTTTTCCAGTGCCTAACCTTTTGAATTTTTCACAGTGTTTTTGTTCTTCCAGCATTGCAGCTTTATAAATTGGTACGTGGCACCGTTGTTCTCCTCACGCTGGTTTCCAGTATTTTCAGACCTATAACTTTTAGATGCATTTTCATGCATTTTCAAGTGATCCAGAGTTTATTCCGTTATTAACTGATACGAACTCATTAAGTCATTCCACAAAGACTTGAGGTCATTTTAGCTTTATTGGTTTTGTTTTGTGTGTCTTTGTCTATGTGTGTATATATTTGTCCCTGAACATTTTGGCAACTCTGTGTGCGCTTGCATTTTCATTTAGCAAACATATAGAGGGATTAATCAGAATTGCATTAAAATCTACATAACATATTTGCACGCAATACATGAGCAGAACTAATTTCTGTCAAACATTCAAAGAACTATTCAAATTTAATTGAATATTTTCACTTGCATTTATAAGCAATTCTTTCATAAATTGTCTATTGCAATTCTATCCAACAATTAATGTAAGAATGGTTTTCTCAAACAATTCGCACAGACATTCACTCTGCATGTGCTTCATGAATGAGACCTGACATGTTGTGACGTTCATTGTCTTCCAGACGCCACATCTTATTTCAAACCTTAATAAAAATACTCAGTCCTAACTAGATTTAATAATATACACCTCTTTTGCCATTAGTTTCTTTCCATTAATGCCTTAAATTGTTTTACACTTAACAAAATTAAAGCCTTTATAGAGCAATTCTGTACAATTTAATTAATGACTGAGGCTCTGACAGACTGCTAACATTGACAGAATTACTGAGTGAGACACTCTTACAGCAATCACAATCATGTTTGCAATTAGATATATGATTATAATTATGACAAAGTAACTCAGATTGTCTTTTTGACGAATATTTAAGCAGTTATTAAACCAGTATTATTATTTATGATCTAAAAATGTGTTATATGTTATAGTTTCATAAACATAGTTACTGGTTCCGGTCAAAATTCTTCCTCTCATGGTCTGTTTGCGCTGTCCTGTCTGGTAAATGTGTTCATTTCCTTTACTGTATCTTTATTTTTGTTATGGCTTGTGTATTTGTTAGCAGTTGTGTGTAGATCTAGTGTTTTAGATACACTCCAGATAATTTCAGTGATGGACAACCAGAAACGTCTGTCTTCAGTCTTGTGATGACGAGGCACCTCGAATGTTCTTGGCCAACTCATTCACAGGCAGCTCACGCATAAAAATTAGTATATTTCATAAATTTTTGTGACAGCCCTGTGTAAATTGCTAAATGCAATTAAACAGAGATGATCTAAAAATTATCCAAATATTTTCCCTCATAGTTCTGCTTGACTTGGTGACCTAAAGCACAGAAAGTTATGTTTTAGTAAAAGATCTAAAAAAAATTATCCATTTATGGAAATGAATAAAATCTTGAGCGTATAATAGTGAAAGTAAAAACATATTTTGAATGCACACATTTATACTTTGTAATGTCACCATAAAATTGAATAATATTTTGGCTTTAAATTATCCATTCATATTTTTGATGAATGAAAGTTATAGAGACAGATGATTGTTTACTCGTCATTCATAATCGGTGTCATTCATGAATCCGGATCAGAATTGTTTTAATCAATGGTTGCATCAAATTGAAAGTGAAATGACCATTTGCTGTACGCAAACGATTCATTCTCATCGTGTTCCATGAATGAATCCTAATGTTTACTTCACTATGCCCCCTTTATGCTTTTGTTTTCATCAAATATTGATAAATGATTACCAAATAATTTAGGCATTCTTATTTCAATTATTGCATCAAATTGAATGTGTAATTACTGTTTACGTACAGTTTTACCAAGGATTCATTTTGTTTGTGTTTCTTGAACAAATCCCAGTGTTTACTTGCAATGCCCCCTTTATGCTTTTTCATTTGCATTTATCACATATTGATAAATGATTACTAAATAATTTCAGGTGTTCGTATTTCAATTGCTGCATCAAATTGAGTATTTACATAAGAACGGTTTTACCAATGATTCATTGTGCTTGTTTCGTGAATGAATCCCATTGTTTACTTGCAATGCCCCCTTTTTGCTTATGTTATCATCTTATATTGATAGATAACCAAATAATTTCAGGTGGGAATATATTATTCTAATGAACTAGAATGTCACGGAATCTGATTGGCTCCAGCTTAAGTGGAAGAATGACATCATCCATAGTGTTGATGACCCTCAACATTTCAAATGGATTTTCTATTTTTTAATTATTATTATTGGGACAAAAGCCCATGTACTTTCCACCTACCGTAAAAGAAGGACTTGTTTTCGTTTTGACGGTACTATGAACTTTCACCTTGGCATCAACCTTTGAACTTCCGGTCGTTTTGGTCCAGGATATCTGTCCATCCATTTGTAGACTGTCCCGCTACGGCTTTCCCTCAGGATACGCCGTCACCCTGTTGACAACTGAATGCTGATTCCTGCTCGTGAAGATGTTTTCCCAGAATCCCCCAAGGAATTCAAGGACATCTTTGGGGTGACTTGCCGGTAACTAACGGTATGTTTAAAGAAGTCCAGATTCCCGTGTGTCTCTTGCGCCAATCGTCTGCATCTCTTAGGTGGCTGCAAATGGATCCACACGCGCTGCTGAGAGCATGTGATGCATCGCACTGTCACCATGGAAGCACACGCCTGGGAAAACTGTCTCTACACACTCACTGTGATAAATAGTCACACTCTCCTGGATATAGGAGTACACTGTTAATACTCTCACCCCAAACCAGCAGAAGTGCGCATCTCGAACACATATCAATTTCCTCTTTACTCTGACTCAAGTGTGATTGACTTAGCCCTTGATTTATTTATCTATCTGTTTGGCATGCATATTTTTCCCCACCGTACGAGAAAAGGAGACGGGAAATGAATGCATTGGTGCTGCACTGGCTCTTGTTGGCTGTTGGACTGCATGCAATTACAAACATACTTCCTGCACAGCGTTTCACGACTGCTTTCATGGTCTGGAAATGTTTGGGAACGCTGGTTTTAAACCGTATATCGGTTTTATTTTATTCATACAGCATATATGCATTCCAAAGGCTTTGTTTGGGACCATAAATGATTGTGTTTGCCTATTTATTGTTTTTGTTACCCTGTTTCACTACCCTCAGTATTCATATTTGATTTATGTGTTTCAATTGTGTAATAAATGCAAGAGAAATTTGAGCAGGTTTGTAGGAGTTGAGCTGCTTAAGTTCAAGGTGATGGTGATTTATTTGTGTGTGTGTGTGTATATATATATATATATATATATATATATATATATATATACAGGTGCATCTCAATAAATTAGAATGTCGTGGAAAAGTTCATTTATTTCAGTAATTCAACTCAAATTGTGAAACTCGTGTATTAAATAAATTCAATGCACACAGACTGAAGTAGTTTAAGTCTTTGGTTCTTTTAATTGTGATGATTTTGGCTCACATTTAACAAAAACCCACCAATTCACTATCTCAACAAATTAGAATACTTCATAAGACCAATAAAAAAATAAAAAGAAATAAAACATTTTTAGTGAATTGTTGGCCTTCTGGAAAGTATGTTCATTTACTGTATATGTACTCAATACTTGGTAGGGGCTCCTTTTGCTTTAATTACTGCCTCAATTCGGCGTGGCATGGAGGTGATCAGTTTGTGGCACTGCTGAGGTGGTATGGAAGCCCAGGTTTCTTTAACAGTGGCCTTCAGCTCATCTGCATTTTTTGGTCTCTTGTTTCTCATTTTCCTCTTGACAATACCCCATAGATTCTCTATGGGGTTCAGGTCTGGTGAGTTTGCTGGCCAGTCAAGCACACCAACACCATGGTCATTTAACCAACTTTTGGTGCTTTTGGCAGTGTGGGCAGGTGCCAAATCCTGCTGGAAAATGAAATCAGCATCTTTAAAAAGCTGGTCAGCAGAAGGAAGCATGAAGTGCTCCAAAATTTATTGGTAAACGGGTGCAGTGACTTTGGTTTTCAAAAAACACAATGGACCAACACCAGCAGATGACATTGCACCCCAAATCATCACAGACTGTGGAAACTTAACACTGGACTTCAAGCAACTTGGGCTATGAGCTTCTCCACCCTTCCTCCAGACTCTAGGACCTTGGTTTCCAAATGAAATACAAAACTTGCTCTCATCTGAAAAGAGGACTTTGGACCACTGGGCAACAGTCCAGTTCTTCTTCTCCTTAGCCCAGGTAAGACGCCTCTGACGTTGTCTGTGGTTCAGGAGTGGCTTAACAAGAGGAATACGACAACTGTAGCCAAATTCCTTGACACGTCTGTGTGTGGTGGCTCTTGATGCCTTGACCCCAGCCTCAGTCCATTCCTTGTGAAGTTCACCCAAATTCTTGAATCGATTTTGCTTGACAATCCTCATAAGGCTGCGGTTCTCTCGGTTGGTTGTGCATCTGTCAGATCAGCAGTCTTCCCCATGATTGTGTAGCCTAGTGAACCAAACTGAGAGACCATTTTGAAGGCTCAGGAAACCTTTGCAGGTGTTTTGAGTTGATTAGCTGATTGGCATGTCACAATATACTAATTTGGTGGGTTTTTTGTTAAATGTGAGCCAAAATCATCACAATTAAAAGAACCAAAGGCTTAAACTGCTTCAGTCTGTGTGCATTGAATTTATTTAATACAATTTGAGTTGAATTACTGAAATAAATGAACTTTTCCACGACATTCTAATTTGAGATGCACCTGTATATATATGTATGTATGTATGTATATATATATATATATATATATATATATATATATATATATATATATATATGTATATGTATAATATAATATAATATATTATATTATATATTATATTATATTTTTTACTTTAAATATATTTGAATATTTTTCACAGTGCTTTCAATGCAGCAGTATAGTGAATTTCTTACACTTTCTTGTTCTTGTCTCTCAAGCCTCTAGATCTTTTTCTGGATCATTTTAGCAACTACTTCAGTACTATTCCTTTTTCTGCCTTGCTGGTACTGCTGTTTTTGCTCTGTAAATGTGTGTCTAGATTAGTTTTACAGCCCAATCCACAATGAGGACTTGCATGTTTTTGGTTGCTACACTTTCTTGCCACTGGAGGGAGCAGTTTTGACTAAACCATACAGTTAGCAGAAGGTTCAAGTTACCAGGTAAAAGTTTGCTTGAGCTGGAGGATTTGTTTGGAGCAGCAGTTGTGTTCAGTGATGATTTATTTTATTTTATTTTTATGTTTTAATTTATTTTATTGTTTATTTATTTACTTACTATCTTATTTATCAGCAGTGAACTGTGGTTTCCAGTGCAGTTTGTTTTCTCCTTAATTTAATCATTCACAGAATGGTGTTTCAGTATTAAGTGCTGATGAAGGCAGTCACTGGTGCCAACTTCTGTCATTTCAGTAAGTATTAACTCTTATTTTTACTACCAAAGTCTCTTTCCATGTCCTTCTCTTCCCCTTCTCTATCTTACAGACCACATTAACTACATGGCCTCAGTCCAGGAGAGTGTTAAAGGAAAATCTGGGTTATTTTACCTTGATGTCTATGGACCGCATCTGTGGCGTGCTTTCGAGTACAACGGGCTGTCATTTATAAATTTGGCAGACGCTTAATGCATAAAAATCAAATCCAGAGTGCTTACGTTGCATTCAACCTATATATTTTATCAGTACATCCATTCTCTTGGAATCGATCCCATGACCTTGGTGTTGCTAACGCTAAGGTGAATGACAGTGCATTTACATGAATCCATATATGTCCATTTACTTTACCTAGAATAGCCTTGAAAGATCAGTTTAAATAAAAATGTTTTAAATAACAATTAATTAGTAGTTTTGAATAATTTTGATCTTGTCGATTATTTCCAGGCCTTAGAAATTATTTGTGTATTGAATACAGTACAGTCAGCTTTATAGGTTTAAGAAACGTTCTGCTGTCTAGTTTTCCTTTAAAGATCAATTGGAAAGAAATCATTCATAATTAAATAAAAAATGCTGACTATAAATATATTTTTATATTATTTAACACCGAAAGTGAATGACTGCAAAAGTTAAATGCTCATTAAATTATTAGATTAACAACGTGTAAACGTCAAACTCTGTACTATGTAATAATGTAAGTGGAGTCTCCTATGCACATCACCTGAAAAGCATTTATTTGTATGGTTGCTGTCTATGTAGAGTGTTCTAAATCACTTATTAGGTTTCATCAGGATGCCTAAGTAGGCAGCAGACAGCAAGGCTGTTCGCTAGGTGTTGGAACAGAGCCTTGCAGTCAGTTTAATGAGCGTTTTAATGGGCTGTCACACATGTGCAAGTATACTAAAAATGTGATTTTGAAGTCTCACACTTTCCCAGAGAAGCACTAATGAGGAATTATGCTACAGAAATGTCATGGTTCAATCTCTCGGCTTCTCTGTTGTAGCTCTGAGTTTTCTGTGCAACAATTTCTTAATTATCTCGGGCCGTAGAGAAGAGTCTCTGGAGTGATGCCGATCGCATAACTGCTGAACAGCATGCCGTGTGTGTGTGTGTGTGTGTGTGTGTGTGTGGACACTCCAGAGTTAATGATGCATCTCATCTGCAGGCGACACAGGCTGAAAGTAGAAACAAATGCCTACTGATTAAAGCAATAAGCCAACAGAGGCTGTTACAGTGATTTTTACGTTTAAGGGATGTTACAATGGCAGCAATGACTATGAATTCTGTTTATTGTTATAGTCCATAGGTTGATGGCTTTCACAAACCGTTTAGCTTCAGTAATGTGGTTTATTTCACAGTGAAACATATCTATTGAGACAAAAAATTAGGACAGTAGTTGTAATTTTAACCTGAATTATTAGCAATTATTACTGGCTGAATTATATTTTATAATTTTTTATATAGTAAATAATTTTATTATATTTGCATTTTTATATTTACATATTTTCTATATTTACATATTTTCTATATTTTTTCTCTTATATTTCTCATACACACACACACTATTTCTATTTAATATTTTTTAAATATTTGTTAACATTATTTTTTATATATTTCTCTTTTTAATATATATATTTAAAAAATATATTTTTTCTCTTTATTTTTAAATATTTTTAACGTTGTGTGTGTGTGTTCCTCTTTATTTTTATATATAATTTTAATTAAAAATTGTATTACATTTTTTATTACATTTTTATGTAATTTTGTTATCTATTTCCAAAGATTGAGAGATTTGATTTTGACTTAATGTTGACTTGGTGTCAGTGTAACTGGCTGTATTTTGACATTGCAGGGTGTCCAACAAACCCAAGCTGAAACTGGCATATTTGGTTTCTTTTTTTTTTTTTTTTTTCCTAGTATGGCATTAGATTTAGTGTGACAGCAGTCGACACAGATTTGTATAACAGATGTCATGATTTCACAGGTGTTCATGAGAGACAGCAGTTGGTTTATACTACAAATCTGTTTCTTCAATATGTGAACTGGAGGGATTCAGAGCACAAGAGCCAGTGTGATCAAGATGAGAAGTCACTGATCTTCCCCGGCCCTTGATGCTCATGTGAGTAGATGACTATCGGTAATCATTCAACAATGACAACTTCATTTTCTAGGGCGCTTTGTTAAAATGCCAAAATTCTGAAGCAATCTAATCTTGCAATGAGAGACAGGCTACGTTTACATGCATAAGCATATTTCTGTTTTAATCTGAATATGATTATTATGAGTGCAATAATAAAGCTCAAACATGCATAAAGGAAAAAGGAAAAATCTGAAATGTTTCTGAATGCCTTTTTTCCGAATAAAGGCTAAACAGCTTTCCCGCACATTTGGAGAAGTCGTGGTGAGATGCTCTCAAGGCCGGCTGCTTTTGCGCTCTTTCAGCCTCTGGAGACTTTTATATTGAAGGCTTTTAGAGAGCCGTAGCAGTAATTCTTCAGCTCACTGGGCGTGATGATGATGACACATGCAGTGCTCTGAGTCTTAAACAGTCCAAGTCATTCACTTGATCTAGTAAGACTCCAGAAGAGAGTGTGTGTATAGATACTGAACACTATAAAGCAGCATGTATGGACTTAACATTTCTATTTAAACTTTGTTGTCAACATAAATTGGCTTTTGCAACTCAATTTACTTCCATAATATGATGTATTTTGGGATGATGACAGGATATTCAAAAAGAAAAAAAAATGTGATGCTGTAAAGTGTATTTTGTATGTATTAATGTAGCAGTGTCATATAAGTATTATTTTATACTGTTACAGTGTTTATTAATATTTTGAATTATTAGCTTTTATTAATTTTAGTTTGTGTATTAGTGATTTTATTTTTTTAATTAGTTTTCATTTTTAAAACATCGCTATGTAGCTTTAATTTTATTTAGTTTTAGTAATTTTCAAAATAAACTTATTTTAACTCTTATAGCTTTTAAGTTTTTAGTGACAGTTTTAGTGATTTTAATATTTTCTGTTAGTTTTCATTTTTGAAGTTTATATTTAGTTTTAATTTTTTGTTTTTGTTTTTCAATTTTAGTAATTTTGGTACTTCAAAATAAACCTATTTCAGTTTTTCAAGATTTTTATTGTTATAGTATTTATTAACATTTTGAATTAGCTTTTATTTTTATATTTTTAATTTAATTTAAAATTTCAAGTTCATTTTCATTCTAATTTAAGTTTAAGTTTGAATAATTTTGATATTATTTTTGTTAGTTTTTTATATTTCTATTTAGCTTTATTTATTCAGATTTAGTTTGTGATTTTAGTACTTTAGTCACTTCAGTGCCTAATTTTCAGTTTCAAAATGTTTTTCTAAGATTAGGTTTTTCATCTGAAATTTTTATTTTATTTTATTTCATCTTTATTTCAGTTAATGAAATCGATTTTTAGTAGTTACCACAATCCTAATGGTAACACTTCACTTTCTGTTTACACTTCTAAATCTGTTTATTTATTTTTGTAACTTTTTTGACACTGACTGTCATTAAATTACTACATGAATTATTGGCAAGATTTTAGAAAAGCTACATTATCTGCAACAGAGTGTATTTTCTATTGATGAACATTAAATATTAGCCATTAAAGGACTGTTAATAAGAGCAGAAATGTGGTAATGCAGGCATTAGCCAGTCATAAGGGAGGTCATTTACATATAGAAATATAGTAGCAAAAACAACCTGTTGTTTTAGGAGTCAAATTGAAAGTTTAAATGGTCGTGCAAAGTGAAATGGACTGATTTTTTGAGTGCATGAAACCTTGACATATATTTGAAGTAGGTGTAGAACGTGGCCCCTTTAAATATGTGAGTGTGTGTGTCTCCAGACGGGGCGAGTGTGGTGTGGGCTGTGGACTGAAGGCAGATGGCTGTGTCACTTCTTTCTCTTTGCTCTGTCATGACCGCCTGGAGAAGCCAGAGCTGCAATATGCAACACACATCTACCTGACCACACACACACACACACACACACACACAAGTCTGATGACTCACTGCCACTCCATGACAACCACACCAGCAGCCCGAGAAGCACTCGCATCACATTGACTGATCTGCAGCACAGTGCAAGTCTCCTTCCCCAGATTAACTGAGAGAATGTGCCAGTGTTTCAAACTTCTCCCACAGAAAGTCTGATGTAGTCCATGACATGCATTGCAGTGAAACATTACACATACACAGTGGTATACACTGGCACAAAGCCATTGAAATGGGTGAAAAAATCAGGCACCCCATTACATCAAGATTTAATTTGTTAACATTAGTTAGTGCATTAACAATTTTATAGCATTCATTAATCTACATTAATAATAATTTATAAATATGTTGTTGTTCATTGTTAATATTTATTCATAATAAATGCTTAAATTGTGCTTTAATTTTAACTAGCATTAATTATTTAAAAAATTATTCATTTATTTATTGTTTTTTTTTATTTAATTTATTATTATTTTTTAAATATAAAACCCGTATTAGTATATGTAGAAATTAACAATAACCATATTTGCATGTTAACAGTTCTTCAATATTGATTAATTGTCACATGTGGGTAAACAAATAAAATATTTAATAACTTTTTTAGTAAATTTCATTTTATGTATTCATTTTTTATGATTTTATTATAAGCTTTTAACTGACTCACAAACTACCACAAACCCAGAGGTAGATTAAGAAATGCTGTAAAAAAAATAAAGAAAATTAAAACAGAAATGTTCATTATTAGTTCATGATACCTAATGCATTATCATGTTAACAAATCAAACATTAATTTGTTAATTTTGGTTCATGAAACTACTGTATTGCAGTGGACAGATGTCCGACTCTCAAAATACATCACTGTTGAAAAAAAGATTGAAAAGAATAAAATTTTTTGGTTTGCATAACAATTTGTTATAGTGTTACAATTACAGTGTTAAAAGACAGCTTGTGTTCAGCTGTTTCTAAGAGATCCCTGTGATTTAGCACATTAAACTTCACATTAAGACTCTTATACCCGACTGATAATGAGTGTAGTGATAAATAGACATTTGTGATGCTGACAACTGACTGTCTAATTGCACTGCATTTATGCTGCTGGCAGATGTTTTCTTACCAAAATGACATGTATATATTGATGAAAATAACTCTAAAAAATAATATGAAATTATAATAATAATAATAATTAAGAAAATAATAATCTAAATTCCCAAGTGTTGTTAGTGCAACACTATAAAAATACTCATAACATCCTGAAAACTGCATAACAATATACTTATATACAATTATTATGATATACAATATATTTACTTGTGTATATGCTTAAATACAGTATATTTTCGTATATAATATAGTATATTTATGTAATCCACTTGTATTTTTGTAAAATAATTTTAGAGATTTTTTTTTTTTTTTTTTTTTTTTTTTTCCTCCTCCTAGAAGTTGTTTCACAGTGTTTCTTAAAGGAATAATTCACCCAAAAATGAAAATTTGATGGACTGGAGTGGTGTGGATTATTGTGATGTTTTTATCAGCTGTTTGGACACTCAATATTTTAATATTTTGTTATTTTAACTCGAAAACAAGGCAAAAATAGAGATTAATAAGGATTTTTGCCATTTGTCCTAAAATGGTTTTGCTTTAATACCCAACACAGGCCCAAAATTATCAATAACAATTTATTATTTTTGTTATTTATTTATTTATGTATTTATTTATTTATTTATTTTTTTTTTTTTTTACATGAATGCATGTCTTGCAACCTTTCCATGTTGGCATTGGTTTGACTGGCTTTTAACAAGTGACAGATTATTTTTTTCTTAAGTACAGTGGCTGTACAGTGGCAGTTTGACTGGAAAGATGATTTATGATGTCCACACTCTAAAATATGGGTACTGTTTTCTCCCCCTTTTCAAAGTTGCTATGCCTATTTATTTTGCAATCAAATCAAATTGTATTCTTAATTGCATTTTATTATTTGCATCAGAGCTGTTTTAACTCTCAGTGAGCCTGAAACCCGCCGGTTTGGAAGCACTACTTTAGTGTTTATTCAGAGTGAGTAAAGTGATATAGAGTGGTTTATGTGAAGGGCACAAGTGAGTGAGCTGAAGAGACAGGGGACATACAGCCTGTGGGCCACTGCTTCTCTCTGGAAGTCTGTTTAAAGTCACTTGGCTCTCTATACTGACATGATCTCCAACACTGCACTCATCTCTCTCTCTCTCTCTCTCTCTCTCTCTCTCTCTCTCTCTCTTTTACTCTGTTCATTTCTATTTCCATTTCTCTCCTTCCAAATACCTGGCTTATCACTCCTAAAACAAAATGTAGGCCTTGCAGGGTGAAGGGAAAGGAAATTAAATTCAGGAGAGATAGCTGGATGAATTAAAACTCCCAGTGAACTGTGCCGAATATCCATTGGCATTTAAAGAGAAAACAGAGAGGCTTATGGGACAAAAGATGGATGGTTTTGTACTTTGCTGATGTTTCAGTCCAGACCTAATCTGGTGCTATTACTATAAAGTATTGCTATTACTTTTAAAAAATAATATACATTAAAACTTTTAAAAGATAATATAGTATAAAATTTGGTGCTAAACAGCTTTAACATTAATAAAAAAAAAAAAAAAGATAAATATATATTTTTTAAATATTTATTTTTTTATTTTATATTAAATAATATTATTTTGTGCTAAACAGCTTTAACTATAAGAAATAAACTAAAAATATTAAAGATTAGTATTATTTAAAAAAAATATATATATATAATTATATAATTTAATAATATATGGTGCTAAATAACTTTAGCATTAAGAAATAAATAAAAAATTAAATATAATATAATTTTGAAAAATAACAAAATTCTGAAAAAATCTACATTATATAAATATTAAATATTAATTACATATTTTAAGTCAATGTGAAACACACAACCCATTTTAATTCTGTAAAGTGATATTTCTACTTGACACATGAAGCGTTTTAGTGGAAAAACTGTACAGTACATGTGACTTCATTGTATGCATTGGGAATTAATTGGATGGAGAAAAACTGGTTTCACATACTGTACCAAAAAGGAATCAGGTGTCCGAAGGAGAGAAGTTGAAAAATAAGCGAGCTTGTGATGTCAGGTGAGAAGGAAAGTCATTTAATTTTGATGAAACGCTAGAAACATGTATCAGGAAAGTAAATTGCGTCATTTTTGTGTTAATGTGGACTTTAAAGTTGAGGTTTTATGATTTCTGGTTTCTGCTGGCCGTGCAGTTATGAGAGCAGTCAGCTGAAATCTCATCTGTTTGTCTGGCAGTCCTACGGCTTTTAGTTGACCTAATAAAATAGTCAGTCATTGAAACATTGTCATTTCTCTACATCACACTCACTAATACCCTTCATTAGTCATTAGGCAAGATGACGTATAGGCGTGCATTTGAATAATGATTTTCTAACTATTGCAAGAAAATGTGTTGGTATATTCAGTTTCTAGGTTGTTGCAACAATGTTTTGAGTGGTTTTTAAGGAGTTGCTAGGAAGTTGTCAGTGTTTTCAGTGTTTTATTATCTACTTCTTAAGGTGATCTTGGTGTTTTCTCAAGTGTCTGATCTTCAAGATTTGACTCTAGTCTCATATATGTGCACTCGATGCCTGTCAATGAACTTCCTTCCCTGTTTGTGTAATTACTTGCTGCTGCTGCTGCAGAGCGTCTGCATTGCAGTGCTCCGTCTGTGGCTTTATCGGATCAATGAAGTCCCTACAGGTCAAAACACATTAAACACATAAGCAATCTCCAGAGACGTCGCAAGAGGAAACGTGTGTGAACACTTGTTTCATGGCTGTTGAATATGACTACGCCCCCGATCTGTTTTTAATGTGGAATTCATTGGTGTCTTTATGTACAATAGAAATTAAGAGATGTGTTCCAAATGCTAGTGTGCCGCCTATTTAGACAGCATTTTAAGACATAAATCTGACATTAATAACTGTTACAAAAATTAGACCACATCCAGTGTGCAATTGAGACGTGTGATATACGCTGCCGTTCAAACGTTTACCTTTTTTTAAATTAATACTTTTATTTCACAAGGACATTTATATTTCAAATAAATGATGTTATTTTGAACTTTCTATTCATCAAGTAATCCTTGGGGCAGTCGTGGCCTAATGGATAGAGAGTCGGACTTGTAACCCAAAGGTTCGAGTCTCAGGTCCGACAGGGATTGTAGGTGTACCCTCAATACCACGACTGAGGTGAGACCCTTGAGCAAGGCACCAAAACCCCCAACTACTGCTCCCCGGGCGCCGCAGAATTGGCTGCCCACTGCTCCAGGTGCATGTTCACTACTGTGTGTGTACACTTGGATGGGTTAAATGAAGAGCACAAATTCCAAGTATGGGTCACCATACTTGGCCACATACCACTTCCCTTTCCCCTTTCCCCCTGTGTGTAGGATATCAGAACAAATCAGACAATTTAAGATTCGATCAGAACATGGCTGAAACATGAGGAGCCAAATTCCACAAACAGGACCACAAGACGATCTCATACATCTGTCCAGATCCTGGCGCCACTAGTCTGAAGCAAGTCCACCAACTAGCAGCTTTGAGCAGCTCACAGCATTAAAACAAAAGAACACTTATTGACAATTCCAGCTCAGGAAGGAGATTGTCAAATTTGGGGCAAATAACCAAGATTAATGGTCAAAGAGATGCACCGCGTGACCATCACATGTAAATCTGTGATAGAAATCACCAGCTACAGACTTTCTTGGATTGGTTTCCCCCACCTAGAAAACAAAGACTGAGACTGAAATTCCTTAGGAGACCTTTTAACCTCTCTGGTCTTCACAGAACATGTCCTTATGTTCACAGAATGGCATATAAACTGTCTTCTATGTGTAGATGCACCAAAATTATCTTAAAAGGACTTACGAGCAACTAATCATTTCTATGCATAACTCCATATTATGTATATAACCCACACATTTGACTATCATGTTCTAATTACTTATTGTGTGTGTCTTTTTAATAACTATTGAATAGCTTAAGGGTTCATATTCATGTTTAGTATGTGTGTGTTTGAATCTTCTTGCTTGAAACGTTTCTTCCAATCAATATTTTGTCAAATGTATCATATTCTGGTTATAGAAATCATGTCCAAAATTTTACTCTGCAAAGAGTTGGAAAATTCGGACCATGTGACTGACCAGATAACATGTTGATTTATTTATTGGGAGGAGAAACAGAGCAACACCCCGAGCTAAGACGGTATCTAATTGGTCAAGACACCAGTTGGGATGTGTCCAAAAGCCGAGTTTAAAAACTCAGGACACCATCAAACCTCCTCTCTTTTTGCTTTTGCTTGCTTTTTGCCACCGCGTATTGACGCTGCTTTTAGCGCTCTTTGAGCGTGCTCTGGCTTGCATGCCAGCTGCTACTTAACACCACGATGAGAAGAAAAAACACCTAGTCTCGTTACATCCTTTTACTTTAATTTCTTTTCTTTCCATTGAGAGTTTCATGTTCTAATTTAAGTTTGCAGCAAAGTCCAACTCCGACTGCACCAGCTTCAAACTTCAACCAGCAACTGACTCTGAAACCAACTTCAGCCAATGGCCAAGACTTCACTACGAACGACCACTGAACTTTGAGCCAATCAGCAACCTTGGGAAACCCCCTTTCCGCAAAGACCACAACGAAAAGGAATCCCTTAGCACAAAGGCAACGCAAGTAACCTCCAGATTCTAACTGAGCTGGTGCATTTAATATAAATGTTAGCCTCATTAAGAAACTCAATGCAAGGGTTAATTAAGTGATTGATTGGTTGTTCAGGTCTATGTAATTGCACATATTGCTATAAACTTGGGATTTCACATTTTCATTCTCTAAACTCATCCTTTCCTCACTTTCTCTCTTTCTGCAACTTGTGTGAATGCGTGCGTTCATGTGTTAGATTAGTTTACATCTTAGATTTATCCAATAAAATCTTATTTATAAGACAAGTTAATGTCTTAAACTGCCGATCTTGTTACTGTGCTATTTAAGTGTTTTTACTATATTTTGGATTTTAATATCCAGTACAGAATTGATGTTATATGGCTCGTTCAATGAATCGCTGGCCGACTCAGTGATTAGCCGTGAAACAGTGATCCTGTTCAAATTCCCTATAAAATCATAAATGATTCCCTTTGAGCTAAACTGATCTGTTTCCCTTACATGTGGAACAAAGTAGCATGGTTTCCACAAAAATATTTAGCAGCACAACTGTTTTCAACATTGATAGTAATGAGACATGTTTCTTGAGCAGAAAATCAGCATAATTTTAGACACTGAAGACTGGAGTAATGATGCTGAAATTCAGCTTGTACATCACTGCAATAAATTACATTTTTAAAAATATTCAAATAGAAAACTGTAATAATATTGTAATAATATTTCACAATATTGCTGTTTTTACTGTATTTTTAATCAAATAAATGCAGCCTTGGTGACCAGAAGAGACTTTCAGAAACATTACAGAAATACTGTTTCTATGGGAAGTGCTGAAGCCGTCTATACTGTTGCTATGGTTACATCCTCAGGCAAATGTGACATCTAGATGAAAAAAAAAAATTCTTACTAAGTTATATTCTAACTGAAGTAGTGACGCATTCTTTAGAATTCAGATCTAGACTGTTTC
This sequence comes from Spinibarbus caldwelli, assembly GCA_039654775.1. Classification (NCBI taxonomy): domain Eukaryota; kingdom Metazoa; phylum Chordata; class Actinopteri; order Cypriniformes; family Cyprinidae; genus Spinibarbus; species Spinibarbus caldwelli. Next base: position 2,899,060 of record CM077223.1, on the reverse strand, counting down.
AGCAGCAGAGAAGACTCATTGGATTGACTTTTTTTAATCAGAAGTTGTTTGTGAACCATTTTGCATGTTTTCGCACTTTGATGTTAAAAGGACAGTGTGTAATTCAGTGGTTAAGTGGTTAATTGCGATCTGTAGTGCTTTTCCTTTGTGAGGTTCAAACCCCTGCCACCTCATTTCACACCCTCACATTTTAGCACAACAAAGAGGACTTATTCATTCATTTCAGTCCAGTGATCTCTGGAGTGTCTCTCTATAACTCTGTTCTTTCAGTGATGAACAGACACGCGGGTGAGTTAGTCAGTGTCTCAGCTGGTTCTGCCGTCTTTCTTTAGTTGATGAGTCTGAAATCTCTTCAGCAGCAGCTGCTCTGTTCAGCTCTGAATCTGAGCAATCACCTGATGTTCTGCTAAAGACCGCACTGACAGACATTACATATAAAATAAATGTAAATATTTATATAAAATATATATAAAACTTATTAGTATTATTATTACTACTACTACATGGGAATTATATGTTATTACTAAATTAAAAAGATATGTGCTTACGCTTAAGTCCTATGTACTGTACTAATATTTTAGATAAATGTTAGTCTTTAGAATGTCTTCTGAGAATTATTTTTCTTTGTTTTTGCCGTTTTTTTTTCCTTGCCATGTTTTATTTATGAATATATACCATTCAGAAATTTAGAGTCGGTACGATTTATTTATTTTTTTAATGTTTTTAAAAATATCTCTTCTGCTCACCAAGGCTGCATTTAATTAACCAAAATTACATTGTAATTTATTTCTGTGATGCAAAGCTGAATTTTCAGCATCATTACTCCAGTCTTGTCACATGATCCTTCAGAAATCATTCTAATATGCCGATTTGTTGTTCAAGAAACATTATTATTCTTATTATTATCATCATTGTCATCGTCATCATCATCATCAATGTTGCTTCATATTTTTGTGGAAACCATATGATTGGTTTTGTTTTTCATGATTCTTTGAATAGAAAGTTCAAAACAACAGCATTAATTTGAAATAGAACTCTTTTGTAACATTATAAATGTCTTTACTGACACTTTTGATTAATTTAGTGTGTCCTTGCTGAATAAAACCTATTAATTTCTTTACAAAAAAAAATTATTATTAACTTATTCTAATTATAGAATCCATAGAATTATAGAAACCCATTTAACCATGGTAAAATTACTGTAATGCACTGGCTTATTGCTTTTATGAAAATCTTCAAAGTACAATAAGAATTCAGAGTAACCAGTTCTCAGTATGAGCATGCTTATTACTAGCATACTGGCTCTTTAATAATACTTATAAAGCACATATTAATGCCTTATTCTTCATATTAATGACAATATTCTAGATCCCTTAGTCCTAAACTTAACTACTACCTTACTAATGGTTAATAAGCAGCAAATTAAGAGTTTGAGGCAAAAGTTGTAGTTAATATTTAGGTAATACTGAGAATTGGTCTCTAAACTAAAGTGTGACCAAAAAATGATTTCATGAAAAATTCCTCTTTAAATCAGGATCCTATAGAAGATGTAATAGAGTTCATAATTCAGTTTTTAAAGAGAATAATATAGTGAATATCTGAGTTCTGGGGTCGATAGACTTCACAAAGGAGACTTTTTACTGCAGTAGCTCAGAGATATGAATTTATTTTGCATTCTCTTTCTATTCCTGCATGCCTAAAAATCCCGTTCATAAGAGTCTTACTGCTCCAAGCTGATTTGAGACTCTAGCGCTTTGATGTGAGCTTCAGACCGGCTCATCAGATACTGACGCCAGTTTGAGGTGCGTTACGCAAGAGGCTCTGACTCATAAAACCAGCTGCAGCCGCTGCCCGCTGCCTCCTGCACTTCCACTGCTGAAACAACAGCAAACCAGCCAACAATCACAGCTAAAAACATCAGTGTACAATCACAATGAGGCATAGACCTTAATCAGGTTAGAATTTAACACAGATGAAAACGAGGTTGTGAGGGACAGACTTAAAGTCTTTACAATGGCACACACTGTATAAAGGCACTAGTTAACAATTTTGGCATCTAGGGTTTTCTGGGTGGTTGCTTTATGAGTCAAATATGAAATTTGGTGCAGTTTCTGATGTCTATATTGCCAAAAAAAAAAAAAAAAAAAAAAGTAAGATGAAATTCTGATAGTTAAATCAAAGACATCTTTATAACAGTATAACCAACTACTGACATAAAATGCATATAAATATCAAATTATATATATACATTTCTCTATATTTCTCTATATAGAGAAATGTAGAGATATATTTCTATATTTCTCATTAATATGACTTAAGATGATATTTAAATGCTTAGTTTTAAAATCAAAACTGTAGTTTCTAAACATATAGTACAATACAATGATGATTGAGAGATGAACAAATAAATGTTCCTCTGATGATCAGAAGCCTGATTATCATATTTGATATTTACATTTTAAAATGATTTTTCTAAAAAATGAAAATGGATAAAACTAATTAAGTGCAGCTAAGCTGTTTCAGTCCAGTAAGTGTTCATCTTTAAATACTAACAATATAAGTTATTCTTATGTTTACTTTATAAAAAATTGTAAAGATTTCACAGCAAAAAGACACGTGAGCCATGAGCTGAAGGTGGACATTTGTACAATTATACTAAAAGGCCTTTAAAAAAAAAAAAAAAAAAGATTTTCTCTCTCTCTCTCTCTATATATATAATTTATCCCCCTTTTTTTTTCAAACTATACAAAAAAAAAAAAAAAAAAAAAAATTGACCTAAAATATAATTGCTTAAATATGTTTCAAAATATATGTAATTTTATTTTCTACCATTATATTTTTGGCCATTTTGGCCAATATATATAAGAGTTTATTTGCAAAAACATTTATTTATTTATTCTGCATTCCAATTAATATCAATCAAACTGCAGTTCGGTTGTTTTGATTAAATAATAATAACTTTAAAAAATACAGCTAACTAACACAATAAAACACAATAAAAACATGATAACAATTAAAAAAACATGATTTTTGAAAATTTATCTGTTTTCAAAGTGTTATCTGTTTTTGCAAATAAACTCTTCTATCTATATATAGAGAGAGAGAGAGAGAGAGATACACACTGTATATATAATTTTAATTCATTTTAATTATTTTTGGTATTTTTAAAGCATTTAAAAATATATTTTGCCCTATATATTTTATTGCAAGAAAATTCATTAATGTCATGTTTGAAGAAAAGCTTTATTTGTTTTAGATATATTTAAAATCTAGTTTTGATCTCTAATAGGCTAAATTTGCATTTTGCCAAAATGTAGGCTACTGTAAGATTAAAAAAGGTATTTTTTTGCCCCTGAAATACATTTTTTAATGTATTTTGTTATGTGAATGTTGAAACTAATTTCTATTACAAAAAATATATTTTAAATGTAAAGCTCAATTAAATATATTTTGACCCCTTTTTTTTATTATTATTGGCCATATGGGAAATTTGCGTATCAAATATGATACTGCAGGCTTTATGTGCGTCAAAATGGCAATGTGAATGTGTTTACAAAGAACATTTAACTTAGACTTGTGCATTTGATATAGTTTAGGGGAAAAACAATCTAGTTATTCTAGACCCAAATTATAACCAGCATCACTGACAGCTTCAGACTGATTATGCATTGTACAAAAAATGTTGTATCATCCTCCATCAGTATGATGAGATTGGTTGTATGAGCTCATAGTGTGTTACTTATGGCCATCAGAATCATTCACAGGCTCATGTGCTGAGAAAGCAGTTCATTAATAGGCAGACATTCCCACGGCGTGGTCCTGAGCGCTGAACAGGGCAGCAGCAGATCTAAAGAACAGGAGCTTTAAATAATGCATGAGCAGCATGTGTGCCTGGCGTCAGGGAAGCTTGTCACGTAATGAGAGAGGAAACACTTTAAACTGAGTGCAATGTGGAGAAACAAAAGTGGACATTCACAGTTAGCGTTGGGGAATTTTGACCTGAATTCTGAAGATTTATAATAAAGCAGTTCTCAACTGGTGGGTCGTGACCCAGAAATGTCACTGACAAGCAGTGAAATAACTGTTAAATGCAACTATCTGTATGTAGTTAGGATAGCAATATAAATGAAAGTATTTTCAACTTTCAAACAGAAGGAGAAAACACTATCCAAATCTTCTGTTTATAACGCCAAACGCTGTGCATCCAGTCCACTGAATTTTGGCACAAATTCATCTGTCACGTGGTGAAACGGCTAATATTAATTCAATATTTGGTCCAGTGTTTTGATACAGTTTATTAAGGTTCAAGGTTGCATTTTAAAAATTGTTAATTTTCCTGTCATGTTAATATTTTTGCTTGTTGTTGGATCTATGCAGTGCATGGTAATTGTAATATATTTTGTTTTGGCCTTTATTTGACCAAATTTAAATGGAATTTTGATTTAATTAATTATGTAACAATAATTAGTCAAATTAATGATGTACATACAGTATATCATTAATTTATGCATTTGATAAAATTATTTAATGCCATTAAATAATATCCATTTTGCAGTTTTCCTCAGCAAATATTACAATATATAATTATTGTATGTACATAATTAATGTATATATTTATTTAGTTAGAGTGAGTGTGGTTAGTGTAATTTATGCATTTGATACAGTAACTTAATGCCATGGAATAATATTAATTTTGCAGCTTTCTTCAGCAAATATTAAAGTGTACTGTATATAAAAAATATACATATGTATTTAGTTTGTTCATTAGTATTTTACGCATTTGACAATAATTTAATATCATTGAATATATTCATTTTACAGCTTTCATCAGAAAATATTACAGTATATGTATATAAAATAAAATCTATATTGAATTATTCAGTAACTTATGCATTTGACACAATATTGTAATGCAACTGAATTATCCTCATTTTGCAGCTTTTGTCATAAATGTTAATATTTATTTATTTATTTATTTAATATACTGTTATATTTGAGTGAAGATAATTCAGTGGCATTAAATTATTGTGCCAAATGCGTAAGTTATTAAATAGATAAAAAGTGTGTTTGGAAGTATAATATTGGTTTCATTTGCATATCATTGATTAGTTCCATGTTATTTATTTCACAGTCGACTTTGACAATTGTTCAAAGGTTTAAGGGGTCATTCACTCAGGACTCATTCTTGTATTCTATCTGCAATATTTTCTGGTCTGTTTGCCTACATAAGCATTTATGATACACAGTTTTGTTACTGTGTATCCACTTAACATCTGGGCAGTTGAGAAGCATCATGCTGAAGTTGCTCAGGATGTGTCAGTGTGAACGTGTGTGTGTGTGTGTGTTTGTGCTGACTGCAGCTGGGTTTCATATGTGGAGGGATCAGTCTCTTGTTGAAGCTCCTCTGTCAGTGTCCTGTGATCGGCCAGCAGGTGTTTGTGTGCTGTTCAGCACATTTCTTCTCTTCTCGGAGTCAAATCGATACAGTGAGCTAACTGAGACTCTGAGGGATTGAATGTCCTCATGTGAGCTGATTGTTAGAGGGGCTTCAACAGCAAGGTCAACAGTAAAACCCTCTCTATCTATCTATCTATCTATCTATCTATCTGTCTATCTGTCTGTCTGTCTATCTGTCTATGGTTCTATTGTTCTATCATCTGTCTATCATTCTTTCATTCTACCATTCCATCCATATATATATATATATATATATATATATATATATATATATATATATTACGCTTAAGAAATTAAAAGAAACTGAATAAGAAATTAAAATAATTTAATAGTTAATATTTATATTATTTCAAGTAACACTGAAACGTTTTACTTCAAGTAACTTTTTTAAACCATGTTATATTGTATTATAATAAGCTTATATGACACCAAAATTATATACCAATTAAATTTTACAATTCTCGATTCCAATTTCAATACCACAGCAAAAACTTCTACCCAAGCAAAGTTCAAACATTAAGACGTGAACAGTCAGTAAATAAGAACAAATGAACAAATTACAAGCAATAGCACAAATAATTAAATAAACAGAAAAAAAGATGTTTTGGGTTTTTAGATTTGTAGGTGTTCAAGGCATGTTGCGGTAGTCGGTATTACTGGCGGTGTTACCCGGTGTTAAACCGCAACACTTGCCCACCGCGACACCACCCCCCACCGTCCTTTTGGTTTTTTATAATAGCCTAATAAAAATCATTTAGTTCATTTGGAGAACAGAGTACAATTAAAAACTGAACACAGCTGCTCAAAGCGAGCCGATCAACAGTCGCATCAGAGATCCGCGGCAGGAGTCAGATTTCGTTTATCACATGAGGAGAGTGAGTCCAACAATCCAACGCTCTCCACTGACTTTATATTCGGGAAGCTGCCTCCTTGTCATTTCTGACTTATAACAAAAAACAGAGCAATGCCTAAAAGCTGCTATGTGACAAGGTATACAGTAAACAAGCTAAAAAACCCAGAACTACGTATTTTTTCTACATTTTAATGGTTTACACTACAAATACCATTACAAACCATCAACATTTAACCATTAAAAAATGGTTTTCTGTAGTGTGTTTTAGGACATATTCCATTAGGATTTATTGGTTTTAACAAGCCACCAATAGAAGGCAACCAATTACCAGTAGAGACCAACAGGGTCCATTACAGTTTCCAGTAAAACCAATATAAGTCCCATTATAACCAGTAAAACCATTACTAATTTTGTAATGGTGTCTATTGTTTTTTCCAGCAGGGGTTTTATTTATTTTATTTTTTTATTCGAAATATCCCTAAAATATATAATGAAATATCTCGATTCTCAAATATGTGTAAGTAAATGCATTTTGCACCTTTATAGATTGTTATTTGATCTATAATGGGCGATGGGCAAAGTAGCCTAATACTGTAATCTATTAACTACATAAAAGCCCGTCTTTTTACTTAAGTACCAGATATGAGTGGCATGCCATAAAATACTTTTAATATGACTGACTTTGTGTTTAATGTGAATTTAATAAAAACATTGTAAGTTACTAATTAGCCTATAACACTTTCAGTGTACAAGAAGAACGTTTACAATATCAAAGAACATTTTCACTTCAGTCCAGCGAGTTCAAGCACTCTCAAAAACTGTCATAATAATCTCTAAAGCTGTGAAATTAATATCTTACTTACATTCGTACTTCTTCACTTTGCTGTTTCTGATGAGAGAATTAGAATTCAGTCAGCCAGCGCGCGCGGTGACGAAACAGCGTGTTTCAGCAATGACTCATCTGAACGCCTCTGATTGGTCCTTGCATTCATGAGCTCAATAGAATCGTGTGTGATTGGTTATAATGCGCAGTGCTTTAAAAACGTGCGTTCCTCTGGCTCTGTGCCAGCCAGCGAACGCAGATTTGAATTTAGCAGCTGGTGATTTTTTTCTTTTTATATACATATAATTTATAGGACAAAATGCGCATTTCACCCAAAATTGTTTGCTGTAACATGATTCCAAATTTAGGAGGGCCAAAGGGGGGCCAAGCTTGTTGACAGGAGATAGTGTCACATGATCCTATAAGTAAAAATATACAAAATTTAATGTTAAATGTTGTATAAATAAAAAGGTTAGGAATCATATTTGTTTCAAGTGCTTTTTATTGGGGGTGGGGGGGCCTCCAACATGAATTTTGCCTAGGGCCTCCAAATGTCTAGAACCGGCCCTGGCTGTAGCCTGTATCATTTCACATCAAAGCGCAAAATAAACTATGTGTATGCAATGTCGTGGTCAGTTAAGTCGTGATGTTACCAAAAAGGCAATTAAAGCTGCCTTAAAACTGTGCATGCATGTAATGTGTTATATATGTCACATTTAAGAACATGTCACTGAAATGGTTTTCCCAAACTGTCCTGGAGCAGCCCATCACTGTCTCGCTCATCTAACACACCCGATTCAACTCGTCAGCTCATTAATAGAGACTTTATGACCTGAAGTGTGTCAGAAATGGTAAAAAGAGTTGAGAGAAAATATTATGTGTCAGATCCGCGTCACGTTCAACAGCGGCAGCTCTTAAAGAAATAACAGCTAAAATAACCTAATAACCAGCTGCTGTGATGTCTATTAATCAAATGACAAAGAAAAAAAAAAAAGAGGAAAAAAAAACTTTTATAGCTTTTATATGTTGGGGGGGGGGAGAATGTTAGGTGGGATTAATCGCGATTAATTTCAGAAAAATGTGCGATTAATTAGTTAATTTTTTTAATCGATTGACAGCACTAATATTATGTATGTATATACACAGTGGTGTGAAAAACTGTTTGCCCCCTTCCTGATTGTTTTTATTTTTTTTGGATGTTTGTCACACTTTAATAAGACAAGTAAACACAACATGCAGTTTTTAAATGAAGTTTTTTATTATGAAGGGAAAACAAAATCCAAACCCACATGGCCCTGTGTGAAAAAGAGCTTGCCCCCTAAACCTAATAACTGGTTGGGCCACCCTTAGCAGCAACAACTGCAATCAAGCGTTTGCGATAACTTGCAATGAGTCTGTTACAGCGCTGTGGAGGAATTTTGGCCAACTCACATTGGAGGGTTTTCGAGCATGAACCGCCTTTTTAAGGTCATGCCACAGCATCTCAATAGGATTCAGGTCAGGACTTTGACTAGGCCACTCCAAAGTCTTCATTTTGTTTTTCTTCAGCCATTCAGAGGTGGACTTGCTGGTGTGTTTTGGATCATTGTCCTGCTGCAGAACCCAAGTTCGCTTCAGCTTGAGGTCACGAACAGATGGCCGGACATTGTCCTTCAGGATTTTTTGGTAGAATTCATGGTTCCATTTATCACAGCAAGTCTTCCAGGTCCTGAAGCAGCAAAACAGTCCCAGACCATCACACTACCACCACCATATTTTACTGTTGGTATGATGTTCTTTTTCTGAAATGCTGTTACTTTTACACCAGATGTAATGGGACACACACCTTCCAAAAAGTTCAACTTTTGTCTCGTCAGTCCACAGAGTATTTTCCCAAAAGTCTTGGGGATCATCAAGATGTTTTCTGGCAAAACTGAGATGAGCCTTTATGTTCTTTTTGCTCAGCAGTGGTTTTCGTCTTGGAACTCTGCCATGCAGGCCATTTTTGCCCAGTCTCTTTCTTATGGTGGGGTCATGAACACTGACCTTAACTGAGGCAAGTGAGGCCTGCAGTTCTTTGGATGTTGTTCTGGGGTCTTTTGTGACCTCTTGGATGAGTCGTCGCTGCGCTCTTGGGGTAATTTTGGTCGGCCGGCCTCTCCTGGGAAGGTTCACCACTGTTCCATGTTTTGCTGGAGTCACAAAGCTTTAGAAATGGCTTTATAACCTTTTTCAGACTGATAGATCTCAATTACTTTCTTTCTCATTTGTTCCTGAATTTCTTTGGATCTCAACATGATGTGTAGCTTTCGAGGATCTTTTGGTCTACTTCACTTTGTCAGGCAGGTCCTATTTAAGTGATTTCTTGATTGCGAACAGGTGTGGCAGTAATCAGACCTGGGTGTGGCTAGAGAAACTGAACTCAGGTGTGATAAACCAGAGTTATGTTTTCATACAGGGCCATGTGGGTTTGGATTTTGTTTTCCCTTCATAAAAAAAAAAACCTTCATTTAAAAACTGCATGTTGTGTTTACTTGTGTTATATTTGATTAACATTTAAATTTGTTTGATGATCTGAAACATTAAAGTGTGACAAACATGCACAAAAATAAAAAATCAGGAAGGGGGCAAACAATTTTTCACACCACTGTGTGTATATATATATATATATATATATATATATATATATATATATATATATATATATATATATATATATATATATATATATATCATCTGTCCATTGTTCTATTCATCTATCATTCTATCTGTCGTTCTTTCATTCTGTCCATCCATCCATTCATACATGTATTGTTCTGTCTATCCATCTCTTCATCTGCCTGATGTTCTATCATCCATCCATCCATCATTCTTTTTGTTCTGTTGTTTTGTTCTGTCTATCATTCAGTCCATCCAACCTATCGATCTGTCTATTAATCTATCTATTCATTGTTCTAGCTTTCTTTCGTTCCATCCAACCATCCATCCATCTTTCTGTCTATTGTTTTATCCATTGTCTTTTGTTCTGTCTTTCTTTCGTTCTATCATTGTGTCTATCTATTGTTCTATCCATCCATCTATCTATCTATCCATTTATCTGTCCATTGTTCTATCTATCTATCTATCTATCTATCTATCTATCTATCTATCTATCTATCTATCTATCTATCTATCTATCTATCTATCATTTTTTCATTCTATCCATTCATTGTTCTGTCTATTCATCTCTTAATCTGTCTGTTGTTCTGTCTCACGTTCTGTCTATCGTTCTCTCTCTCTCACTTCATCTCAGTGTACAGTATACAGCAGCAGCTCACGAGGTTTTGGAGAGGAGCCATAAAGAGGATTTCTAATGAATAAAATGAAAGCGCTGATTCATCTTGAAGCCATCAGTCATGGAGGCCTGAATGAATACATCATAATTAAAGCGTTTTCCTCTAATGCATGCGAGTTGTTGTGTTTTTAATCGCTTTTTACAGCAGGCGGCGTGTTATCAACACACAATGCCGGCTCATTTGCATTCTTGTACTTTTCAAACCAGTGTAAGGTCGTTTGTTGTGAAATGACAAGCTGTCTTGAATAATTACTGTAGGACGAGGAGGATGGCGTGTTTATAAGCTGCTTTCACAGCTGTGTGTTTGATTACATGTGTTCTTCAGGTTCTCTGTTGATCTTATTAACCCACATTGGTCAGCGTTCGACAGACTGATTGTCCCCATGGAGGTCCTTTAGTAGAATTTGTGCATATCGATTTGCTCCCCATCAAACACTTTAACAGCCTGCCGAGACGAAGCTCAAATCCCTTTAATTGTAATGGATTCAAGTAGAATTCAAAGCAAACATTCTTGTTTTTCTGAATAACAATAGTAGAGGGAACAATGCATTTATAAAGCAGAAGCTGTCACAACAGGTTTCATATGTGATTTTATATGTTTCAAACAGCTAAAGTTGATGCAAAAATGCATTTTTGTAGTTTTATGAATTGTGTTGTGTTTAATAATTGTATACCTGCTTAAGTTTGTCTGGAAACCCTATAATAGGCTGTTTACTGGCCGGTTCCCAATCTGATAACTTGTTAGTGTTACCACATATGTCACAAAGTCATCATGTGTTCATCTTCAGAAATCTAGTCATTTGCATCTTTAAATGTTTGTTTGCCCAATAATAATAATAATAAATAATAATAATAATAATAATTATTATTATTATTATTATTATTATTATTATTATTATTATTATTATTATTATCATTATTTTTATTTGTTTGTAGTAGTAGTAGTAATGTTAATACTATTGTATTATTATAATTATACACACTATTATACACTAATAATTATATAATTATTTATAATTCACATAATTTTTAGTACTATAATATATTATTATTATTATTATTTATTAATTTATTATTATTATTAGTAGTAGTAGTAGTAGTGTTAATATAATACTGTTGTATTAATATTATAATTATATACACTATTATACACTAATAATTATATAATTATTTATAATTCACATATTTTTTATTATAATAAATTATTATTATTATTATTATTATTATTAATTGTATTAATAATAATAATACTTGGTATTGTTGTTGTTGTTATTGTTATCATTTTTGTTTATGTATTTATTTATTTATTTTCCCCATTTATAGCTTATTATCCTATAAGGTCCACATTGCAAAGAGGAGTTGGATTACAAAACACTGTGAAGTACTTTCATCTTAGTACTTTGATGGTACACTTAAATACAACCCAGTGCTGGGTAAAATATGGACAAACCCAACGATTGGGTTGTTTTCAAACAACGGTTGAGTTAAATGTTTAATCCAGTCTTCTGGGTAGTAACCCAACTGCTGGGTCAAAACAACCCAATCGCTGGGTTTGTCCATATTTTACCCAGCACTGGGTTCTATTTAACCCAACATTTTTAGAGTGTACTTTGATCTCTCTCGTGTTATTTAGATGGTACACCAAGGTATATCAAAGAATACCATGGTATTACTGCAGTATAAATCTATATAAAAAAATAAAAAAAAATCGTGGTAACACCATAATATTGGCATTTGGTATCATCACTGTACCATGGCACCCCCACAGTACTGATTTGTAAGGGCAGACACGGAAGATACAGACTTTCAGAGGTTTAATGTACTTACATTTTACATTATAGCCAGAGGCGTTCGCCCCGCCCCTTAAACGCGTACCACTCGCGTCCGCTGCGCTCTTTTGAACGCATATTAGACGGATTGGACGCCGGTGCTGAGGAGACGCGAGCGGATAGTAACGCCACAGATGCGCTCATCTCATCAGCTGAGGCGTGAGGACGACACGATTCGCCGATACTACAGCCGCGTTCACGCTAAAATGCGACTCTCAGCACAATATAAAGCGTAAGCGCTGCGTATGATGGATATTTATGCTATTGGCGGATGGATTAACACGGTAAGAGCATCGCGCGAGATGAGCGCAGCTTTTCTGACATTGACATTGAAAACACGCGCATCGATATTTGACAGATGACATTATCGAATTGCAAACGATCAGTGCGGATGTATGAAATGATCTGTCGGTATGGAAACGGTTTGATGTTGTAGGCAATCAGAGTTGCGCATGATGCTGTAGGTGATGAATGCATTGCTCACATACGTGAGGAATAACCTATGAAACCTCCAGCTTTATGCACGGCGTTTTAATGCTCGTTTAGCGGCAGTCTGCGACGTGAGTTCAAACAGCAGCTTAACCACACCGAAAAACTATTATCTTGTGCATGCAACTTACTTATTGCGTGCAACAGACGTGTTTCCCTAGCGTTCGTTTGTCATATGTGCTGATGTCATTATTATTATTAGGGTTATGTAATGCTGTCGTGGATTTTTCGACGTCAGGAGATGCATGGCCAGAGCTGGGGATCCTACTAGTGAAAGTGAACTAACCTCTAATGATGCCTGATGAAATGGTCTACTTGTGTCACGTGATGTGGGATGCTCTGGGGCTATACGTCATCTGCGATGGTGCCTAGAGATTGTAATGTGCATCGTGCTGCATGCTGGAGCTGCAGTGTGCACCAGAGGTTTGCATGACACAAACCCTTTTTTAGACATATCTAAAGGAATCATTTGGGTAACACTTTATTTTAAGGTGTCATAATACAGAGTAATTACCTAATTAAGTACTTAGTAGTAGCCGTTGTACTTACATGAAACAAAATGTATACTGATCATGTAACTAAGTTATGCAACAGACTGTAATTACAGTTTGTAATTATGTAGATGTAATAGGCAGATACTGTTACACATATGTAACATACTGAGTCTGTTACACAGCTACTTGTACACTTAAGTACAATCTTGATAAACTTTATTTTAAGTAGCTTATACCTGTGTAATAACTGTAATGTAATTAGAAAGGTATTACATGTTTTTAAGCTGTGTACTGGTGTGTTAAATCAAGGTAGGTGCATCTGGATAAGATGTACAGTATAGATACACATGAAGTACACTTAAGTACAATCTTGATACACTTTATTTTAAGTAGCTTATGTTTGTGTAATGTTATGTAATTGTAATGTAATTAGAAAGGTATTACATGTATTTAAGCTGTGTACTGGTGGGTTAAATCAAACTAAGGTGCATCAGGATAAGATGTACAGTATAGATACACATGAAGTACACTTAAGTACAGTCTTGATACACTTTATTTTAAGTAGCTTATGTTTGTGTAATATTATGTAATTGTAATGTAATTTGAAAGGTATTACATGTTTTTAAGCTGTGTACTGGTGGGTTAAATCAAACTAAGGTGCAGCTGGATAAGGTGTACAGTATAGATACACATGAAGTACACTTAAGTACAGTCTTGATACACTTTATTTTAAGTAGCTTATGCCCGTGTACTTACATTTATAATTACGTCGTATAAAGTCTGCAACACATATGTAGCAATCTTTTGGTTACATAAGTAGCTGTGTAACAGACTCAGTCTGTTACATATGTGTAACAGTAGCTGCCTATTACATCTACATAATTACAAACTGTTATTACAGGCTGTTCCATAACTTAGTTACATGGTAAGTACATTTTATTTCATGTAAGTACAACGGCTACTACTAAGTACTTAACTAGGTAATTACTCTGTATTATGGACACCTTAAAATAAACTGTTACCATCATTTGGCATGCACTGGAAATTCTGTCATTATTTATTATTCCAAACTCATATGATGTAATTTTTTTGTGGAAAGCAAATTGAGGATTTTATTTGAACGACCTTCACATATTTCTTTTCCATTAAAGGACAGTTCCTATAGTGACCATGGCTGTCAAGGTGCAAATGATGTTTGGCCATCTCTTAAATACTTTTAACTTTTTTATCCCGCCACCATTATGAAAAAGTAGTGCACTTTAGCATATTTAAAAAAAAAAAAAAAGATTTATTACAGACATAATATACTTAAATGCAAACTGAATGTAATGTTTTCAGACACTTAATTGCATATTATTTATTGTAAAGTGTACTTTTAAAAGTGTATTTAAAGGTGTTAAGAAACAGTCCTGAAAGTGAACTCTAATGCATTTTAATTCAATTGTATTCTATTACCTACACCTACAGTTTAAAAAAATACACTTGTAAGTTTTGAAGTACACAACATTCAGTAAAATTCTAAGTTTCTGTCATTTAGAAAGTGTAAATCCCATGGTCTACAACAGATGAATTCAGTTTTAACCAGACTAACCTGTGTGGTCTTAAAATGTCTGTATTTCCATCCAGGGTGAAATCATTTCAGATCACAATTAATTGTAATATAATCAGATGAGTTGTTTTGAAGTCATATGAAAGCTTTATGTGGCAACAGATGAAAAATAATTCACTGATAATGTGAAGTTGTGAAATTTCATTCACAATCACAGATTCAAATAGCATGTTGACGTTATTGACACCAAACGGCATTGCTTCTCATGACAAAAGTGCAAGTGGAGAATGAGATTTGAGAGCTGCAGCTGAGGGGACGATTTTCAGTGAATAATATCTGAAATGTCACTTTGTTTCTCACACAAAGCTCTCATGCTTCAGAAGACTTTGAATATAGTGCACAAGTCGTATGGACTATACTTTTATAACTCTTTTGCTTGACAGTTACTATGAAGTGTTATTATTATATAAAAGCATCTGCCAAAATGCATAAATGTAAATATGGAAGAAAGCTAAATTCTCCTTTTGTTTTCCACAGAAACAAAACAGAATTTGACAGAATATTCATTTGGATGAAGTATTTCTCAGTCTTGTGGTATCTTACAGTGTTGCATTGATAATAGTAACTGCTCACAGGAAATGCTGTTGCCTTCGCTCTCACTGGAACCTCATTAAGCTCGGTCAGAATTGCATTATGTATTTCACTCTCTCACTCTCTCTCTCCTTCATGCGTGCACGGGACGTCTCTTATACATTACATGCACGCTCAACTGACTCATATGTTACTATTTTTACTCCCCATCCAAAAGCATCCACTGCATTATTTGTGCAGCTTGTAAAAAAACAGAGAAAGGACAGAGTTCCAAGAGGTCAGATCATCAGAAATCACGTTCTGTGTCGCCTTGAAGAGCTCAGTGTAACTCTGAAAACCTGCTGTAACTTTTAGAAATCAAGACTTTCTCTCCAGCCTCAAAACATAATATGGAGAAAGTAGAATAGATTCTATTATTCCGTGTTGCAGTGTTATTTTAGTATTGTTTATATACTATTATTCATTAATAGTATTCATTAACTAATTATTCATTAATATTTTGAATTATAGGTTTTATTTTGATATTTTTAGTTTAATTTTAGTCTTAAGTTTTAGTCATTTTGATTTCGTCTCTCTAATAAGTATCCTTATTTCTGTGCCAAATAGTGCTGTTTCTGTTTGAATCGTATCGTCTGTTGTTTAAAATATATTGCCCTCTTATATAACTTCAATCTAGTTACTTACTACTGTACTTAACAGTAGCTTGAACTACTTGAAATTATATTATAATTATATAATAATATATTATATTATTTATGCAACTCTGAGTGGACCTCTGTGAAAAATAAATTAAGCGATAAAAACGCTTTGTTGTGACCCTTTAATTAGTGCATGATCTGAAAGTGTTCATCTTGCACTGAAGTCCTGATGTTGTGTTATTTTTAGCTTGTTTTATAAATGCCCTGGCATACTGCGATGTGAAAAGCTTTGCTATCTCCGCTCTGGCGATCGCATCTTTCTGTTTGCTCATATGGGTCAAGGAGCTTCAACAATGCGTGATTCACTCAAAAGCGATTAATTGAAGGGGTGTCTTTCTCATACATCAGCAACACAGTGCCTGCTTTGCCTGTGGTTATGAGTGCTTTGTGGTTACATGTTAGATGATGCCGATAAAGTTTGCATTTCCTGCCTTTAGTGCATAGAATGATTTTGTTTTTACATGTGTTTCATATTGCTTTACAGATAGATAAAATTGTCTTGTGGTTGTAGTCTGGGTGAATGTCTGGGTCATATTTCACCCCAAAAAGTATATTTTAAACCACTGTCATGGCAATTATATAAAAAAAAAAAAAAAATAGACTTAGTTTTTCTTTTGATTTTGTGGCCAAATATCCCATTTTTTGAGATACACAGGCCTATTTGAAAGCAGAACGTCTTGTGCATCAGAAATCAGGTGCAGGCTTGCAAACTGCTTTTTATGTTAATTAAACAATATAAACAACAAAGGTGGATAGTAAAACCATTATCATGACGGTTTCTTTCCTTTTTTTATTTTGGGGTGAAACATGGCATTTTTAGTGAGATGCATGAGAGCAGAACCTATAGTGGATCAGAAATCAGATTCAGGCTTGCAAGCTGGATATTTTCACAAATGATTGTGTGGCAACACAAAAACACATTTTTAAACTATCTTGCTTTTTCTTTTTTCTTTTGATTTTAGGGCGAAATATGCCATTTTTAAGATGCACGAGACTTATTGTGGCAACACAAAAACACAACAACGGTGCATTTTTAAACCATTATTATCACAATTTCTTGTTTTAGTTAATTTTTTAATTTCTTTTTATTTTGGGCCGAAATGTGCCATTTTTAGTGAGATGCACAAAACTACGGTACATTTTGAAAGCAGAACCTTGTGAATCAGAAAACAGGTACATGCTTGAAAACTTTATATTTTCACATTAATTATTGTGTGGAAACACAATAAAAACTTTTAAACTATTATCATGACAATTTCTTGATTTTTCTTTTGATTTTGGAGTGAAATATACCATTTTTATTGAGACACACAAGAGCAGAACCTCTTATGGATCAGAAATTAGAAATCAAGCTTTCAAGCTGGATATTTTCACATATTGTGATATTGTGTGGCAACTCTATAAAAATGTGACTGTTGCATTTTTTATGCCATTATCATGAGAATTTCTTATTTTCTTTTGATTTTTGTGTGAAATGTGCCATTTTTAGTGAGATGCACAAGTTCAGAAAACCCTAATCAGAAATCAGGTTCTGGCTTGCAAACCACATATTTTAACATGAACTATTTTGTGGCAATGCAATAAAACACAACATATAAAACAGGCCATTTTTAAAGAAATTTTTTTTTTGATTTGAGGGCCAAAATGTGACATTTTAGTGAGACGAACAAGACAGTATTTGAAAGCAGAGCCTCTTGTGGATCAGAAATCAGGTTCAGGCTTGCAAACTGGATATATTCACATGAATTATTGTGTGGACCGTGTAGATTAGGGCTTTCATGACCTGCCTGTAGTGCGTCCCCAGGGCGGTTTGTGGCCTGTGTTTGACTTGGCCTGATTCCGATTTAATGAGACAAACTCCTGTCATGTTCACGAGTGAAAGTGGATTACAGAGATTAGAGATTGACTGACAGCACAGACGCTGCACAAAGACAAGGTCAGAAACTGGGAAGCTCATTGGCTGGGAATATGATGGGAGAGTCGGGAGCAGCCGGGAGGAACGGGGAAGGAAAAAGAGGTGATGTTGTCTACTGATGTCAGTGTCTTTCTGAATATCACTTCTTCATGAATGTTACTGAATAGTTAAGGGATAGTTCACCCAAAAATTAATATTCTGTCTTCGTTTATTCACCCTCGTATCATTCCATATGTTTGAATTGTGTCAGAGCTTTTCATTTTCACATTAAACAAGTAAAATTACAATTAATGATTAAACGAATTTAAATAACTATGATTATCTCTGTGTCAGTCCAATTTTTTAAATGGTTCACCAAACTGCATGCTGCTTGGACATTTTTTATTTATTTTCAGTTTCAAATCACTCATGTAAAAGTTGTATAAAACTGTAAGAAAAATCACATTTTTCCTTTCAAAGGTCTGGGATCAGTATGATATTTTAATACTTAATATTTTATGAATACTTTTATTCTTCAAGGACGTATTAAATTGAACAAAAGTGATAGTGAAGACATTTATACTATTAAAATAAATTTTGAAAAAAAAAAATGTCATGGTTTCCAAAAAAATATTAACATTCATATATATATATATATATATATATATATATATATATATATACATATTTTTTAACATTGATAATAATCAGAAATGTTTCTTGAGTAGTAAATCAGCATATTAGAATGATTTCTGAAGGATCATATGACACTGAAGACTGGAGTAATGATGCTGAAAATTCAGATTTAAATCACAGAAATAAATTATATTTTAAAATATATTCAAATAGAAATTAGTTATTTTAAATTCTAATAATATTGTACAATTTTATTGTATTTTTACCAAATAAATGCAGCCTTGGGGAGCATAAGAGACTTCTTTTGAAAATATATAAAAAAAAAATCCTTCTGACCCCAAATATTGACTCATACTGAACAAACTCATTTAACTTAATGTGACTCAGTTGTATCGCAGGTAAAACTCTTGTATTTTCTATGTTGGATTAACATAAGTTCATCAGGTAGTTAATGGGTGTGTGAAGACGTTGGGTGTTGCCCGATCAGCCTGAACAGATGGTCATACGGGAGGGAGCAGGTCAGGAGACGTTGGTTTTGATGGAGTCTGTCATCAATGATTTTTCACAGATCATGACTCAGATCAGCCCATTTATGCAGTAGAGCCTTGCTACAGTATGTCCCATAATTGCTTTCTTTTCCCACACCGGCACTGATGCTTTTCTGTCACAGATCTGCGTTTCTGCAGCGTTCGTTTAGCAGCTCAGGCCAAAGGATTGGGAGTTTTTTTGTTTCCAAGCCTTTCACAAGCCTCCCATTGTCCTCCGTATCAAATGGGCTCATTATTCAAAATTAGCACCGGGCCTTCGGCGAGGAATGGACTGCATTGGCATGGAAAGGTTCTATTCAAGTCTGCAGTGTTTAATGGATTGCATTATGAGACTCGACTGCCATTGATAAGACTGAAGGGGTCTGATAAGAAGGGTCTGAGGAATTCACATAATAATCATATAGTGTGTTAAAAGGCTTGAAAGTCTGAGCAAGAAGCCTTGACTTTCGCACATGAAATATTTGATTCTCATGCAAAATTATTCCACTTGTGATTTCAAAGAATTTGAACCTGAACCTACATTGGACTGCTTTGTGATTTTGTATGTCTACCACTGTTATTTTAGTATTATTTATTAACTATTATAGTATTTATTAATATCTTGTGCTATCTATCTTTATCTATATCTATATAGTTTTCATTTCATATTAGATAATTATTTTGTTACATGCATTTTTTCATTTTCTATTCAGCTTTATTTTTTTTTTTAGCAATTTTAGTAATTTTATTTAGTATTCCAACTTAAACTTGCTTTATTTGAGTTGCCAAGGCAACATTTAGCATTTTCTTTTTTTAAACTTTTTCATTTTGTAATATTTAATTATTAGTTCATTATTTTAGTCATTTTGTTTTGTGCTTTTGTCATTTTATCTGTTGTTGTTTTTTTTTAGTTTTCCAGTTAGCTTTAATTTATTTATATTTCACTTTTAGTAATTTTTTGTGTAATATTTATTTCTGCTTTATTTCAATTGACAACAGCAAAAAAATTTTTTTTTTACATTAACATTGATGTCTAATAACATTGCATGACTGTAGCTATTTTTAGATACTTATTATACTTATTATATGTTTTTATATACAAGCTATTTTTTAACTATATAATTTCTATTCCAAAGTGTAACTCTTGACCTTTATTTATTTTTTAGAATATTAATCATAAATAAAAAATTATAACTTGGACGTACAGTGTATATACTGTATTTCAGATTCTTCAGATTTCTAGGTTACTAATCAAATGCAAAATCATGCTGGATAACATGGATCAATTCGAATCCATCTCAGACTACAGTCATGTCTTCAGTCATGGAAATTAATATTTTGGGTTGCATTTTAGAGAGCGGCATTTGCTTTGTCAGAATATTTGTTCTGGCTGTCACTCCATTTTATAGCTGGATAAACCTCAGATTTCCATGCATTTCATGGATACTTAATGGACAGATTTTTCTAATGTAGTGCATTGTGTCTACAGTAAAGAGAAAAGCACCTATAGAGGAAACATGTGGTGGTAAAGAGGCTCATATGTTCAATAATTCACATCCATCTGTAGCTCTGTGCTGGGTTAAAAGGGTCAGCTGGCATCAGCAGCAGTGAGATGAGAGGAGAGACGGCCAGTACAGGCACGTTCACACACTTTACAGATGACAAGGTCAAAGGCCACGGATGAGCTTTACAAAGTCTTGACTCCTTTGAGTGCCCTTATTGCTGGAGTTGGTGATTTTTCAGTGAGATGCTGAACAAATGCTCCTGTTAACCCTCATAGCAAAACTATTTCAAGTTCAAAGTGCACTATGAATCACTCAGAGTGGCCATTTATGCTTTAAACAATCCCAGGTGAAAAACAAGTGCACTTCCATAATGTACTTAAAGTGCTCTATTTTCGTGCACTAATTTTGTACTCAATATACTAAAAATGATCCTTTAGTACTTCTTAAGATAAATTTTAAATCATCTAAGTGTACTCAACTGTGCTACTTTGAGACACCATGAATATGAACTAAAATGCGCTTTTAACATACTATCTTTGTATTTAAAAAATGTATTTAGTTACCACTTATAGCACACTTGAACCCATCTCTCATACACTAGTACACTCAAGTGTACTACAAGTGGTAGCTAAATACATTTTTTAAATACAAAGATAGCATGTTAAAAGCGCATTTTAGTTCATATTCATGGTGTCTCAAAATAGCGCAGTTGAGTACACTTAGATGATTTTAAGTTTATCTTAAAAAGTTTTTCACCCGGGATATCTGCCAGTGGGGTCAGAAAAATAAACCTAATTCAAAGGGGAAACAATATTATTGCTCTTACCCTATTGGCAGATATTTATTATTGTTTTAAGCATGAACTCAATTTAATATTTTTCAGAAAACAAGACTTAAAGGGATAGTTCACCCAAAAAAGAAAATTTGCTGTTAATTTTCAACTGAAACCGTGATATTTGGTGATTCATAAAATGGTAGTCAGTGGCTACCGTCACTTTGAGAGTCAAAAAGCATATACAGACAAGACAAAATTAATACCTGTGTCTCTTGATGATATATTGAGGTCTTATGAAGTGAAACAATCCCTCTGTGCAAGAAACTGATCATTATTTATAACATTATTACCTGTAATACATAGCTTCAGGCAAATAGGGATTGTTTTTCACGTACTGGTTGTTTCGGACAGTTTGTTTAAATGAATTAGTTCATATAACAGATTCACCAGTTCATTTACGCAGTCATGCAATGACATCATGTATGCACAATTATATTCCAGGTAATAATGTTATAAGTAACATCGAGTTTCCTGCACAGACCAATCGTTTCACTTCATAAGACCTCAATATAACGTTATAAGCCACAGGTATTAATTTTGTGTTGCCTGATATGCATTTTTTGATTCTCAAAGTGCTGGTTGCCACTGACCTGCATTTTATGAATCACCAAGGACCATGGTTTCAGCTAAAAAATCTTATTTACTGTTCTACTGAAGAAAATAGTCATCTACATTGTGGATGGCCTGAGGGTGAATAAATTAACAGCAAATTTTCATTTTTGGGTGAACTATTGCTTTAATATATAATTTTGCTTCTGTACTGAGTAAGAGAATGCTTGCAGTTTATCACAGTTATGGTAGTTTCATATTAGGCCAGTATACATTTACTGTAAGGCTCTTCTGCCATCTGCATCAATTTAATATTCTCATATTATACTGAATAAGTAATTGAAACAAAACTGCATGCAATTTTAAATTAACCAGATTGATGAATAATAAATTCATTCATTCATTCATTTAAAAAAAAATAATAATGGAACATATTTTGCAGATTAGATTCATCGTGTTGTGTGATTTAATTTGACATTACCTATTTCTGGGTGTCACGACTTAATGGCTTCTTTCCACATATAGAATTTAAAAGAATAAATGTTGTACAATAAGCTTGATTCAAAAACCAATACGTGACTTGCATTTGCCAAAGAGGAAATTCTGCTATATAGAGCTGCATTCAGCTGTGCCTCCTTGTGTAATTGCGTGAAATGTGTGAAGCTTAGTGCTATCAGCTCTGTTAAGGGATTGAGGTCATCACTAATAATTGCACTATGACAGCTTTTATGCTCTGCAAACATTTTGTCTTTGTTGTTCATTATTTTTAGGTCAATGCATTTTTCCCCCAGATTTATGAAATTATTCAAAAATAGATTTAAATACAATTCATACACCTCTTCTATGATGAACTTTTCTTTTTCAATTTAAGAATTAAAATTCATTTTGATATTTTTGTAGGGCTTCAGTTTTTAAAAATGTATAGGTGGTTTCATTACCCTGAGACTGGACAAGTCTGAAATGTTGGGGTATAACATTTCTTTAAAAAAATAAATAAATAAATCATGTTGTTTGTTTTCCTGGACTTTTTTCTAGAATTTTTTTTTTAAATTTTTTAAACTAATTTCCAATACATTTCCAATTTAGTTAGGGAAAAGAAAATATCTTGCATGCCCAAGTCTGATGACTATGCGTATGTTGGTAGACAGTGGGTGTTCCATACGCACACAGTTACTCAGTTGTGTGAGGCAATGTGAAAAGCTGCCAGACAAACGCTCTGTGAGTAAACAGCGTCTGGAGATAGTAATGTTTGTAAAAGTGTCAGTTCCTTCTTTACATAATGTCTGTCATAGAAACAAGATATGATTTCCTCAATCTGATAAATTTAGCTGTAGGGAATGTGTAGGAGGTCTTGAAAACCATTTAATCTCCTTTTTGCAAGAAAAAAACGTTGACGAGGTAGAACTAAATGTGAATTCAAAAAAGCTAGTAGTGCATATATTCCATTGCAAGCATTCCTTTGATTGTCTCTTTAATGACTACATGCATTATTTAAGTGGTTTGTGTCCTCTTTGTACAA
Source organism: Spinibarbus caldwelli (assembly GCA_039654775.1). Classification (NCBI taxonomy): domain Eukaryota; kingdom Metazoa; phylum Chordata; class Actinopteri; order Cypriniformes; family Cyprinidae; genus Spinibarbus; species Spinibarbus caldwelli. Next base: position 2,875,499 of record CM077223.1, on the reverse strand, counting down.
TACAGTTCTTAATGACAAATGATTGCACCTGTTTTGCATAAAGTTTACGAGAATGACAAGATGTCGAAAAGCCTTCAAAGAGCCTAATTTAGACTCAAGACACTATTTCTGTCCTGCCTTTAACCTGCAGATTTGAATTGATGAAAGTTTAATTTGAAGCCAAGCAGATAAAATAAAAGATAAAAATGTTTAGAATTACATAAGCGTTCTTAAGGGTTTTACCATTCCAAGACATTTCAAAGGTGAAAAGAAAGATTTTTGTATTAGGGATTCAGTGCAATTCTGTTGAGCCCTCACACTGTATGTACTATGATGGTTATGAGATGATGTTGTTGCCAGGGGAAACATCATCCTCTGGCAGCCAACTCCAAATAACTTGCATACATCCTGCCAACATATTTTGCTGAACAACACAATGCAATCGAAGCATTACAGAATCAGAATTGGGTTTATTTGTTGCGTACAATCTTGGCTTGATGAGTTACTTCCCAAGGTATACATGCAATGCTTATCAAAAAATATAAACAATGTGGGGCTGTAGAATACTGAATATTGTGCAATTAATGTTTACAATATTAAATTCAGACTTTTTATATGTAATGTTGTGTTTTTATGGTTATCAGCCAGTTCCCAAAAACACTGTTTGCATTCACACTTACTATTACAGATCATATCCATAAGGTGGTTTGAATGCATTTTGTATAATACTAATCTTGTTTTGTTTTCTTCCTCTCTTGAAGGGAACCTTAACCTAAACAAATTTAATGGGGAAAATTAGAAGAGTCTCATTAAGATGACACGCACAGATCCACCTGATATACTAGTATCAACAGTGTATCAAGATGTTAAAGTGAATTCCCTCTTGAACCACTCCAAAGCCTGTCATCCCTCAAAACAATGTGATTACCCATCCATCAGCAAACTGGAGAACACTCGAAAAAGCAAAAGCAAAAAGAGGCACTGCCGTAGCTTTGACACTGAGTCTGTGGACAAACCACGATATCATACAATAGCAATGGAGTACCCATACCGAAGGGCTGAAAGGTATGCGGCCAATCCAGAGGTTGCCTGGAACGCCTTAGGTCGCCAACAAGGGCATGGACTCCACCGGTTTTCTTCCCCAGACATATTTAGCTACCGTCTCACCTCCCAGCCAATGACTGCTGAGATGCCTGGTGAAATTGCTGTGACAGAACAAAAGAGGAGGACTAGATCTAGAAGTGCCTCACGGGTTCAGGCCAGCCTAACTCCTGTATCTTTTGATGCGTCCCCTCCAGTGGCAAGGAGGGGCCGGGAAGCTCAAAGGGCGCATCGAAACACTCAGCCAAGGCCCGAAGTTTCCCCAAGAAGAGAGTCTTCCTACACCGCCATGCGGGCACACGTGAACGAAGTACATCCCATCAAACTGCAGCCGCAGAGGAGCGATACAAGCAGGTATTCCCCTGTATATGTGCCTGAAGGCTTTGACGAAGGAAGGCCGGAGAAACCTGCCACTAGTCCTCACGTTCGGTGCCGGGTGGACATCAAACCAGACGAGTCGGCCGTGCAGCAAGGAGGCCGAAAGGCAGCTACACCCCATGTGGACATACCTTGGCAGAAGTATCCTAGCAGTGGCAGTCGGAGTCTGACAGTGCCTCGGCATTTCTCCACTTCGAGGACACCAACTCCCACTGATTCCTTCACAGGAGAGTACAGGCAGGCGTACCAGTATTCCCAAAGTATGCCAAATAGCTACATACAGCCTATGGAAATCCCTTTACAAAAAGTGGTCTCGCCACGGGAGCCAAGGGAACACTATGGACGGGAACGAAGGGCTCATTCAAGCCCCAACGTGCCAACTAAATTCTTCTATGCAGAGGATTTGGGGAAGTATGGATCTTCAGCTCCATCAAGGACTTATTACCAAGATGACCGATACAGCATTCCTAGCCAACCCTACTCGCCTAAAGTACAATATGTACAAGATCCAAGGACTCACATTGTTCATACTGTACCTTCCCGGCCATATTTCACAGAAATCGATTCCTACCATTACCCTGGACAGCCTGTGTACCCTAAACCCTACGCTGCAAGTGAGCCAGGGGCGTATATAATTCAGACACCTCCAGCAAGGACTTTCTATGGCGATGACCCAAGGACGTATCAGATTCAAACGGCCCCTCCTCGGATCTTCTACATGGCCGACCCCTACACGCCACCAATGGAGCATCATATTCCCGCAAGGGCGTATTACACTGAGGGAAGGCGGCATGCCCGTGTGGTACAGCCGCAATCAGAGGACTGGTACGGCTCAGAGGTGTCCGGCTACTCTAGCCATTACCCTTCCTCGTATGTCTCACAGGTTACTCCCACGAGAGTTAGACAAGAGCCAAAGCTCACAACTTGGTATGCCAACCCATGCATGGAACCAGCAAGAACCGTAACAGACCCAAGACCGTACTCGAGATCTTGGGATAACATCCTTGATACCCATGTAGAGCGGGAGCAGCCCGTACCCCGAGGGAAAAGCGATGAGAATCTCCTTTGTCAGGGGATACAAACTTCAAGTGAACGACCAAAACCTGTGGTTGTCAACCTGTCCAGCTCACCAAGGCGTTATGCTGCACTGTCCTTATCTGAAAACTCTTTGATTGACAAAAGTCCAACGGAGGCCAGGAGCTCTTCAAGTAAACTGTGGTTTGTCACACCTGAGATCACCATCACAGACAATGATATCAGACCAAGCAATCTTAGTAAATCGGAAGCACGCTCTGCAAGTTGGGATGTGCTGGATTCAAAAAGTGCCCCAAATCAAGAAGCCCCTCAACGTGAAGCAAAGTCCCGCTCTGGAGAATCTACCAAAGAGAAAACACACAGCAGCACATCCCTACAGCAAAGTTTAGAGCAGCTTGATGAGCTTCTAGCAGACCTTGTCATCGATTACAAACCTCCAGCCAGAAGGACCAGTGAAGTCCTGCTTGATCAACTCAAAAAGCTCATTGATGAAGAAGAAGCTGTAACTTCAGCAAGAAAGGATTCGATGGCTGGATCTGAAAGTGGCATGCCCCTTGACAAACAACCCACTTCAATAAAAATAGATCCTGACACACTAAGAGACACTGATGGGAGTTGTGACGGCCTGAGAAGTACAGAAGAGTGCTCCCCTGATCAGAGTCCCGATGAGGACGACACGATGATGTGTTCAAACAACAAATGCCGTCGGACTGAGACCTTGTTTAACGCCTGCCTCTACTTTAAGTCCTGCCACAGCTGCTATACTTACTACTGCTCTCGCAACTGTCGCCGTGAAGACTGGGACATCCACAAGGAGAGCTGCCTCTACGGGCGAATCGGTAGTGTGTGTCGCCACGTTATTAAGCACTGTCGAGAAACCACAGAGGTCCATAAAGCTTTCTCCCGTATAGCCAAAGTGGGGTACCTATCTCGGGGCAGGGGTGTTTTGTTTTTGGGATTTCCAAATCCAGGTTCATCCACAAATTTCCTTCAGTTTGGACTAGAAAGTCTACTCATGTCGCCAACATACTTATCTCTCCGCGAGCTGGAGAGCTTCAAGGATAACCTTGGGGAATATTGCAAGGAGCTCCAAGAGGCAGGAAAGGAATATGACCCTAATGAATGTTTTCTCTTGAATGTATCAATCGCTGTTGGTGATCAAGTGCCTGACGGACCATCGCCAAGGGTCCAAGCCCCAACCGTCAGGAAATTTGCCAAGATCGCTCTTGCCTCCTACAGCCCAGAAAAAAAGGTCCATCGGAAGGAAAGCGACATGGAGACGTTGATCCTGACCCCACCGCCTGGTATGGCTGACATTGACAAGGAAGGCGAGGAGGGACGGAAAGCCCGGGAGATCTGCTTCATCAACATTCAGCGGGAGTTGAGGATACGTGGGGTGTTTCTTCGCCACGAGTATCCCAATGTCTACCAAAAGCTCTGTGAGTTTGTTGAGAACAACAGGAGGTTCACGCCCACTACTATTTATCCCATTGATAAAAGGACCGGCAAGCAGTTTATGTGCATGATAATGGCAGCGTCTGAGCCACGAACTTTGGACTGGGTAGCCAACCCACATCTCCTAGATGACATTATATAAACAAGTGCACCTTTTATATATTAAAGCATAGATCTCACTATAGTACATATCTAAATATATCAAGCTTATTTGTTATACATGTTTGTAGATATGTATTTTGTTAATGAAAAAAAAATGTATTCATGTCTGCAAGGTCAGTATTATTCAATGTTGGAATATTGCCCATCAGATGTTGAATATGAGTAATTCACAGTGTTTATTCATCGACTTGATATCTAGTCCCAGGATTTGTTCATTTATGCTTAACTGGCAATTACTGCCGTTCTTTCTTTGTAGCAATTCTCTTTTGATATTCTGTTCATGAAAAGAGCGTGAGGAAAAAAAACAATCTTTATTTATTTTGGCAAACTACAGAATTATGTACTTATTTACATCAGAGCTGAATATTTTTTCCTATGCAAAAAAATTCCAACATTGTCCCGCAAAAATGTTGAAAAGTTTTGGCTAAAGAAATATAACACTGTATTTCTTTTTATCACAAAAAAAAAAAAGTGTATTTTTATTGTTATGTTAATACAGGCATCATATTATATTATATTATGTTATATTATATTATATTATATTATATTATATTATATTAATTATATTATAAACATACAGTTAAAAAAAGAAGAAGAACTTAATGCATAGTAGGAACAGTACATACAAAGGGCCATGGATTATCCACGGTCTGTTAAATGTACTTTGAGGAACGGCTTTAATTAAAAAGAGAGCTGCTTAGAATTAAACAACACCTAGAATTTTGTGCTCCAACCTGGTAAACTCATTTTCGTAAATGGTTTACGTAATTTAGATTCCTATTTAATGAAGTAATTGGTGCTTTTATGTATGTTTAGTAGAATTACTTGAGCAATAATGAACTTGAAGACAAAATCTGGAAAAATTGGTATCAGTGATGTGCTGCACATTAGGTGTTGGCCGGTACTGTTCCATCAGAAACACTGTGAACTGAGATATCTCTTATATGCGTGTCATTGATAGAGTTTCCTTGTGATCACCTATTAGACTTGGAAATATTTTAGTAGTTAAGATTATGAGGGATATGATAACAGATGCGGCTGTAGTTTCGTCTCTAGAAAAATGGAATCAGAGTTGCTGTATGCTATATTGGTTATTAAGCTTGAAAAAAAAAAAATTATGTGTGGTTTTGTTTTCACTTACTGGTTTGACATTTAAATTTCATGCATTCAACAGTTTGACAGATGCTACAATACAAATGCAACATGTGGTAGCAAAACACAGCACTGATTCTTGAGTTACTGCACAAAATGGTCCCCATTTATATCTGCCATTAGTTTAAGTAGGTCTGTTAATAGCGAGAAACACCAGAAAAATAATTAATACATGCAAAAACAAAATGGTTATTATGTCAACACTCAGATGTCTAATTTCTGTCAACAGATGCACTGACAATCTGTTTAAAATCATCCTGTATTGTCAATTCAATCTTAAAGTGTAATGCTGGATTTGTTATTCATAAGTATTTGACCTAACAGTACATTTTATCTGTCAGCGTTGACATGAAGAAAAATACATTGTTACAGTGGGGGAAAAAAAAGTTGTGTGACCTGTTTTGTCCCAGTGCTCAAGAATCAGTGATCCGATACCTGTGAACTTTTGTCATGTACATGCACCTACTTCATGTCCAAAGCGGGTTTTTCCTTGAATGTCCCAGTTATACTTTGCTTGACAAATCTGTTCACTGCTTTACTTGATGAATTCATGTCACAGCACAACCCTGCACATCCTTCTGTCTGAACTCAGAGCACTGGCAGAACCGCTATATAGCACACATTCAGGTGTTTTTTGCCCGGCAGAGTGTACATATACAGTGGTAAACAGAAAGAAATGACTGCATGTGATTCTATTTTTTTCTATCTCATTACATTAATATAATTAACCTGCCTGAATATTTGATATTTGAAAATATACTGTATATGAGGGATAAAGTATATAGTAAAATGTATGAAAATATATATAGTAGGAGTGATATTTTTCAAGATCAATGTGTCGACCATTGCTGTTATGCTGAAAACAAACGAGACAAAGACACGGTCTCACAGAGAAAAAAAGAAAAAACTAAAGCTTAAATAAAAAAATAAAAATTGTGTCTTTGAAAGTCTGTTTCTGTTGTCAAGTAATTACTAAGACAAAACAAGTTGTAATGTTGCCATCTTGTGCAATCCTTCTAATGTTGTGGCTCCACCGTGTGGTGTGTTAGAAGCTTTACCTTTCCTTTTCTTTTCACCATGTGACACTTTTAGTGAGGGAAGCCCATATTTAATTTTTGACAGGAATGAAAAGGAGGCTGTGAGGGACTGAAGTGCAGTGTGTTCAGTGGAGTGCACTGTTGTTTAAAGTCCCACTGTAATGAAAATCGTTTTTTATGTTGTTTATTTATCTATGTGGTTGTTTTTAATATGCTTTTAGACAAACCAAGTGCCAATCCATTAATCAACACCATTGTTGAGTATTTTGTCCACAACATACTGATTCTTCAGCTGACAAAACAAAAATTCACTAGACAAAATCTCCATAAAACTGTTTTAAAGTTGTAAATTGTTAGAATTACATGATCTAGGACCTTTAATACAGTGCGTGCCAATCTGAAGAAGTTTGTCCCTTACAGACTTGTTAAATTCAATATGGCGTCTAACCTGACTAGGCCTATCCACCTTTTTCCTAACGAGCCTACTGCATTATGGGAGGCACTTCTGGTTTGGGGTAGTTCCACTCAAAAAGACTGCAACAAATCATTTCAAATCATACAAATAACCCTAATCTGTCATTTTGACTGAATGGGCTGTAAATTTTCATTCATTTTTTATTTTCAGAAGTTAGCAATGTTTCCTTTGTATTGCGCTGTATGTACATGAAAAAAGAAAACATATACTGTGCATTTGTGTATCTTCTTGTTACACTAATATTAGATTTTCATCTGTCAGTATTTTTACACATTGTCTTTTTATCTTTAGAAGGAAACTAATACAAAAAGCCTTTTTACCTTTTGTTTTTAGTAGGAAGCAAGCAACAGTCAACAATTGGAACGATGACGTCACATGTTATTGTCTCAATGTTTAACCTCCAGAGGTCAGCAAAGCGCAAGCTAAAATCTTTATTTGTTTGCCATAACATTTAATCAGGGCTTGTATAGTAAACTAAATACAAGGGCTTCCATACTAATCTTAATATTTCTGCAGAATGTAATTTCATGTATGCATAAAAACCCACATGTGACTTTATATTTTGCAGTGTGTAATACAGAACAGAGTGCGCATGCGTGGAATACTGTATCTCACAATGGAATGGGCTCGACTTCTAAAGTAATGATTAACGAAAAATGCTTTATCTTTTTTATAACTCATTTGATTTAAGCAGAGAGTAGAGCGAAATACTGTTGAACAAGGAATATCTAAGATGCTTTAAGACATCATCACGCATATTTATGCAAATTATATATATATATATATATAATATATATATATATATATATATATTCTTTTCAGACACCAGTTTCTTGTCACATTCAAATTGGTTGTCATAGTAACGACACTAATTTGTGGAGATTCAGCACATTGTGAGTTCCACAAGTCTGAATGCATTATTTGTAAATTGACTTGAGATAAACATTTTGCACAATTATCTGTAATTTCATTGTGTTGCCACTAGATGCTTGTATAGCCCTATGTAACAATCCCTAGCAGCTAAGACATTGCACATACACACATAAATTAATTTTATTACATTTGGATTTGGATACATGTTTAGATGCTATCAATGGCTACTTTTTGTCTTTATCTGTTTTTTTTGCTCAATTGTTTTGTTGTTGTTGCTTGAAACATTGATTTAAAGTGTCAGTTATAGAATTATTATTTCAGTCAAACCTATAAAACCCTTTGTTACCCCAAA
>CM077223.1:2722500-2860000 GCA_039654775.1 Spinibarbus caldwelli | reverse complement strand
ATATATATATATATTTATTTAAGTATAATTTCAATACATTTCGATGTAAATATAATTTCAATTTTACAAAAAGTTTTCAATTTAATATTAAAATGTATATACTACAAATAGTACTAAAATTTTTATATATACCTGTAAATCAAAGATTATTGCAGTATATTTTACGTGAAAATACTTAAAATCTTCCTACTTAAAAATTTCATGTTAAATTCAGCATGTTACTTGCGGTTTCTTTGTAATTATTTCACTTGTAATTTTTTTTACTCAGAAATTGCTAGTAAAATAAATCCTACACCAGAGTTTTTTTTTTTTTTTTTTTTCCCCACTGTATATAAACATGAGATGAAGCAGTGAGTGCTGATAACTCGTTGTTCAGTTGGGTCTGGCTCTCTTGAGACCTGTAGGGTTGGTGGAGCAAAGCAAACAAAATGTAACAGAGGAGAAACCCGTACTAGCCGGAGGCTAACAAACGTTCTTGGCTTTGTATTAATGTTGCAACAGAGAGATTTCTCTACATTATACAGAGACCAAACTCATTCAGTTACTGTAAGAAGGAAGTGGACACCTCACTGCATTTGACAACACGCATCATTTTCATGTAGTGATTTAATTTAAAGGCCTGGTGTTAAAGTCAGCACGAAATCAACAGATCATATTTACTTTATGAATACATTTTGGTGGTCTTATAAAGTCAGCACCGTCATTCATGAGAGAACCACGACGCATGCGTATGACGTAGAACTACTGTCCTTACTACCTTTCTGGGCCTTGAACGTGTCAGTTGCATTGCTGTCTATGAAGGGTCAGAAAGCTCTCAGATTTCATCAAAAAATATCTAAATTTGTGTTCTGAAGATGAACGAAGGTCTTACAGGTTTGAAACAACATGAGGGTGAGTAATTAATCATTTTTAACTATCCATTTAAATTTTTTTTATATTTTCAGTTATAATTTCAATTCATTTCAATTTTAGCATGTTTAATCATTTTATGTGCTTGTCATTTTTATCATTTTTTTTAATATTTCTTTTTATATTTATTTTCAGTTCAGTTTCAATTTCAGTTTTAGCAATTTTAGTACTTCAACTTAAATTGATTTTATTTCAATTAGTTGCCAAGGCAACATTTTAAATTTTTGAATTTGAACATTTTTGAACATTTTGAAGTAAAATATAAATTCCATTTAGTGAAAACGATTTTTAATAGTTTTAATTAAAGATAACACACACCAAACCACACATGCTCAAGTGCCCCAAAAAAAGACAAAATATGGCAAATATAAGGTGCCCTTGACAACAAACCTTTAACATTTTTACCTTATTTCCAATGCAATGCAAAACCTTTTTCTAATGCAAAACCTAGTGACCTGCCTTTCTGCCTACATAGGCATCAACCTTTTAAGACACCAACCTAGCTGTGATAAAAACATATGCATTTGATTTAGAGTGCTCAACATAGACACTCAAAAAGTACTTAAGTAAAACACGTGAAAATCAACTGATTCCAATAGTAAATTCTAAATTAAACAGAGCTATTTTTAATCAATAATTTACATTTATTGAAAATAATGAAATAACTGATTACTCATCTGCCGTCTTGAATGAACTTCACATCGTAATGCATTCTGGGATGCAATGCTGTATTAGAATTTGTCCAAAAGAAGCAATCTTTAAATGAAACACAATTATGCTGCCTACCTTATCCAACAGCAACAGAAGACAAAATGATGAAAACCCAACAAAACGACACCAGGACAAAAGGTATTGTAGTTCAGTCTTTAATTAGAAAATCTACTTATATACAGTATACATGTACTGTAGCAAATATTGATTCCATAGGCCGCATGATAACCCCCCCAGGTCATCGGAATATTATAAATAAAGTTTTATTTGAAATGTCTATTCAGCCGTTATCCCCGTCACGGGAAAACATGCACTCTCTTTGTCCATCCGTCAGCGCTGAACTGAGTATCAGTCATCGCTCTCCGGCTTTGACAGACATAAAAAAATAAAAAACCGATACGCAACGAAACAAGATCAGTCAAGACAACATGGCAGTCGGAAACCTGAGTCAGAACAGTTTTGGATAGAATGAACACCCTGAATCCAGTTTAACAACAGCAGCGTTTGAAGTGGAGTTATAGAGTGAGAGTTTCAGCTTGAGACGGCAGGTTTGGTGCGGAGAACGAGCCGACGGATGCGGATAAAATGAACCTAGCATCATAATGTTATCTTTAACATTTAGAAATAAATGTGGTAAAGACGGTCATACATTCCCATTGCAGCCCGAGAGGACAGTCAGAATAAACCAAAACATCCGTCGAAAAGAGACAGACGGCGATTGGTTTGTTTTTATTCATTTATATATATATATATATATATATATATATATATATGCGCAATCCAAAGATACAATGCAGAGGGGAAAAACACATCACAGTAAAAAGTAGTTATTAATTTCATATTTGATCATTAAAAATCTGTCATTCCTTAACCTATTAACCTCCTCTGGTGATAAAAAGAGTTTCCCGACTTAACCAGCGGACGCTTAAAATCTCGAAGAACGCATTTGTCCTATTGATTTGTAGCAGGCACTGAAGTACTATGGCCAAAGAGGGTTTGTCATCAGACCCTGAATGCGTTTGCTATTTAAATTTTTGTTAAAAAACAAACAAAAATCGCGATCCCTTTACGTGTCAGTGTCCGATGCGGTTTAAGTTAACATCTTTGATACATACGGGAACGGCTAATACGGTTCGCTTGCTCTTTCTGGCTTGTAAGGTTCCGACTGCGTTCGTTTGGTGCGCGTTTATGTACAGTTGGTTTGTAGGCAGTGGAAGTAAGTCTTTGACGCAAACAGCAGCAAGTTCTCGGTCCTTGGCATTCAGAGTCCAGCCGATGGTTTTGTCTGATCTGGGCGATGGCTGTGGCTTCAAACATTAATATAATTGTTCAATTAGATTGTTGGTTGGTTTTGCTAGTACATTCGAGTGACAGCAGAGAGCATTAGCGCTCTGATATGATTAAGGACTGCCAGTCCAGGAAAGGCCGACCTTGAGAGGCTGATTTCTCCATCCTGATGAGACGCCTGTCTCGCATTTCCTCCGTGTTTTCATCTAAACTTCTCGCCATCCTTCTACTCTTTATGTTTCCAGTCATCTCTCTGCCTCTGTTCACACAGGCCATTTGGTTCAGAATCTGCTGATCGGTTTGGGCGCCAGCTCTACTGGCCCGACTTTTTGTCCTTCTGGAAACTGAAGCTCGTGCGACGGTTCAGTTTGCGTTGTTTCTGGGCAAAGTAATCCGCCCTTGATGTGCTGGCACGGGACTCCAGGATGTAGTTCACCTGGGAGAGGAAGAGGAAACGACACACTTCCTGTGAACATGACCAAATGTATACACAAAAAAGCAGTAAAAACAAAACGAAAAAAAATATAAACCCTACCTTGAGCACAATCTCATTGACAGTAGCAGCATCACACTCGAAGTACAGGGCTTTGTAATCGTGGTTGCTTAGATATGTGAGCTTAAATATTGCATGACCTACAAAGAAACCATAAAGATCTTACATTCACCAAAAAATGACTACCATGGTTCAATATACACATGCATGTGAGCTAACAGTATTTGTTGCATTTGTTACAAAATAAAAAATTTACATTTGGACGTCCATGATTTACTTATTCATTTATTTTATTTTTTAACAAAAATCCTTGTTATGCTACAACTGCAATCATTTTTATTAATCTTAGTTTTCACAAAATATTTTTGGAAATTTTCCATTATTCTGGAAACAATTTTAATCTGTTCTAAAACTACAGTCTAATCAAAGAAATCTTAGCAGGAGCCAAGTGGATTTTAAATGCAACTACCATGAACAAATTTTTATCTTTGATAAATGAGTTGAATAATTGAGTTAAATAATGATAAATTGATAATTGCATAAGCTAGTTAGTAAATAAATAAATAAATAAATAAATAAATAAAGATCACATCATCTGTTGGCACCAAGAAATCCTTAAACACTCCTGACAATAAAATAACCCAGAGCTGTCAAAATTAATGTGATTAATCTCATATTTGAGAAAATATATATACACATGCTGTTCAAAAGATGTTTTAAAGGGGTCCTATTATGCTTTTTCACTTTTTGAATTTTAGTCAGTGTGTAGTGTGTATGTTTGGCCATAAAAAAGATCTACAAAGTTACAAATCTCAAAGTCCACTCCAAAGGGAGATTGGAATTGAAATCCCTTTTCAAGAACTACAACGAATGGCTCATTTGGACTACAAAGTTGCATTTGTGACATCACAAATTGGTCAATTAGAATATCATTAAAATAAATCCTATTAAAATAAATCCCGCCTCCGGAAATTCGAATGCACGTTTCAAAATCTAAACCCGGTGCTGGTGTTTTTATATCACTGTATTTCTGATGGAAACCGACTGTCTTCAGAAAATTTTAGATTTTAGATGTCATTTTCATTTCATGTAATGTCTGATAAAGCAGCGTTTGTGAGAGGAGCTCTGCTTTGTGTACAGCGTTACCAGGGAAACCTTGATCTTTACTGCTCCAACAGCGCCTCCCGTTGACAGAGAATGAATTTGCTTATATATGCCACCACAAATAGAGTAACTCTGTGGGACTATGGTATAAATAAATTCAACTGTATAACAGTTTCACTGCAATTCATGTTATAATGTTAGAATTAAAGAACAATAAACATAATACATATTACCGTTGCACTTATCTGCACAAAGTAAATGCAGTTATTTTTAAGCTGTTGTTGACATCCTATCTAAAACGTAATTTAGCCAAAAAAAAACAACAACAATATCGTTACCACTTTAATGTGTCTTGCAATCGTGCACAGGTTCTGCGCGATCCTCTTGTTCAATATTCTCGGGGTCTGCATTGATATGGCAATATTGACGAACTTGCTGTTTTGTCAAGGGGCGGGGCAGTACTGAAACACCGTCTAAGCTGTTCGCCAATCACAACGCACTGGGACAGCTAACCAATCACAACACATTTTGTTTTTCGGAAGGCGGGCCTTCATCAAACCCGGAACTAATCGAGCCGTTTGTGCCAGGCTGGGAAGAAAGGTACTGTAATAATGTAAATTATGTGAAAAATAATGCGATTTTCGAACCACCAAGCATAAGAGCATGTTCTAGTACGCCCACAAAACAAAATCAAGACTTTGTAAAAGAGCATAATAGGACCCCTTTAATGTTTTTGAAAGAAGTCTCTCGTGTTCACCAAGGCTGTATTTATTTGATTAAAAATACAGTAAAAACATTAATATTGTGACATATTATTACAATTAAAATGAACTGTTTTCTATTGTAACATACTGTAAAATGTAATTTATTCCTGTGATTAAAGCTGAATTTTCAGCATCATTACTCCAGTCTTCAGTGTCACATGATCCTTCAGAAATCATTCTGATATGCTGATTTGCTGCTCAAGAAACATTTTTGATTACTATCCCTGTTGAAAACAGTTGTGCTCCTTCATATTTTTGTGGAAACGGATAAATTTTTTCAGGATTCTTTGATAATACAATATGACTGTTTTAAACAATCTCAAATATGAACTGTGGCATCGCTGAATTTGAACACACAGGACACATAGAAATAAATGGCCCTGCTCCAGAAACAAATGCTAAGTGAACGGCATATCCCGACTGTGAGACTGGAGCATTTCCAGGTGCAGTCGGAGCATCGGTGTGCGCCGCAGCGCCTGTGAGCAGACTTCAGCAATCTGTCTGCACTTCATCAATCACCGTTAGCAGCATGCGTCTGGAGAGCTGCGCTCGTGTCCCTGTCATATCCGCTAAGAAGAGATGTCTGCATCACTTACCAATGCAAACCTTACAGAAAGGCTGCATAAATTGATTTTGTTTTCAGTAACGGAGTTCCCTGTAAGTGTAATGCAATATAAATCCCTTGGTGAGTTTGCAGTGCTACACTATATCTGTCAGTCCCCAGTGATGTGGGAAATCAAAAGAGTTTCTACATAAACCAGAGACGTTTTATCTGAGGCAAGACAGGCAGTGTCTATTACTTTACTGTAAGTATACAATAAGTAGAAAAATACTTTTCTTCCCATTTTTGATAATAAATAAACATATAAACTACTGGTCAAAAATGTTTTTTTGTTGTTTTTTTTGTTTTTTTTTTAAGAAATGAAATGTTTTTATTCAGTAAATATGCATTAAATTGATTAAAAGGGACATTAATAATGTTACAAAAGATTTCTATTTCAAATAAATGCTTTATGTTCATCAGTGAATCCTGACAAAAGTATCACCATTTCCACAAAAATATGAAGCAGCACAACTGTTTTCAAAACTAATAATACTAAGAAAAGTTTCTCAAGTTTTCTTAAGTAAATTTTTCTTAATTTTTCATTTCTGCATATTAGAATGATTTCTGAAGGATCATGTGACACTGAAGCAGAGTTATTATAGTTAACTAATACTAAAACTATTTTAAAAAAAAGTTATTTAAAATAAATGTTACCTGGAATAAAACAAAAAACTTTTTTTTTATTATTCCAACTAGTTGGACAAAATTTCTCATTTAATTTGGTTTAATTAAAATAATATAAAACAGACAAATTTATTTAAAAAAATCTATAGACACATTTAGGAAAAAAAAACTACTAAAAATTACAAAAACACAAAAAATTCTAAAACTTTAAAATTAAAATGAAAACAGAAAAAATAAAAATAAAAACTAATTCCAAATATAAATAAAAACTTTAATAGCACTACGACTGAAGACTGGCATAATGGCTGCAGAAAATTCAGCTTTGCCACAACAGGAATAAATAAAATTTTAAGATGTATTCAAAAAGAAAACAGTTATTTTGACTTGTAATAATATTGCACAATGTTAGTGTTTTTACTGTATTTGATCAAATAAATGCAGCCTTGGTGAACAGAAGAGATTTCTTTCAAAAACATAAAAAAAAAAAAAAAAAAAAAAAAAAAACATTCTGACCCCAAAACTTTGAATAGTAGTGTATGTAAATAAATATTTCATTCATATTTCACAAAAGTATGAGCAGAACTGACTTGGACTCTTCTCCTCCACCAGGTCACAGGCACACAGCAGATCTGAGTCTATGGAGATTGGCTTCTGTCGGATCCAGAACTTTGTGCTTGTCTTCTGATTGGTGACAGGATCGATCTCTACCTTTTCACCAGAAATTCCTGGATAAGTGAGAAGGTTTTATATTAAAAATCACTTATAGATAAATTTCAACTGTCAGTTTTTTTTTATCAAAAGAGTCCAGGTTTTAAAAATGAACAGGTGTGTGGGTTTATTTTCCCTGTTATTTAAATAAGAAAGGAGAACCGACCCAGACTGACACTGATTCTGTAGCAAACGCTGTGAGAGAGAGAGGGGTCTGGAATATTATTACAGGTCTATCTCAGAAGCACACACACAGTCTATCCATAATGGATATGACAGCTGTCAATCATTCACGTGACTTAAAAAAAATAGCATGCAAACATCAGTGTGGCAGAAAAAAATTCCAGTCTGTCAATCACAATGAAATTCCTAAAGAGATTCCCTGGCTCACACAGGCTTCCTGCGCCTGGAGCGCTGCTGTAATTGGGATGGAGCTGTGACTGTAGCAACTGTCAAGTGTGCTGGAATATATTTTTGTGTTTTCACAAAACAGTACTGGGTTTGATCTTTAGACCATCTGCCAAACTTTTGTTCATGACTTGAATCATGTGCTTTGAGAGGTGGAGAAACTGAGAAGTCAGGAGAAGTAAGGGAGAACTGAAGAGACTGTTACAGGAATTTCTCAGTGTTAAGACTTCCATACAGACCTCCATACAGTATTTTGTGCCAAACTAAACTATACCATATAATTAGGGCTGGCTCGATACCACTTTTTCAGAACCGATACTGATCCGATACCAAAAATTCTGAGTATCTGCCGATGCTGATACCGATATCGATCCGATACCAGCACAGTTTTTTAAATCAGTGTAGAATTTCTATACCTCAGTGTGTGTTAACCTGCTCATCACTCTTTTGTGTTTTGCACACAATCTACTAAATATAGACAACTTTACTGTAAAGAAAAACAACAAATGAATGAATATGTAATTATCTATGACAAAAATACTTTTATAAACTAGGTTATTGGATAATTCAGTAGCAAAAGTTACTCTAGAAAAATCATGAGTGCACAATAATTTTATAAAATCTAAAATTAGTGGAAAAAAAAACATTTATTGGGGAACAAAGAAAAGTGAGTAAGTGTAGGACTAAATCTGGTAAAAATTATATATTGCTCTTTGTATTGTTGTAAAATACATTCATGGAAAACAAGTAATATATTTATATATAAATATATATACTGTAAAACTAAAAGACATTTCTTTTAAACGTACTGCACAGTAATGAGGCAGCACCATATGACAGATGAGACGAACAAGAAAGGCTATTAATAATCTTTCATTGCGCAAAAATATTATAATACGAAAGGCTCCAATACAGAGCGGCACAAAGCACTTATGCGCATCCCGTGCGTAGAATGATACGCTTGAAGAAACACAGTATCACAGTGCGCAGGCACAATGCGCCGCAGTCCGCATGGAAGTTCAAAGCACAAAGGAAAGAGATATTAATGCATAGCGTATTAAATCTGTGCGATAGTTTATTGAGCCTTTTCTTTTAACCGTTTTAAATTTCAGTTACTGTGCTCGTGAAGAACCATTCATAGTGCTCTCTACAACAGTGTTGTGATCTAACAGAAACCCGGTAGAAAGTAACACGATTCAGAAACAGCACGAAACTCTAACAAGATAAAATCCTTTTATGCAAAACCATTGAACTTTATTTACAGATCAAGTATAATAGGAACAGCGGGGAGAGTTTTATCGTCTTGACTGCAGTAATCGAACGCGACACGCAGTTTGAACACTGAATGGAGAATGACAGACAGCCGCGGCGGAGAGAAGTGTTTGTGAACTTGACTTAAATATTCATCTGTACCTCACATTAAACTATGGAATGGCTTCAGAACACTTGAAATATAGTGCACGAAAACTTTATTGTGCTTTATAATGGTTTTTGTGGCTTTCGTGGGTCTTAACACAATAGTAGCTATACACAGAATATCGGATTTGGATCGGCCGCGTCTGACCGACACCCCGATCCAGCAGAAAATGCCGGTATCGGAGCGATACCGATACCGAATATTGGATCGGCGCACCCCTACATATAATACAATAATATATTACTATAATACATATATATCTATATCTATATCTATCTTTATATATATATATATATATATCTATCTATCTATCTATCTATAAATAATACAAATAAAAAATAATTTCCCATATTATTATATCAAAACTATATAATAATTGTAGCAAAGTAATTTATATATTATACTAGATTATAGCATTTCGTTAATACTATTAGGGCTGCAACAACTAATCGATAAAAATCGATTATTATCGATTATGAAAATCATTGACAACGATTCTCATTATCGATTAGTCGGGTCTGCCCACAGTGCACGTCTAACTTCAGCCAGTCGCGTCAAATTAACATTACAGCACTGAATAACGCATTTCTATGGTCAAAATGCATCTAAAAATAGTGGAGGAAACAGAATGAGATGCTGCGGGAGAAGTACGTGATCCAAGCTGCACAAAACATGAGAATTCTTTATTTTAAGCTTTTAGCTAATGCTTTAGCGTAATGGCTTGCCCTGTCAGGCGCTTTGACAGATGAGTGTGCATCCTCAGCCCAAAATGTTCATTTTACTGTCATATCCTTATCTGTAAATGTCAAATTCATTTTTGCATAAAGTTCCGTCCTGACGGTCTGCATTAAGTTTATATCTTTACTGAATGAGCGTGAGCGCGGCGGACGCGTGAACGGGCGTCAGAGAGGGATTAATATTCAGCGCAAAAACATTCATTGTGCTGAAATATCTGTTGTTGAACATTAAATTAAGGTTTAAAAGTCAACAGGTAGTGCACATATTTTATGAGAGTAGGAACTGTAAAGGGATAACCGCGTATAGTTGTCTGAATATAAATATCAGACGCTTCAGCCACCTTTTACAGGATAAAGAAGAAAGACTGTGATCAAAAAGTTGGTTAACACTGAGTTTGTGTTTTTATTCGTCTTTATTATCTTTATTATTATCTTAATTATTGATGAAGAGATTTAAACTATAGGCCTATATACAGTGCTTAACAAATTTATTAAAACAAATGTATTTAAGGTTTATAACAAATAATGTAAGCTTTGTGCCACTGCTGCTCTAAACTAACAGTATTGGTGTTTACTAAAATCATTTTTTTGCTATCTGTATTGGTTAGTCCTCCAATATGCGTAAGGTCTTCAGTAACAGTAGGCTATTTCTAAAGCTATAATATAATTATTTCTGTTATCTATGAAAGAATGAAAGATCTATGAAAGATTTTTTCAGATACCCATTTACAGTCAAAAAGTAGCTAAACAATGCCAGTAAGAATGCATGCTGTTATGAAAGGCAGGAGGCTATTTTTTTATTATGTGAATAAATATTTAGTTGTTTCAGTTTGTTATTTGCCCAATAAATGACAATAAAATTTTTAGGTTTAAACAATTCTTTGACAGATTCCTAAAATATTTGTTTTCTCTCTTTATTATAACAGGTGGTCTAATAAATTGTTAAGCACTGTATGTTTTCATAGCTTTCAGATGGCACATTTGTTTGAAGGACATTGGGCAGAATGTGTAAGTATTTTTGTCAATAAAATAAAAAAAGAAGAAAATTGAGCTTTTTTATCCGATTAATCTGGAAAAATAATAATAATAATAATAATAATAATAATAAAATAATAATCGGCCAACTAATCGATTATCAAAATAATCGTTAGTTGCAGCCCTAAATACTATATAATAATATAATAATAATATATTAATATTACACTAGATTTATGTATGATTAAAAGAAAATTTTAGAATGGCATGTTAAAATGTTTTTTATTTATTTATTTTTTTTAATGAATATATATGTTATTAGATATATAAATAACACATAAAAATAAATACAGTATTCCATTTTATATTATATATTATAATATATACTATAAAAATAATAACACTATACAATTGTGTACTATTATTATTACATACTATACTATTATTAGTATACTGTTTCTGCGCTATATTATACATTTTCTTGCTTCTAGACTGTACTATGGTAGTCTATTTTGTCCCTTTGAATCTGAAGAGAAAACTCTCGTATTGGATCTGGATGTTGGTCCATGTTTCGGCAGAAATAGAGTCAGATATTTCATCAGTGTAAAACACTGGGATCTGGAAACAGTACCTAGCTGCACGTCTGTGGTGAAGCGGAGCTTGTGGATCATGCTGATCTTGAAGGACTTGTAGTGGTGGCTGCTCAACATGTCCTGTACCGTAGTGATGTCTATAGGCGGGTCCTCCTCTGAGCTCTCCTCGCCTCGAGAACCTGCAGATAAAGACGAGACGGGATGGAGAAAGAGATGTGTGCGTTAGGTAGGGGTGGGACAATAAATCGATATGGCGATATATCGTGATCCTTCTCCATGCGATACGATAATCGATATCTGGCGCCAAATATCGATATTTTAATTAATACAATAAGGTGCTCTAAATACATTTTCCTGCTCTCAGCGTCTAAAAATGTGTGGAAATCGGGGCCGCGCCATTTCCAGCTTCTTTCCAAGAGCGCTCTGAGCAACTATGAAGCGCGTTCTCTATGAAGATTGGGAAGCACGAGGAACCGAATGATAAACAGATTTTCAGACACTGTATTAGCTCTACCGCTATATATACGTTTATGGAGATGAAAACTAAAAAACTGCCCGGAACAGTTATCAGCGTGGACCATAGGCACCGATCACGTTATTATTGCAGAGCGCATATTCAGTTCATGAGTAGCCTCTCCGCTCGGATTGCAGGTGGATTTCCCTCACTATATGAGAGAGAGAGAGCGCCGCCGGTGCGTCCAGTTTTATGTGAACAAAACTGGATGCTCTCCCTCTCTCACAGATATTACAAGTGCGCGTTATGCAGTGTGAACAGTGGGCACCGACCAGCAGAAACATAAATCTGCACCTATGGCATGGAGGATGAATCAAAACCTTGTCAGAGCCGTAATGCAGCGCAGAAGTGTGCAGTGTGTGTGTGCTTGCCGCGCGTCTACATTTGAAATAACCAACCTGAGCGCGCAAAAGACGCGATGTGAACGGCTATTTTTCAGTGCGGGGCTCCGTTTTTATGATGAGACGAGTAGAAAGGTTAAGAAAGCACTCCAGGTAAATTTTGAAATGTACCAGGTTTATATATATACATATATATTACATGGAGAGAGAGAGAGAGGCTATATAAGTTAAGCAGTTAAATGTGTTTGTTTACACACAGAGAAAAAGAAAAGTGTAAGCTTTTAATAAGTCCAAGAATAAAATTATTAATTTACTCAACATGTTAAAATTGATTTACAGAACTTTTTTTGCTGTTTTCTAACAGTTTGGACTTGAATAAAGAAAGAAAACTTGCACTTAACCTTTTCACAGGCATTTTGTTTAGACAGATATCGCGATATCATTATAGGATTTTCTAGAAATATATCGATTATCGCAGAATCGCTGTATGATAGTATCGTTATCGTGAGCCATGTATCGTGATTATATCGTATCGTGAGGTACCCTGCGATTCCCACCCCTAGCGTTAGGTGTGCATTTGTGCACTTTACGTTTAATGTTGCTGTTGTTTCGCAACAATAAAGGTGATCAATAAAGTAATCAATTTACCTAAAGGAAAAACTCCTGTAATGTTTTAATGTTTCATGAGTGTGAACTGTTCAAAGATCGTGTTGCGATGGAAGGAGCATCAGAAATGTCATCAAAACTCACTGTTTTCTCGGACCAAGCAGAACTCCATGGTTCCCTGGCTCTCCAGCGTACTGTCCAGATCCACCGCCACATTCGGTTCGGTTTGCTTCTCCAGACGATACATGGGGCCTGAAACGAATCACATAACCACAAAGCATTTGATTTGAGCTGTTAAGAGTTTGATTTATTTGACTGTGGTTGCGCATGATCTACAAAATGCATTTCACTGCACTGATCAAGCTCAAAGGTCATTACAAGCATAACAATATTGAAAGATCAAGTATTCCTGCCATTAAACCTTAGTGTTTACTTGTTGCAGACAGACAAGTAAACCACACGTACAAATTTATATATGTTTGTTATGCATTTTATCAGTCATCAAATTATGCAAATTCTCTAAACAAATCATGCCTATAAGATCCCTAAGACTTTCACATTCTAATGAGAAAGGCTTGCAAGAATCATTCATTTGATTTTAAAAACGTGCTTAATATTACATACAAAAATATAAATAATAAAGATAAAAAATACAATAAATAGACAAATCTTTCTATTGCACTGTTCTTGCTACAATCAATCTAGACTGATTTACAAATAAATGACTCTTATGAACCGGTTCGTTTACTGACTCGTTTTCAATAGTTTATTGGGTTTAGTGAATTAAATAAACTCGCATTCATTCATTTAGCAGACACTTTTATCCAAAGCGACTTGCAATTGAGGAATACATACTGAATTAACAGTTGACTGTATGTTTACATGTCAGTATAAACAATAATTACTTTTAAATATATTTACATTACCTTTCAAAAGTACAGGGTCAGGTTTTTAATAATTAATAATTTCATTCAGCAAGGATGCATTACATTGCTCGAAAGTAAGAGTAATGATATTTATGATGTTACAAATAATTTCCATTTCAAATAAATGCAGTTCTTTTGAAGTTTCTATTCATCAAAAAATCTTCAAACATGTATCATTGTTTCCATAAAAAAATATTAAGCAGCATAACTCTTTTCAATATTGATAATAATAATCATGCTTCTTGAGCAGCAAATCAGCATATTAGAATGCATAATTAGAATTTCTGAAGGATCATGTGACACTGAAGACTTGAGTAATGATGCTGAAAATTCAGCTTTGATCACAGGAATCAATTACATTTTAACATATATTCAAATGGAAAACAGTTCTTTTGAATTGTTATAATATTTCACAATATTACAATTTTTACTGTATTTTTGATCAAATAAATGCAGCCTTGGTGAGCAAAAGAGGAAAAAAAATCCTACTGATCCCAGATCTTTCGACAGTAGTGTTGTTGTTTTTTTCTTTCTTTGTCATAACATGAATCATCTCTACTATACTGACCTCATATGTACTTTGAACCTCTGAATAGTTTAATACTATAAAAGAGAGCCCTTGAGAGAAGGCAGCCATCATAAAAGACTTCAGGATGACCAGAGCTGTTCAAAAACAATCCGTTAAGAGATAATGTGCTGGGATTTACAGCTTTGGGCTTCTCTTTATAACACACTGCTCAGTGCAAACAATCTAATTTGACTTTTTATTGTCCAATCAGATGTTATCTACCCATCTAAGACCTAAAGACCGATCTTCACAGACCTTTCTCTCTCATTTGGAGAGGTTTGTAAAGATAAGTCAATAACTATTGCCTTGCAGGAACAATTGATGGCTATAAAACAAAAAAAATGGCTGTTTATTTCTTGTCAGAAGCAGGAAAAAATGCCCATAGGCAGGATCAAGTCTTTCCCTCGTTTTTTCGCCAGAAAAGAAGGGAAAAAACAATACAGAGAAGCTGCCAATCTAAATAGGGCAAACACTCAGGGCGATATTTACCCTTTTGCAAATACCGTGGCTTTCCAAAATGTCACCAGAGCCTCCGAAAGCTTACGACCTCTATGGAGAAAGAAATATGTTCACGACAGCCTCCAGCACAATGCAAGATGCAACAGAACACAAACAAAGCCAACGAGTGAATCAATTCTATACAACACTTCAGTTCTGAGCCTGACATGCAGGAATAGGACTAGTTGAGTGTATGGAAGAAGGAGAGAGCACCTCTCTGAATCTACGGGAGAAAATGTGAATCCCTGTATCCGCTGTGATACCAAAGAGCAAGAGACTGTGACTAATTCAGAAACACACCATCTGACCTTTTACAAGCTTTCCCGCGACCCTACACTTATCTCATTGAGCTGAGAGGTTATTTTTTATCCATTTTATCATCCGCCAGGCGAAAACTGTAAGTCTGATCACTCAGTAAAGAAAGTAACAGTGCACCTCTCACCAACAAGACACATATCAAAATTATATAAAATTTTTACGGTTAATGGTTCAAACCCCTTGTCACAAGTATGCATGACTTAAGAAACTTAGGATGACTTTTAAAAAAAAAAAAAAAAAAAAAAAAAGATATGAAATGTTCAAAAGTACATTTACAAATTATTTATATTTATACTATTTATTATTCATTTATAATATAATTTATTTGCCAATAAATGATTTCTAAATAGCTGCACTTATTCAAGCAAAAATACAGCAAAAACAATAATATTGTAAAATATTATTATATTTTACAATCAGAGTTCCTACGCATTTTCAAATTTAAAATTCCATACATTTTCAGAGTCGATTTGAGACCATATTTCATGGAGAAAACAAATGATTAAGGGTAAGTAACAATAAATAAAATAATAATGAATAAATAAATTAAAAATATATATATGTCACCTGTTATATTAAATTATATTTAATCTGTATTATTATGCTTTAATTATATTTTAATTTATATTTTGTACTGTAATTTTTGTTTATTTACATAAAAATGTGTTTCTGTTTGTGCATATTTCATAGTGAAAAACAGGGTGTAACGATTAAAGCTTCAATATAGTGGTGTCAGGTATTAAAATTTCAGTAGCTGGTACCAATACCAGTAAAATTTCACAGTACTCGATAACCGAACTTCTTTTTTTTAACTATCTGAAAATAAAAACAAATAAATTAACTAATGAGTTAATTATTAATGCAATTAATATGTGAGTAAATAATACATGCAAAGCTGAATTTTCAGCATCATTACTCCAGTCTTTTGTGTCACATGATGCTTCTGAAATCATTCTAATATGCTGATTTGCTGATTATTAATATTATTGTTGAAAACAGTTAACTGAATATTTAATGTGGAATATTTATTTAATATGTGGAAACTGAGATACATTTTTCAGGATTCCAGATGAATAAAAAGAGCAAAATGACAGCATTTATTTGACATCTTCTGTAACATTATAAATGTCTTTAGTGTCACTTTTGATCAATTTAATGCATCCTTGCTGAATTACAGTATTAATTTCTTAAAAAAACAAACAAAAAAACAACAAAAAAAACTTTTGAATGGTAGTGTATATGGCAATAATCATACATAATAAATGCATTTTTATAGAATTCAACTGATGTGCGGTCACAGGTGTGTGTATATATGAAAGACTTCAGCGATCAGATTTCAGAGCCATTTTATGGCGAATCTTTAATAACTGGAGACCAGACGTACCATGTGGAGCTACAAATCCAATCATTTTGTGTGCATGTGTGTCATTAAAATATCGAGCCAAGTACTAAATAAAACAGCTGATACTAAATTCCCACAAATCCACACAAACACAGCGACTGCTGAAAATGTTCTCATCTCTGTATAATGTCTCAATGCATTCGCCCTAAGCACATAAAGCATAACAGTCACGATCTGAGCTCATCTGTAGTTCACACACAGGCACACCGACCCCAAACCGCAGCCATCGCCGCCTCCCAAATGTCACCAACATTTACCCTGATAAGGCCCACAGGAGGCATTCAATCGCGCTTATCTCCCCCAACAGACCCACTGAGCTTTACAAACCCTCAGCCGCTCATAAAACCAGTCATATTTTACAGTGCGCACCCTTTCTAGTGTCCACACGTCCTACCGTTATATATATATATATATATATATACACACACACACACACACACACACACACGCTCAGTTCAACTGCAAATCAAAGCAATACCTTTTTTTTTTTTCAATTATTAGACTTATTTTTTAAATATCAGTATAAAATGTCAACTTTATTTAAAAAAAAACAACTAATAAACACTAAAACTAAAAATTAAATTAACAATAAATAAATAGATATCATCTGTTAATGACTAATCTTTGTTAATAAGCTTTAATTATATTTTAACATGTAACTACACCTTTAATTTATATTTTGAATTAATATAAATACTTTATACATACATTCATACATGCATATATATATATATATATATATATATATATATATATATATATATATGCATGCATATGCGTATGTATGCATGTGTGTGTGTGTATATATATATATATATATATATATATATATATATACACACACACACACATACATGCATACATACGCATATGCATATATATATATATATATATATATATATATACATATATACACACATATATGAATGTATGTATGTATGTATGTATGTATGTTACACACACACATCAAATATATACATCAAATATTTAATTTAACACAACATTTAAAAGAAAAAAGGTTTACATTAGTTTCCTGTTCCTTGTTCAGACCCGAAAGGATTTAACTAATATATAAAGGAAAAACAGTTGCTCAAAAAAAGAGAAAGAAAATGGCCAAACAGTGAACGGTTGGTGCAGAAGAGAGTGGACAGAAGATTGGATCGGTCTCTTGTCTCCAGCGGGTAAATAAACAATCAATACTCATCTAAATGCAGATGAGAGCACGGCCCTAACGTTTCTCTTCTGGACCAACTACCCCATCACATCCACTCAAGATGTCTTCTGAGACACCATCTCAGACTAAAAGAGAAACAATCACCTGCAAGATGGGATGCTGGACCGGGACGGGGCAATGGCTCACTGCCCGCGGGGCAATTCTGTAGGTTTATTTCCAATTAATTTCCCTCTGAGGGCTCTCATGGGCTGCTGTCAAATCAATCCGTCTCTGATGAGGCTCTGCATCAAACACAAGTTCTCTCAAACCACTGGAACTAAAGATGCCATTATAACTGAGAGTGCTCGTACTTTTAAGAGCAAGCAGATTATTTCTCTCTCTTTTTAACTGAGGCATGTCTAAGATGTCATGAATCCAAAAAGAGAAACAATGGGTTTGTTTGTTTGCCCCAGAGACTGAGCCGCATGAGAGGACTGTGCTGGCTATTCCTCTGATACCTTTAAAAGGACAAAGAAACACGGATCTCACAGAGTCGGAGCATTTATTTTTCTCTTATTCTCACCATCTTTGTTGTTTCTGGAAAAGCTGTCAAATACTTGCATGGTTTTTGCAGAAAGAGATGCCAATAGATTGCTTTTTACAACCCAAAATAGCTGCCGAAACAAGCTTGCATTAGACTATTTGTGAATTTCAAAGTGCTAAATGGTTTGAAGTGAAAGCAAATGTCATTGTGATGGATTATCTTTAAAATTACTACAGACAGTTTAGTTGTACTAAAATAGCACATTGTTGTCATATGTGTGGAAAGTAACTGAAATATTGTGACTTGACAATAAAAAAAAAAAAAAGGCATGCTTAGGAGTCTATAAAATAACATCTACAAATCAAACCTAAGAACTTCACAAGACGGCTTAAATATATCATTTTTTAAATACATTAAAATTATCCGAAATATGACAAAACAAGCCAAAAACAATGACAAAACCTGCATATATGAGGGAATTTTAAAAGTGTGAATTCTAGACTTGGAAAAGTCATGATATATAATATATGATATGATATATGATAAGATATGATATGATATGATATAATATAATATAATATAATAAATATAATATATAATATAATAACAATATAAAAATATAAATCAATTAATATAATATAATATAATATAATAATATAAATCAATTAACTTGACATTTAAATAATTAGAATATTCAAAAATTTTAAGAATTAAAATAATATTATTTAATAAAAATGAACTAAACTAAAAATTAAAAATATAAAAAATTCTTGAATTCTGGAAATTATTTATCATTACTTTATTCATTTATTTTAATTGAAATGTATATAATTAAAATTAATATAAATTAATTAAACATTAAAAATAACTGTAAAAATATAATATAATATAATTTAAATAAGATTTAAATAAAAAAAAAATAAAATTCCTTGTTACTACACATTAAAAACATCAAAATATGGAGAAAAAAATTCTGGAAAAAGAAATGATTTATAATTAATTAAATAATTTTAATGTAATTTAATATAATATAATAAAAACAATTAAACGTTAATTTTTTTAAATAATTTGAGCAATTAATATACAGTATAACAAAATTAATTAAACATTAACTATTATAATATCAACTATAACTAATTTAAGTAATATTTTAATATAATTAAAATTTATGTAATATAAAGAAAATTAATAAAAACATTAAAATACATATATATATTTTTTTTTTTAAATCTTGGATTCATAAAAGCTGAGAACCGGTGCTATAGACAAGTCAGTCTGGTGTTGATGAAGGAGTATGTGATCCATACTGATGAGGCTGTGTGGATACACAAGACAAAAGCGAAGACTACAGCCTCTTTAAAGTGACAGTGCTAGCCTCCAGCGCCCTTACTGAAGTGAACTTCTCTTGCTGCAGGCTTTGACCTCAGAGTGTGGTAAATTCATGAGAGATGAGGCTCCAGTGGCTCTCCACGCGCCATCATTTTCACTACGTTTCATCCATTTTCTCTCTAATATACTTTTGTTCCCACACCATTGCTTTCCATTCTTTATGTGCACTTCTCCGTCTCCGAGTCAGTCCGCGGCTCAATCTCCTCTCCTCACCCCTCTTAACTCGCCTCAGCCCCGGCTCATCATGGCCGTCAAAGGGGCGATCCGTTACCTGTGACTTTTTGTATTAAAGTCTCCAGCCTTATCAGATTCAGCCCCATTCGGCAATGACAAATTAGGACGGCACATTGCCACAGTTATCGGGCCAAATCGCAGCAGACGGCTTCACTTACTTTCTAAGATGAAAACTGCACACACAAATACCAGTTCAACCGTCAATTCAAAGGCACCATTTGCTACACTTCCTCCAGCATTTATTTTTTTTCCCAGTAAGTGCACTTTCTTGCACCAACAACAGTCCATATGTTGTTTATCATGCCAATATGTATGCAAAAGCATCAGTGTTACTACTGTTAACTAAAATTCTTAAAAGATATAATGTATATAATATAAAAATTGTTATCTAAATTATATAGAAAATATATGTATATTATATATTTTAGATATTAAATGTATAAAATATAATATAAAACATAGCTATTAAAAATATAAAAATATAATGCAATTAAAAATATTATATATCAATTATATAGAAAATATGTTTTATGTAATAAATATATAAATATAATACAAAAATATTAAATAAAATGAAATATTGCCTTGACAACTAACCGAAATAAGTTGAAGTATTAAAATTACTAAAACTGAAATAAAAATAAATTAAAGCTAAATAGAAATATTAAAAATGAGAAAAAAATAATTTGTTTTAAAATTATTAAAACAAACTAGAATTAAAATGAAAACTAAAAAAAAAAAAAAAATCAAAAGCTAATAAAAATATTACTATATAATACTATAATAGTATATAAATAACATTATTTACCAAAATATATAATCCAACATTATAGGATTAGGAATATAAAATGTAATATAAAATGCATCCACTTTTTCTCATTAATTGAGACGTGAATCTTTGAGAAGTCTCACCTGATCCTTTCTGGGAGCCCTTCCTCTTTTTGAGGGCCTTCTGCAGAATATCCTTCATGGACACTTTCAGGCTGTCCACTGGGATCAGGGAGAAACCATGAGCGGCGTTTCTGTGGGTGAGGAAGGCAAATCATTAGTCATATTGAATACATCTTTTACATTTTCATTAGATGTGAATTTTCCTTTGTAACAGAGCATCAACAGTGAGATCATGACCTCAGACTCACACGACTGAGCTCTGAGTCTGAACCAATGAGTGTATCATATTCAATAGGGGTGCTCCGATTGATCGGCTTCCGATCACTATCGGCTGATAATTGCTTTGGGATGTTTGATCGGCGGTCTCTAAAAAGGCCAATCTCAAAAAAACCGATCTAAAACTGATGACGCGCCTGCCGTGAGAGGTTTGGCACGACATGAAGCACGGCACAGTCTCAGTCTCTGTCCGGCGCGGGTAAAATAATTATAATGCTAAAGGTGAGATGCAATTGAAATTTCTTCATTAAATAACTTCTAAAGTAATTTCAAAACTTTCTGTGAGACATAAGTTCACAAACAGCGGAAGTGAATCACCACACCCGCGCTCTCTTTCTCTCTCAAAATTAGTAAATGGCTTCAAATCACCACACATCGTGTCTGTCTATAAGCTAGCTGCACTGTTGACACAGGAATTGTCACTTGCACAATCGAGGCAGTGTCGCATCGTCACTAAAGTTTATCAATTGCATTTCTTTTTAATTCTTGCCAGTGTTTAACCATTCAGCACTCGTGCGCTCTCCTGGAGACTGTGTGCTCATGCACACTCGAAGCGCAAACACATAACACCAGGTTCACACATACTCCGTTCGCAGTGCGTAGGCCTTTGCGGTGCGTATTTTTCCACACTCATGTTAACGGATTTTAAAGCGTTCACGGCATACGGTTTCGGTCCGGCAGTGCGTTCCATGAGCGGTGCGTCTGCAGCAGTGCAGAGGTCGTTTCCACACCGAGTTAGCTGCACGGCACGCGCTGAATTAAAGTGACAGCGCATTGTTTGTGGCAAATATGAAAACGAAAATGTAGTAATTACACCATAAATGCATATTAAAGGAAAAGAGCACTTTTAGATAATGCAAAAAAACGGCAGTAGAGTTGACTGTTTCTGTCAGTGGTAAGTTTTAATTTAGAATGTTTGTGATAACGTAGGAAAAGAGTTTTAAATGTTTTGCCACTTGCTTGAGCAACTGTTTTGTGCTGTGTGAAAGCTATTGTGCAATAATTGCAAAGTGTAAAAACAAAAATGCACTGTATGATCGAACATTTAGGTGAGATAAATATATATTTTTGAAAAATGTCTAAAAAAATGCTCCCCTCCACCCCTCAAATTAAAAAAGAGACACCTATAAGAGGGAAATTCCCCCCATTTTCAAAAATGAAATTCAGGCCCTGAATAAATGTCTAAAATTCCTGATTGGAGTATTACTATAAATAATTCTACATGATAAAATAAGGCTTTAAAAAGATCGGTATCGGTGATCGTATTCGGCAGATACTGCTTTCTGTGATCGGTGATCGGCCTCAAAAAACCTGATCGGAGCACTCCTAATATTCAAATATATGAACCCATGAGGAATCAAATCATTAGCTTCATAATGAGTTTGACAGGATTTTAATGTTTTT
The DNA here is from genome assembly GCA_039654775.1 of Spinibarbus caldwelli. NCBI lineage: Eukaryota > Metazoa > Chordata > Actinopteri > Cypriniformes > Cyprinidae > Spinibarbus > Spinibarbus caldwelli. Next base: position 2,837,602 of record CM077223.1, on the reverse strand, counting down.
TTCAGATAAACCTGAGATAAACCTGAGGAAACTAGAGAAAACTACTGGATAAGACCTGTGCTTACGGCTGCAAAGAATCAAAAACAATATCATTAAGTGATATTGTGATCATATCATCATTATTTTAATATGTCAGTGTATTATGAAATAATTACCTCAAATGACCAAATCTTACTTAATGCTATAAAAGAAAAAAGTTATTTTCTACTACACAGTGTTAACTAAAACACAAAATATTAAGAAACATTTACGTTAATTGAAACAAAATAAAATATAAAAAAGTTGGCTAATCTAATTTTTGTTAGATAAATTAAGCTGGAGTACTAAAATTACTAATACCAAAACTGAAATAAAATTAATAAGAACTAAAGTTTAAAAAACAAATAATTTACTAAAACTAGTTACTAAAATGAAAAAAAAAGAAAATTGAAAACATAAAAAAAAGAAAACATAAAAATACAAATAAATAAATAAATAGAAATATAAAAATAAAAAAGAATTCATTAAAAATATTAATGAAAACTCTAGAAGTATATTAATTATGCTAAAATAACACTTCTACTATGACTTTTGTTTAAGATTTGATTACAATTATTGCATTATCATAATAAACAATGACAGTGGTCACTTAAATTAAAAATGTGATTTCAAATACTCTTCACATTTTTAATGTTTTGCTTAAAAAATAGTAATAGTTACATTTACATTTAGTTATTTACCAGACGCTTTTATCCAAAGCGACTTACAAAAGAGGACAACAGAAGCAATCAAAACCAACAAAAGAGCAACAACATGCAAGCGATATAACAAGTCTCAGTTAGCCTAGTACACATAGCAAGGTTTTTTTGTTTTTTTTTTTAAGAAAAAAAAAGTAGATGGAATAGAAAAAAGAAACCTAGTTCTCAACTCTTAGAGACGTAATAACCTGTTGTTCAGTAAGCAAATGAATCATCTGAGCTGATTTAGAAAAGAAATGAGTCATCTGACTGATTCAGTCCATGATTCAGCTTAAGTACTAAAATTACTAATGCTAAAACTGAAGTAAAAATAAAATCTAAAAGACAAAATTACTAAAACTAGTTACTAAAATTTAAATTATTTTTTTTTATTTTTCATTTTTATTTCAAATATTTTTCAAAACATTGCTAAAATAACACCAAAATAACAGTGCTACTATGTCTTATGTTTCATAAATATTTAAGATCATAAAGAAATGATAGAATACAGTAAAAAAGTAAAATTATGAAATATTATTACAATTTAAAATAACTGTTTTCTATTTGAATATGTTTTAAAATATAATTTATTCCTGCGATTCCTCCAGTTTTCAGTGTTAGATGATCCTTTATAAATCATTCTAATATTTATAGTTCTCGACTCTTTAAGAGACATCATAACTTGTGGTTCAGTAAGCGAATGAGTCATCTGAGCTGATTCAGTGAGGAAATGAGTCATCTGACTGATTCACTCCATGATTCAAACCAATGACAGATTTGTGACTCTTGTGATTGCTTCAGACTAATTCAGCTGATTCACTAAACAGATTTTCACAACTAAAGAATACAAATGAAACCAGTATTTATTTTTTCGCAGATCTAGTTTGAGATTCAAGAGAATGACTCAAGCAGTAAGTGGCTACAATTGTGTCAGAAGAAAAACTTGCACACAGAAAGACTGTATTGTACTCAGAAGTTGGCGGCTTGCTTTAACAGAGCGCATCCTAAACACAACAGGGCCGAGGGCCAGTCCACGAGTCAAACTTTGAGCACATGGACGCATCACTGCGATAGACTTTATCAACAGAGCAACAACCTGAGGCCAGAGACTGGAGAGCGCACACTTTCTGGACAGAGGACTCGCTTGTCCACTGCCTCGGGCCAGGGCTTCTGACAGGCTTCACATCAGGCCGGGGATCCGGCAGAAGAGGTCGCCGGCCCCGATGGCCCACTGAGGGCCGAGCGCTGGCTCAGTTCTCGCCCAGGGTCCTGCAGTGCCACATCAGTGGTCCTCTCATGAAGGGAGCATGCAGCTGACCCAGAGAGCTCTGAAAACCAGCCCACGGCTGAAAGCTGATGAATAAAGAACAAATAACTACAGACAAAGACACGGGAAATGCCATGAAAAGTGCAAAGCAGCTGGGCCACAAATACAACTTTTCAAATAAAACTCAATTAGTTTATGCCACGGGCAAATGGCTGCTTATAACAAGTTATACTACCGTTCAAAAATTTGGGGTCTGTAAGATTTTTATGTTTTTGAAAGATGCTCACCAAGGCTTTATATGATCAAATTACCAAATCTCATTTACCAAATCTCATTTAATGCCATAAATATATATTTACTACATATATTTACTACTTATATATGTACTACAGTGTTGTTAAAGATGCCGTTCGTAAGTTTTGCCTCTTTGTCGCCATCTCTGTATGAAAACCTGGAATTGCAGCTTTGTTTTCACTGCTCATCACCTGTCCAATACAGTCCCAACAGTGAAGCGTGGTGGTGGCAGCATCATGCTGTGGGGGTGTTTTTCAGCTGCAGGGACAGGACGACTGGTTGCAATCGAGGGAAAGATGAATGCGGCCAAGTACAGGGATACCCTGGACGAAAACCTTGTCCAGAGTGCTCAGGACCTCAGACTGGGCCGAAGGTTTACCTTCCAACAAGACAATGACCCTAAGCACACAGCTAAAATAACGAAGGAGTGGCTTCACAACAACTCCGTGACTGTTCTTGAATGGCCCAGCCAGAGCCCTGACTTAAACCCAATTGAGCATCTCTGGAGAGACCTAAAAATGGCTGTCCACCAACGTTTACTATCCAACCTGACAGAACTGGAGAGGATCTGCAAGGAGGAATGGCAGAGGATCCTCAAATCCAGGTGTGAAAAACTTGTTGCATCTTTCCCAAAAAGACTCATGGCTGTATTAGATCAAAAGGGTGCTTCTACTAAATACTGAGCAAAGGGTCTGAATACTTAGGACTATGTGATATTTCAGTTTTTCTTTTTTAATAAATCTGCAAAAATGTCAACAATTCTGTGTTTTTCTGTCAATATGGGGTGCTGTGTGTACATTAATGAGGAAAAAAAATGAACAAATGATTTTAGCAAATGGCTGCAATATAACAAAGAGTGAAAAATTTAAGGGGGTCTGAATACTTTCTGTACCCACTGTAATTAAATTTCATTCACGTGTTTCATAAACACATAATTCTTTCTGGATTACAATCCACCATCAAAATGATACATTTAATTATTCCAGCTGCTGTGAGAAAAGGCTATAAACGATGTGCCAGCGAGTTACGGACTTGCAGCTGTAACTAAAACTAAATATTAAGGAACATTTACACAAATTGAAACAAAATAAATGATAGCTGAAATTAAATAAAATGGTTAAGTTAAAGCTGAAATACTAAAATTACTAATACTAAAATGGAAATAAAATTAATAAAACCTGAATAAAAAAAATAAAAAACTCACAAAAATGACAAACTAGTTACTAAAATTCGAAAAAAAAAAAAAGCTAAATTAAAATGAAAACTGAAAATATAAAAATAATTAATAATTCAAAATATTAATAGATAATATGATGGTATATGAATTATACTAAAATAACATTGCTTCTATGATTTATGTTTCATTAAGATACTGATTAAAATACAGTAAAATTGTAAAATATTATTACAATTCAAAATAACTGTTTTCTACTTGAATATATTTTAAAATGTAATTTATTTCTGTAATGCAAAGCTGAATTTTCAGCATCATCACTCTAGTCTTCAATGTCACATGATCCTTCAGAAATCATTGTAATAGGCTGATTTTCTGCTCAAGAAGCATTATTAATATCACTCTTAAATAGTTTCATTTTTGTGGAAACCGTAATATATATTTTCAGAATAGAAACTTCAAAAGAACAGCATTTATTTGAAATAGAAATCTTCTGTCTTTACTATCAAAGTAAAATAAATAAATATATTAAATATTTAAGCGGTGCAAATGTCATACAACCTGAGCAAATACAAGAAAACATCACATAAAAGTATCTGTACATACACAAACAAACCGAACCTTCACTGCACAATGTTAAATTCAGTATTACAGCCCAAAGCAAGGTTCCCCATCAAAGGCAGGACAGTCTGGCAGGGTGCCACTCAAATCCAATTAGCAACTTCCAATTAATAGAGGCCTCCTAATGCTTTGTCAGCCACATTAACCAAACAGCTGATTAGACATCGGCCCAAATGCACAGAAGACCAACAATCGAATTGAGAGCTCACAAAACATAGATAAGAGCTTCATGGAGAGGCCTGTGGGGAAAAAACTCCAACAAACTTAAAGACTGAGTGCTTAAGACTTATGTGAATGGCCAGGCATTTAAACCTCATTAGTTTAAAAGTTAGTTTAAAACATTCAGATAATTCTCTTAAGAACCTTATGAGAGACTGAGCACTAACTAGGCAAACTTCTAGACACGTGAAGAATAAAATAAGTTGAATATTTGACATGGTTTGTTTTACTCTTCAGAACTGTGTATTAAAGCAACTATATACAAATTCAAAAGTTAGGAGTCAGTTAGGTTTTTTAATGTTTCTGAAAGAAGTCTCTTCTGCTTAACAAGGCTGCAAAAAATAGTAACATCAGTAATATTGTGAAATATTACTACAATTTCAATTAACTGTTTTCTGTTTAAATATATTTTAAAATGTAATTTATTTCTGTGATGCAAAGCTGAATTTTCAGCATCATTACTCCAGTCTTCAGTGTCACATGATCCTTCAGAAATCATTCTAATGTGCTGATTTGCTGCTCAAGAAACATTTCTGATTATTATCAATGTTGAAAACAGTTGTGCTGCTTCATATTTTTGTGATTTTTTTTTTCAGTATTCTTCAGAATTTTTTATTTAATTATTTTTTCAGAATTGAAAGTTAAAAAACAAACAAACAAAAAAACAGCATTTATTTTGAAATTGAAATCTTTCTTAACAATATAAATGCCTTTACTGTCAATTTATTGCATATTAATTTCTTTCAAAAAAATGTACTGACCCCAAACTTTTGAACATGGCATATAGATATTGCTTGTCAACAAAAAATCGTGTTACCAAACCATTTTACTTGAATTATGTATAAAGCGTGTTATGAGTATTATAGAAAATTTGATTTCCTTTTGATTTTGACCATAAATGTATTCATTCTTCACAGTGAGTCAGTAGTAGTAATTAGAAGCGATAAAATCAGAGTTAAATGGCATTCTTACATTCGAACAAAGAGTGACTGTTTGGGCCCCAGTCCAGGAGATGAATACTTCTCGACCAGAGCCAGCGTGCTGAAGCCAAACTTGTGTATGGGCTCGTTGGAGTCCAGCGGAGGGAAATCTGTGTCCACCTCCCCGTCATCCTCAGCGATGTGGAGGCAGTAAGTGTTGACGTTTTCACTGTGGAGTAAGAAAGGAGAAAATGAAAGAGATCAAACTCAAAGAGTACTGTTGTCAATTAAGTATGTTTACTATTTCAATAAGGTAAAATCCTTGTTCTATTTTTAAGCAACTAAGCGTTTGAAAGTCTTGACAGCACAAGCGTTTCACTCGCATTTTCAACAAAAACGTGTGCAAAGTGTAAAACGTATTTATGAGCACGTGTGAAGTCCTGCTGGTCCTTAAATTCAGTAAATGGCATAACAAATATCTTCATTATCATTTTAAGAAGTCTTACGTTTGTGTATGGAAAAACAGGAATCGCAATACAGCCTAATGTGATTATTATTTGATTATCAAACTTCAAAAGGCTATGATTTCATGAAATGAGAGCTGCATGCTTTGAAAGTAAAAACACGGCACTACGCGTAGGCTCACTGTTTCAAAGCATTTTGCAATCAATGAATATTAAGCATTTATGGCAAGCGATTGCTTATGATCTACTGTTGATGAATTATGACACTGTTTACTTTATGGTGTTTATATTGTAATATGTTGTAGATGGTCATAAGAGTGCATATTATTTCTCCCTCATCTTTTGAATAAGCAGCTGGCAATAGTAAAGCATAGACATTACAAAATAAGAGTGCAGGTGTACTTCAGGCTTATTTATAACTGAAAGTCTATAATATATTAAATTCAATGTTTATAATATATAAATAATTACATAATTATTAAATAAAGTTTGAAGCAGAAATATTTAAAAACTTTTTTGTATTGTAATAAATTAAATATTTTTTCTTGTAAATGTCCTCTTGTATCCATCTTTAAGGAAAAATACATCTTTGTATTTTTTTTTTTTAATTTGCATTGCGCCTGTTGCATTGCGTTTTTTTTTTTTAATATTTTTTTTTTTAACAAAGTTACAATTATTTAAGTAACACCTATCAACACCACAACCAAAATAACCATTAAATCAAAACTTGTTATTAAAATAATTTATGTTTTGTAAGCCAAGACTGTGATGTGCTACGTTTATGTAGTATGTAGTTATTAAGTTATAAAGAATCATCTTTCGTTTGTGTCTGTGGAAAAGTAGTTCTGAAGGACTCTTTCTAAAAGCTCTGGTTTGGTGATAAAGGCCAACATTGCTCTTCTGACCGTAGATGAGAACAACAGAAACATTAAATAAAAGCACCCAGACACAATTTATAAGTCAGGACATTTAAAAGGGGGCTATTCATTAAGGGGCAAAAACATTGAGGGCTTTTTTTTTTGTATCATAATTGATCCAGACTGATCCATCAGAAATACAAAATTAACAGCAGCCTATTCCACAATTCATTCAGCGCAGACATGTTAAGCTTTTGTCTTTATGATATAGTTTTCATCTCTCGAGGGCAGTGCCTGCGCTGGTGTTTTTGCGCTGGGACGATGGGACATTTTAATTTGCTCTGACACTATCAAAATCCAGACCTGAGCTGTAAAGACTAACTGTCATAGTGTTAATCAGACCCATGATCCTGCTCGGGCAGCCTGAGGAGATAACAGCCGACTCAGAGAAAGTCCTGGAGTTTTTTTTCTGTAGTTTCAGTAACATGCACTCCTTCTCGACATCACCTTCAAATTCTGGGCCATCCAAGACAACAGCCATCTCTTGAATATCTAAGATCCTTGTATATCTTGTCTCAAAAGACCTTCTGTCTTGTTCTTATCCCTATAAATCCTATCATATTTGATACGCAAATTTCTAAGGCCTCTAAATTTCCAACGTGATCAAAATCTGTTTACATGCATTTTATTTAAATAGTCTGCTATACTGTTATGAAGATCTCATTGATTTACATTACAAGCTATCAGAATTTCATCTTACTTTTTGGACATATAAATATTAGCAACCGGTTAATGGTGCTTTAAGCCAGTGGTTCTCAACTGGTTTGGCCTTGGGACCCATGTTTTCCCATGGTCATCAAGCCACGACATATACAGTATCTCACAAAAGTGAGTACACCCCTCACATTTCAGCAACAATTTAGTATATCTACTCAAGGGACAATACTACACTAATGAACCTTGGATATATTTTAGAGTAGACAATGTGCAGCTTGTATAGAAGTACAAATTTACTGTCCTCTAAATATAACTTAACATACAGCCATTATTGTCCAAATAACTGGCAACAAAAATGAGTACACCCTAAGTGAACATGTCAAAACTGTGTCCATCTTTTGTGTGAGCACCACTGTTATCTAGCATTGCCTTAATCCTCCTGGGCTTGGAATTCACCAGAGCTGCACAGATTGTTGCTGGGATCCTCTTCCACTCCTCCATAATGACATCACGGAGCTGCTGGATGTTAGACACATGACGCTTCTCCACCTTCTGCTTGAGAATGCCCCACATGTGCTCAATAGGGTTCAGGTCTGGAGACATACTTGGCCACTCCATCACCTTCAGCTTCCTCAGCAAGGCAGTTGTCATCTTGGCCGTGTGTTTGGGGTCGTTATTATGTTGGAAAACTGCCGTTCGGCCCAGTTTCTGAAGGGAGGGCATCATCTTCTGCTTCAGAATGTCACAGTACATGTTGGAATCCATGTTTCCCTCAATGAACCGCAGCTCCCCAGTACCAGCAGCACTCATGCAGCCCCAGACCATGATGCTACCACCACCGTGCTTGACTGTAGGCAAGACAATTTTCTTGGTACTCCTCACCAGGCCGTCACCACACATGCTGGACACCATCTGAGCCAAACAAGTTTATCTTAGTCTCGTCAGACCACAGGACATGGTTCCAGTAATCCATGCTCTTGGACAGGTTGTCTTCAGCAAACTGTTTGCAGGCATTTTGTGCTTCAGAAGAGGCTTCCTTCTGGGACGACGGCCATGCAAACTGACTTGTTGCAGTGTGCGGCGTATGGTCTGAGCACTGACAAACCAACCTTTCACTTCTGCAACCTCTAAAGCAAGGCTGGCAGCACTCATGCGTATGTTTTTTGAAGCCAGCTTCTGCACCTGACGCACACCACGAGGACTCAACTTCTTTGATCGACCCTTGCGAGGCCTCTTCCGAGTGGAACCCGTCTTGGAAAACCTCTGTGTGACACTGGCCACTGTACTGTAACTCAGTTTCAGGGTGTTACCGATCTTCTTATAGCCTAGGCCATCTTTGTGGAGAACAACAATTCTAATTCTCAAATCCTCAAATCCTCAGAGAGTTCTTTGCCATGAGGTGCCATGTTGAACATCCAGTGGTCAGTATGAGAGAATTGTACTCAAAGCACCAAAGTTTAACTGCTCTAAATCAAGATACACAAATTTGTATGGTCCTGTCAAGCAGACAAAAACACGAACATGATGAACAGGACATGTGGCTTTGCATGGTTAAACAACGTATAGCTGTTTTTACGTAGGATGTACTCACTTTTGTTGCCAGCTTTTTTGACAATAATGGCTGTATGTTGAGTTATTTTCAGAGGACAGTAAATCTTTACTGCTATACAAGTTGCACATTGACTACTCTAAAATATATCTAAGTTTCATTTCTATAGAACTGTCCCTCGAAAAGATATACTAAAATGATTGCCGAAATGTGAGGGGTGTACTCACTTTTGTGAGATACTGTATATTTTTTATATATATATATATATATATATATATATATATATATATATATATATATATATATATATATATATATATATATATACACACACACATACACACACTATATTGCCAAAAGTATTGGGTCACCCCTTCTAATGAACAGGTTTGACTACTTTAGTAATTTCCATGAGTACAAATCCTAATGTTTAAGCATATAATGATATTCTACGGAATTGTGTGCTTCTAATTTTAAAACAACAGTTTGGACAGGACCCTTTTCTATTCTAATATGACAATGCCTCTGTGTATAAGGCAAGGTTCAAAAAGAAATGATTGATTGAGTCAGTGTGGAAGAACTTGACTGGTCTGCAGAAAGCCAAGTCCTAATCCAAGCTGAACAACTCTGGTGTGATTTTAAATGCAGATCTTGAGCCAAAAACTCATCACCAAACACCAATGACTTGTACATATGGGTACACTCATTTTAGACATTTCCAAAACTGTTGCAACAGAGATGGAAATACAATTTTTAAATACATGAATTATGTTTCCATCTTTGTTGCCACAGTTTTGGAAGTGCCGTTTTCTGTTCTAAAGAAGGGGGTGTCCCAATACGCTTGTCCATATGTGTATGTACAAGTCATTGGTGTTTGGTAAAGAGTTTTTGGCTCAAGATCTGCATTTAAAGTCACACCAGAGGTGTTCAGCTTGGATTAGGACTTGGCTTTCTGCAGACCAGTCAAGTTCTTCCACAAGGACTAAATCAATCATTTCTTTTTGAGCCTTGCCTTATACACAGAGGCATTGTCATGTTAGAATAGAAAAGGGTCCTGTCCAAACTGTTGCTTTAAAATGAGAAGCACACAATTCCCTAGAATATCATTATATGCTTAAACATTAAGATTTGTACTCAGGCAAATTACTAAAGTAGTCAAACCTGTTCATTAGAAGGGGGTGACCCAATACTTTTGGCAATATTATATATATATATATATATATATATAATTTGTTAAAAAACAAAAGCAAATTTATTTCACAAAAATTAAGTTAACACTGTTAAGAATATGACTAAGTCCGAATAAAACAGCCTATAAGGTAAGGCTATTAAATAGCAGTCCCAAACTAGTTTTTGTTAATACAATTAATTTGGTATGAGCCACCACAGTCATTTAAACATATACAAAATGACACAAATAACATGGTATTTTTGGGTTATGGAAACAGCTGTTACCATGGTAAATATACAATACTAACATGAACTGTTAATGAAACATGGAAACTGCTCCTGAATAGAATGAATATCATACCTTAATTCAAATCCTTCCTATTTAACACACGCAGTACCAGTACTGTACTTATATTTCACGTGTTGCATGCTCGTATAGTTTCTGCGCTTTAGTGAAGTGATATGCAGCGCGCTGCCACATTGAAGAGTGCACGCTATGAGCGCGATATAACATCTCGCAGGACAGGATAGTTCGGTTTTCAGAGGTGAGAGACTTTTTTTTCATAAGTTACGAAATAACGATAGAATAATGACAGACATTAAGCCAATCAACATCTCATCTGACCGCATGCTGAATCGGGACAGCGTGTTTTTCTCAGGCACTCTTTTAAACTGCATCTGACAGAAGTATCAACAGCTTTCATGCACGTCTTTTAAAATAAAAGTCTCGCATCAGAAAAACATTTAGAATTACGTTTTTTGTTGTTGATGTCGTTTCTTTGGCCATACACTCCGCGACCCACTCAGAAAGGTCTTGCGACCCACCAGTTGAGAAACACTGCTTTAAGCAACCAAACACTAGTGCAGAGCCGGGCGATATGGCCAAAAACATTATCACAGTATATTTTTCCATGCCATGATATCATGGATTCCGTGATTTATGATTTAATACAATGATTTATGATTTAATATTTAATTAAAAAAATAAAAAATAAAAAAATCAATGAAATTAATTCATAAAACACTTTTAACAACAGAAATATAATAGTAAAGTATTGCTGTCATAATTTCTTCAAGTTAAACCAAACTCTTATTTTGGCAGTTTATCATGAAGACCTTTGTGTTGCACTGTGTATTTGAGGATAGCTTGAGTCATGTTTTCCAACTAACTTTTTCTGGATTTTGTGTTTTAAGATTTAATACAAATTTATAAATATTAATAAAATGTAATCAAATTAAAATATAACAGTTAATATACAATGAAACAAAGCATTTTTTAAATAAGGTGCTGCACAACAACTCATATACTATATAAATGAAAACACAGAATAAAAAATCTTCCTAAAAGTTATTATTATCATTACTTTAAGAAGTGAATTCTACTGTACAATAGTAATATATTGCGGTCATAATTTCTTCATATTAAGCCAAACTTTTATTTTGGCAGTTTGTCATGAAATCCTTTCATTTGCAGTGTGTATTTTGATAGTGATAGTGTGTAACACAATAGTTTGAGTCATGTTTTCCGACTAACTTATATTTTTCTGGATTGTGTTTTATGATTTAATACAAATCTATAATAAAATTTGTGTCTGATGAAATGAATTCATCAACTTTAACAATTTAATACATCTTTTAAAATGTAATCAAAAGTATACAATTTAGAACAAAACTTTTTGCTCAAATAAAGTGATGCACAACAACTATACAGCTTATTACTGTATACTGTACAAATAAAAACACTGATGATAAAAAAAATCCTTAAAATTATTATTATAATGACTATTACTACTTTAAGAAAAAAAAATAAATCAATAATAATTTCTTTAAATAAGACCAATCCTTTATTCTGACAGTTTGTCATGAAGACCTTGCAGTGTGTATTTTACGATAATTCAAGTCATGTGTTTTTCCGACCTAATTTACATCTATATTAAGAACAGTCCACTTGTGACTGTACATCTGAATGATAATACCAGACGTAAAAGGGGTCTAGGGTTAGTTCTAATAAACTACTCAAAACTGGATTGGCAGAACCATAGGAGAGAGGGAGACGGGAAATGACTGGTTTGTCCAGACAGTGATCTGAACGTCTTGAAAGAATTCTCTCTGAATTCAAGAATTCTTTACCTTGATCTTCACTCAAAAGCAGCTTTCAGGCGGCCTCCAGTAATGGCCAGAGCCGTACGGAGGTAGTTGACTCATTTAAACCCCACACAAGTCCTGTATCTCTTCCTCGCTACAGCCTGACCCTCCTCTAGGGGGAAAAGACTCATTGCTATGCCAATCAGGTCTCACATCAACCACCAAGACTGTCTGTGTGAGGCACCACGCTGCCCAAGAGGGAATCTTGCTTTTTTTCTGGTCTCCTCTCCATTTTAATGGTCACCCTCTCCTCAATCTGACCGAAGTATAAATCTTCATATTGTACCACGTACCAGGGAGAAAATTCCTGCGCTACTCGGCCAGCAAACCTCGGAGACGTACTGAATGAGGAGATGAGAAAGAAACCCAGGGGAATCCCTGCCTTCGCTGGGAAAGGTCAAGACTGGCATTAGCAGCAGAGGTAGATGGGAAAGGAATATAAATGCCTCTGGGAAGGATCATTACTTGGAGAGTAGCACTTTCTAAGCAGGTTGATAACAAACATTTTATTTATGGCACCCTAAACAAGTATCCACTAAGCAGGGATCGATGTCGTGAACATTTCACTCACATCAGCAACTAAAAATAGATGTGTGCGAAGTGTAAAATGTATTTTGGATACATGTGCAAATAAAAAGTAGGTTCCAAGGGGTCCTTTAAGTCTTATTTTATTTTCTCACATTTAAAGGAAAATGCCACCGTTTTTCCATATTCCAATATGTTTTTCCCTCAAATTAGTTGATTTAATACGTACCTCTCCCATCTCAGTGCGTGCACTTAATCGCTCTAGCGCGCGCACCACTATGCTAGCATGTATCTTAGCACCATTCATTCCTTAGGATCCAAACAGGGATGAATTTAGAGGTTACCAAACACTTCCATGTTTTCCCTATTTAAAGACGGTTACATGAGTAGTTACACGAGTAAGTATGGTGACACAAAATAAAACGGGGCAATTTTCTAAGCAGATTTCTCATCTAAGTTGAGGGAAAAACATATTGGAATATAGAAAAACAGTGGCGTTTTCCTTTAAGGTCATAAAAAGTCTTTATCTTAAATGGCATAGCAAAAGTCTTATTTATCACCTTAAGAGGGCTTAAATATGGGGCTGGAAATCAGGAATTGCGATATGGCTTAATGCAGTGTTAATTAGGTTTTATTTTTATATTTTCTGTTTTCATTTTAACTTCAGTTTTGGTCATTTTGTTGTGTGTTTTTGTAATTTTTAAATAAGTGTCTAGTTTTTATTTTTATTTAAGTTTTAGTCGAAGTTATTTTAGTACTTCAAGTTAAACTAAATGAAAATGAGAAATGTTGTCTTGGGAACCAGCTGAAATAAAATAAGTTTATGTTTTTATATTATATATTATTTTATTTTAGTAAACATCTATTTCATTTCAAGTGACATTTTTTTGTTTTTATTTGTTTTAGTTTTAGTTAACCATAATAACCGTATGATTATTTAACTTTAAAAGGCAATGATGTAATGAAATAAATGTAAACGCTGTATGTTTCAAAGAAAAAACGTGGCACAGTTGTGTGTTCTACAGGCTTGCAGTTTCAGAGCAGTTCACAATTAAAGAATAACATGCATTTATGCCAGATGATTGCTTATGAATTATGGCTGTATGAATGAACATTTTTCTCCCTCATCTGTTTGAATGACCAGCTGGAAGCAGTAAAGACATTACAAAATAAGAGTCCCATGTATTTCGGGCTTGTCTATAATGAAAATTCCCGCATTATGCATGAGATATTTGTTCTCGTTACACAATAAACTGTATCTGGCACTTAATTCAATGTTTAAAATATAAATTGTTGAATAATTATTTAATAAATACAGCTTGAAGCACAAATATTTAGAAACTTAAATGTCTCCTCATTTCCCTTTATTACTGAAAAGAAAAAGGATACATTTTCACTGTACCCCTTTCTGCGCTCCTAAATTTTTCAAATTAGGAGCATCAAGCCATGCACTGAGGATAACTTTAACACTTCAAGAACTGGAATACGTGAAGATATCAAGTTCTTATATAGAATGCATGTGTAAAAAGCGGTTTTCTACTAACGTGAGCTTGGGTTCGCGGCCCTCACAGGTGTACTGCCAGCAGATGAGCCCGATAAGATCGTGGACCCGAGCGTTAGCCATCGTGACCACCGTCATGGGGTGAAGCTTTTCTTGGGTCGACTGCATTGAGAGGTAGACGTCAATTTTTTTGGTTGCCGTTGTACCAACATGGCCCTGAAAGTGAAGGAAAAGCTTCCATAAGCAATCGTCCAATTGAAAAGATACTGTAGAATTCAAAGCAAAAAGTAAGAAAATAGATTTAAAAAAAAAACTGTCAAATTATGCTTTATATTGAACCTTGCTGCTTATGCAGTAGACATGGGTTTGAATCTGGTTTGTGTCAGGTTCTGACATTTGTTTTCTCTCAATTTGTCATTACAAGTAGAAAAAAAGTCCCAAAATAAAAAAATAAACACAATCAGAAATTACATATCTGAAATATTCTGAATCTGAAATATTTATAATAAATAAATAATAATTGGGCTATTGCTAATATCACAACATTAAAATAACTGGGTTGTATTTAAGATTTTATTGGAAGTGGAAAAGACTTTCTGCATTCCTGACAAATTCACGTCACAGAAAATGGAGTGTAAAAACATGAATATAAAGAGCCAAAGGGGGGAACAGGTGATAAAGACAGTCGCAAGTGATGCACAATGACAAACTACACCTAAAATCTCCAAGACTGTCAAAAAATTAAAACGGCAGTCTTTCTCTTTTCTGTGAAGGTGCTATAGCCTGGAGCTGATCCTAATGCAAAGAGACGAGAGAGAAACCTGCGTGACACCAGGCGCTTCTGTTCTGTGCTTTAGAAAGAGATTGCTTAGAGAGTGATGAAAACACTGTTAAAGCCATCCCAAAAATATTTTAAAATTTTTTAATTTAATTAACTCTGCCATTCACTTAAAGCCTTACATGTTTTTCAACAATGGCTATTAATGGTGAGGTCTGAAAATTGAGTTTGGAAGTGATTTCATAAACATGTTCATTGTTTTTTATCATGCGAGAAAGGAAGGGTTTAGCCTTGCATCATGACCAGTTAATAATGATCAGAGTAATTATAGTTAACTAAACCTGAAACAATAACCATAAATTAAAAAAAGAAAAAGCTAGTTGCCAAGGCAACATTTTTTTCATTTTAATGTAATTTAACTTGTACAAAAAAGAACTAAATCTGAAATAAAAAAAAAATAAAAACTATACAGACATCTTTAAAAAATAATAATAATTAAACTACTAAAAATGCCAAAAACACACAACTAAATTGCTACAACTTTAACCAAAATTAAAATGAAAATAGAAAATATATGTATAAAAAATGTATTAAAATATGAATTATTTTAGCAAACTAGGCAAATTAGATATCACAAATGGTGGCAAATTGATGCTTATATTTTATTTCTTTGGAATAATCTGCACTGATAGATCATGGATAACATGACCAGGGACATTGATTAAGAAAGTACAGTATGTAAAGATAATCCAGCATCTAATTTTAGAGGAAAAGTACTTAGTCTAGACACAAAAGCACTCACCTTGCCATCAAATTTGGAGTACTCGTTGAAGGGGTTGTTGAGCTGTTGTGGACACTGTTCAAGCCGCAGCGAGAGTGTGGATTTACTGCCTGTGCTCCGGGGCCTGTCCTTAAAGTCCTTCTTTTCAAAAAGCGAGCTCAAGTCGTCTACTACAGAAATCAAGACAGAGGAACAAAATATTCAGAGGACAAGAAATAAAGAGCAGAAAATGAATGCAAACTTATCTTTTGAGCACGGCTACTGCACCTGATTGAGACGAGCTTCTCTCTTTCCACTGGATGTTTTTGCACTTGATCTGGTTCTGTCGTTCTTTCCTCAGTCGCTCCAATCTTTGAGCTTTAAATGAAAAGACTTTCATCTGTTAACATTGTCAATGGTGTGACCCCATTACACTTCAAAGAGGTCAATGAAAAATATTTCCCGCATATTAGAATTGTGATTAACAAATATAAGGGCTGAATTCACCTGGTGAAAAAATACACAAGGGGTTCTGATACATTTTAAGCAATGATAAATCTTTGATTAAAAATGCAGGTTATTACTAGACTGATTATTTAAACATTAAAGCGCCTGTCATAACAAATCAATGTCAAAGTTGATCCACTTTTACACTAATCTTGGTTTTCATCATCAATAAGCTACCAAAAAAGTGTCTAGATGAATCTCACAAACAAATGAGCAGGCCATATTTAAAAAAATAATAAATAATTAAATAAATAAATAAATAAAATAAAATAATATACAATATATATATATATATATATATATATATATATATATATATATATATATATATATATATGTTTATTTTTATTGTGACATTGTTCAAGACAATTAAACACATTTCGCCCTCGAAAAACCTCATTCTCATTACTGTAACGAAGAAAAGCAGCTAATCCTGTCTCTAATCCTGTTTTTTTTTTCATTCAAATCAGCATGAATTCAATCTAGTCCAGCAAATACCACCTTGATGTATATTTTAACTTTTGTACTTTAGAAATCTAATTTAATATTATATCATTATTTTTCCCCATTACAGTAATGAGAATTTTTAAATGTCATGAAAATGAAACAAAGGAAAAAAAAGAAAATTAATGGTCTTAAAACACTCTCAACTTGGCCATTCATATCACTGGATATTGTGACTATGAAGAATTTTCCAGAACATCATCACAGAAGTACAGGACATTTACAGTTTACTTCATGAGGTCTACAGCTGATCTACATAGCATTTTATTTTCCAAACACATAAAAATTCATTCTAAACAACATGCATATATGCAGTTCGTAGACAATATAAGATTGCCTTCAAGCTGCATATACATATTGTTCAGTATGCATTTTATATGTCTGGAACATATTTAAACTAGTCCAATTTATACACTTAAAAGAATCGGCCAGAGAGCACTTGGCTGGTAGTTTGAGAGTACAAATATGCAGCACTTGAACTTGAAGTGTGTATGCAAATGTAATCCCCTTTAATTGGAGGGCAAAAGTTTCTCTTAAAGGGTTTTTCCTCTTATACTCAAGTCAAAACTTTTTTGTTGATTCAGGAACTTCAACCTGAGTGGTCTGGGACATACCACATGAAGTTTTTGTTTGTTTGTTTTTTGCATGCATACATGATATTGATATGATATAGTAACTACAAAGCATGAAATATGTACTCTTATTTGCAAATATGTGAAGGCAAACACTTCATGCATTCTCAAATGTGCCATATTGCAATTCATAATGCAACATTAGACATTTGAAGCATCTCATACATTGAGTATCTTTTCTATTTAAAACTGTGTATGTTAGACTATTCCTTGCCAGACAGGAGCTTTGAAGTTTTACAATATTGAACACTGTTATTGGTTACAAGACATAAAAATTAATAGACAGAATTTTTATTTTATTTTTTAATTATATTTAATTTTATATTATACATGAGTCAAGACGTCCCATTTTGGTGGCTGCATCAAATAAAATTTACAAAAGTGATTTTATATGCATAAAAATCATATATAAAAAAAAAAAAAGTGTATACTTTAACATACACATTCTGACCTGTACTTATTAAAACACATAAATCAAAAAGTGATCTTTCTAAATTTTATTATATCTTCTAATTTTTTTTTCACCCCTAAAGGGTGCATATTATTATGTACATATAAAATGTACACATTAGAATCTTTTGGAAGGATGCCGCCCAGAGACAGCTTTTGTATATTTGTGTTGATTCAATCAGTGTTTTTAAGCATCTGTGGGACCTAATTGGATTTCAACCCCATTTAAAAAAAAATAAAAAATAAAAAAATAAAAAAAAACACTATGTAGACCATTTAAAAGTCATTAAATAATTAGAGAAAGTCTTATACCCAATTAAAGAATTTTGAGATTACAGAATGAACTGCTGAAATTCAAACTGAATTTGATTCATAGATAAGATTCATCAGATTCATATTGATATTTTCAGCACTGTTTCCTGTCCTGAACACTTGCTTACCAGCAGGCTCAGGTCTCACGAAACTGTCTTGTTGTCCTAGGCACAAGTTGTTCAGATGGTTCATAATAGAGAAATATTTCAAAGATCCCCCTCCCCGACAAAAGCATCCCAAAACCAGCGCTAAGCCACATCCATTTCATCAATGTTACAAAGCTGGAGTGCTAGTGATTATCAATCCCTAGCCCAGGATTAATGCGCATTTCAACAGCTGCCATGACAAAAGGTACTGACTGAAACTGAACGACTCCAGGAACAAACATTAACATAACCAGGCATCAGTACTTCAATCTTTTTCACACAGACTGAAAACTGTCTAAACAAGCATAATATAATTAGGGCCAGTCATAATTGTCATATTGTTTCCAAAACAAAATATAATAGGCATAATTGACCTGCAATGTGAGAAACTGACTGCTTTCCATGTTAAAAAGGTGTGAAATTCTCTAATTTAATTGGAGAATCACTCACAAAACATTTCCGTATGAAACATTGAGAGTTTGCTAGTATCTACTGCCAAACATTGACACATTTGTTGAGATATTCTCTGTAATAATCCAATATCAAAACACTAAAATTGTGCTCATACTGATGATTTTGAACAGGATTAATACTGAAAAACAAGCAATACTAGATTTAATGTGTAATTTGGTTTTAAAACAAATCATCAGATAAGTTTACAACTGATTCCAAAAGACAAAAGATCCAATTTCACCGGAAACAATTTTAGCACTGGAAACAGGTTTGCAAAGGCAAGATCGTCTAAGAGTACAAATCAATTTCAGTCAGTTGCCATTCCCAGCCAACAAGCACAATCAGATTAACCCTTGATCACAGAAAAGGAAAAATCAGATAATAAAATAACAAATTCCCCCAAAGAAACAATTCATTTCATTTTAAATGCAACCTATTGAGATCAAAACGCTTTGTGCAATTTCCTTTTTATTTATGTAAACATTTATTGAGCCCCAGTACAGATTATGTTTTCTGCTCAATTCTGAGTGGCTGGTACAGTAAAGACTAAAGTAGTTGCATTAACAAGAAAGCGTTGAGGGAAAGACGAGGCAGCAAAAGGATTTGGAATATAGTCCAGCCTAACTTTCTGCTTTGTTTTGCTCTAAGGTTTCAGCTTATTGATAATCAGTAAGTAGCAGGGATGGGAATAGTAAGGAAATGAACGATTCTGGCGCTGATTCAAATTCCACTTAAAGATTCTGGTTCCTTGAGAATTGCTTTAACAATTCTTTCAGGTTTTCTGAATAATCGCTATTTAGGATGCAATTCTTTCAATTGCAATCAAGGGCCCTCAGCAGCCTGTCGTCAAACGAGTTCAGATATACTACAAAAATCTAAATACATATCTAAATCTAAATCTAAATACATAGAACCAAAGAACTTCCTCTAATGCCATATTTTGCTAAATAAATAAATGTTTTAGATCAAAAAATACTTTCTGGAGAGGTTCCAGAACAGTTATCAGAAAAGGATCCAGTTCTCAATTCCCAACCCTAATAATCTGTGATTTCTGTCCATCTGCAAGCCATGCAGCAGTTCAGATGATGACCAAACAAATGGTAATTGATGTAATGATAACACGCTACACTTGTTAAGACTTGTTTGTTGTTGTTTAACATCTTTATGAGCAAGTTATAGCTGTATTTCCTGTTACTGTGTGTTCACACCGAACGCGTTGAGAGCGTCAAAGTGGCCGGAAGTCATTCATTTTCAATGTGAGCCGGCGGCGAGCAGCAGCGAGAGAGGCGCGGCGCGTCTTGGCCGCTGAGAGCGTCGAGGAGAGCTGAAGTCAGGTCAACTTTATGGTAATGAGCTATGACGCAGTTGGGCAGCAACCAATCGGAATGTAGAAGTCCACCGCTTGAGAGGAGTCCAGAGAACGCAGTCCTGTAATCTTTGGTTCCGACCACATTAGTTCCCAAGCAAAATGGAGGAGAGATTGATTATTGCTGTGGCGGGTTTCCCAGTAATCTACGACGTGTCCCTGTTTGCATACAGGGACATAAATTAAAAAAAAAAAAAAATATGTGTGTTCCTGGTGAGTTGCTGATGTGCACTAACATTATATATTTTCTGAAAATAAGCAGGAATTTCATGCTAATTTCAGTGCCAGAGCATATATATATAATTTTTTTTTTTTTTTTTTTTTTTTTCTCCATCTGATGGAGACCAGAGGTGTATGTCACATTTTAAAATGAAAGCAGTCACTTCTGCCTATTTTTTTTTCTACAAGGAAAAACAAAAGTGTTTTATAACTGGTCTAATGATATAGTAGTATAATAGTCCCGGTTCACTTTTAAACCTTTAAATCAATTTTCTTGATTATACTTACATTAAATGTTTATATCTGATTATACTTAAGTAACATTTTCAATGCAGGACTTTTAGTTGCATCAGAGTATTTTTACAGTGTGGTATTAGTGCTTTATACATTATTAAGTAAAGGTTCTTAATACTTCGTCCACACAAATTAATGTTAATGTTAATTAAAGACCAAGGCTAGTAAATGTCTCCTATAATGTTGAAATTAGACTAGCACTTAACCATGAATACAAAAGCCACACCACACAAATGGCTTTTAATTGGTTTATTTTGTTAGCAAACATGTAACTACAATAAAGTTATTTCCATCGATCAATTTTTTACTTTCACATTTAAAATATTTCATGAGGTTAACTTTTACCCTTGTGGTCAGTCTGCACAAGATCAACATGCTTGTTTGCTTTGCGGCCCCTTTAATTACAAGATAAGCATTCGATCTACATCAGAGCGTCAGCGAATCTTTCTACAGTGTTGTTGGCAGGGCGGCCAGAGCGACTTTTGACGCTCTCGACGCCGGCGGTGTGGATGCACAGTTAGAGACCTAAATGACTTCCACTGTCACATTTCTCAGCATCATCAACTGAACTGCTTTAAGCAAAGCAATACAGACAGAAATCATGTTTGCAGAGAAAGAGAGGTAATCATGGCCGACACTAGGGATGTAACGGTATGAAAATTTCTTATCATGATTATAGTGACCAAAATGATCACGGTTATCAGTATTATCACGGTATTATTAAAATGTGCTGGAGATGTTCAAAAAGTACAGACACACAAATCACTTCAAGTTTTATATTTAAAAATCAACAAACAACAAATAAAATGACTTTTTGTTTGCATAATCACTAAAACGATACCATTACCAATGATTTCGGATTTTAAGTGACAACTTGACAGAAAACAGTTTAATAGCATGTTCAAATATCTAATGTAAATGTTCAAATAAAGCTTTGAAAAAGTTTCATATAAAGGTAAACCTCACATTTCAGCCTTTAAATAAAGAAAAGGGTAAAGTCAAAATGATAATTGATTAATAAATGGTTATATGTATTTTATCTGATCCATAAATAATTCTACATAACTTATCTGAATTGATTAAATGTATAGAATCCACATAAGCTTGTTTTTCCTTCAACCGGTCAAAATTTACAGCAGGGCATGCAAATTCGGTCTGTTTTTGGCCAGACAGAAACTGCACACAGGCTGAATGTAAATATAAGTCTCTGTAAATCCACTCTAAGACAGCAGGTGGCGCTTTATATGGAAAAGCTGAATACAGCTGTTTCCCGTAACCTCCGTGCACAAAGCAGTATTGCGATTAAGAACACTTCCTTTAGGTATTACATGGAGCGAAGATGAAAACAAAATGCCATCGAATCGTTTCCGAAGACAGTAAGAACCTTCAGAGGTACATTCATATAATTCATTCATATATTCATTTGTATAATTCCCTCAGCACTCTTTTAAAACCTCCCAGCTTTTCTGCCGTGTTTTCACTCAAAATGAAACTAAGTTTATGGCGTTATTTTAATGACATGTCGAGAGAGCATTATTGTAGAGCGAAAGCACATTAATATAACGCGCGAGCGCGAATCTCTCCGTTCGCACGCGGATTTCCTTTGCTCTCGCACAAAACCGGATGCGCGCACTCAGATACACGCTGCTCTCGCCCAATGAGAGTGCGTGCACTTAAAACGTGTCTCTCCTCTCACTCAAACTTACTTTCAGGGGCGATTCTAGGATTTTCATTTTGGGGGGGGGGGGGGGCTCAGCCCCCAATGAGGGTATATATACATATATATATAAAACACACCTGTTTACTGTACAAACACAAAATTTTACTGTTTGCACTTCTAGTACAACCTTCTTTCCTTAGCTCAAGTATGCACACCTCTTTAATTGCCACATGCACTGGAATATGTATTACACTGAATGTTAAATTTTCAAATGAAAATGGCAACATGATCATTTTATAAAGTATATTTTCATATCTGCTTCATATTCACTGGAGGAAACAGCTGTGGGTGAACGCAGCGAAAATGTAGGCTACTGTAGATTGGGAACCGATTGCTCCCCCATGATATTTTATAAACTGTATTTATGACAAAGAGCTGAGCAGATGCAGATATTATAACAATATCGATAAACACAGCTTGTTTCTCGCTTTGCGCAAACGCGGCCTGCGGATTGAAGAACGCGCTGAAAGACGGGGAGGAGCCGATCGAAGTCTGCCGCCGTTTTCATATGAAATTTAATGGGGTCCTATTATGCTTTTTCACTTTTTGAATTTTAGTCAGTGTGTAGTGTGTATGTTTGGGCATAAAAAGATCTACAAAGTTACAAATCTCAAAGTCCACTCCAAAGGGAGATATTTCCCTGTTCAAGAACTACAACGAACGGCTCGTTTGGACTACAAAGTTGTTTTCCTGTATTTGTGACATCACAAATTGGCCTATTAGAATATCATTAAAATAAATCCCACCTCCGGAAATTCGTGTGCACGTTTCAAAATCGAAACCCGGTGCTGGTGTTTTTATGTCACTGTATTTCTGATGGAAACCGACTGTTTTCAGAAAATTTTGGAAGTCATTTTCATTTCATCTTGCATGTAATGTCTGATAAAGCAGCGTTTGTGAGCAGAGCTCTGCTTTGTGTACAGCGTTACCGGGGAAACCTCGCTATCTCCCGCTCCATCAGCGCCTCCTGCTGGCAGAGAATTAATTTGCATATATATGCCGCCACAATTAGTGTAAGTCTGTGGGACTATGGTATAAATAAATTCAACTGTATAACAGTTTCACTCCAATTCATGTTATATTGTTAGAATTAAAGAACAATAAACATAATACATATTACCGTTGCACTTATCTGTACATAGTAAATGCAGTTATTTTTAAGCTGTTGTTGACACCCTATCTAAAACGTGATTTAGCCAAAAAAACAACAACAATACCGTTACCACTTTAATATGTCTTGCAATATCCGTGCATGCAAAGGTTCTGTGCGATCCTCTTGTTCAATATTCTTGGGGTCTGAATCCGGCTCAAATTGATATGACAATATTGACGACCTTGTTGCTTTGGCAGGGGCGGGGCAGTACTGAAACACCGTCTAAGCTGTTCGCCAATCACAACGCACTGGGACAGCTAACCAATCACAAAACATTTAGTTTTTCGGAAGGCGGGCCTTCATCAAACCCGGAACTAATCGAGCCATTTGTGCCAGGCTGGGGTGGAAGGTAGTGATTGACTGATATTGATTTTTTATAATCAATACCAATACCAAATATTTGTAAGTTTATGTGCCTGATAACCAGTTTTAGTAGGTTTATAAGCTGTTTAATAGGCTAAAGAGTGAAGAATAATTCACTGGATAATGTTAATTACTGAATAATATTCTCTGGAATATTGAAATATAACAAACAAAACATCGTATTTTATTGCATTTCTCAACTGGTATGTTAATATCAGAAAATATGTTTTTTGTCATTCTAGATTATGAAATGCCTGCTGACAGCGCGGTTTATCTATGCATTTATGCAGAACTATAATCAAACTGCGATCACTCGCGGAGATAATAAATAATTAATTTCCACTGAAATGTATTTATTTAGATGTTTTTTTAGCGAAATAATTGTTATATAGTAAATGTTAATATAATTTAGTGTGTTTTAAACAAGTGAATCTTGTTAAAAGTTTCATGCGGTGGCCGTGCTGGAGCATTTCCTGAGCATCAACCGGTGAGTGAACAGCAAAATGAAAGCAGCTTCACGAGACTAATGATGAGCATACAACAGAGAGAGAATTAAATTCAGCGCTTTTATTTCCAACATGCGCTCATTCATGGCTGTATTTTTTAATTCATGAAAAGTTACGTCTTTATTGGGAGAGGACTCGACGGATTATCTTAGCCTATGTGACTCCGACTTCACGAGACTAATGATGAGCATATAGAAGACAGAGAGAGAATTAAATGCAGCACTTTCCAACATGCACTCATTTATGGCTGCATATTATTTAATTCAGGCAAAGTTACGTCTTTATTGGGACAGACTGAAGGATTATTTTACGTGACTCCGTGAGTTCGTCTCTATTTCTTAGAGCCAAGCTGCATAAACTACATTTCAGGCATTTATGTAATAGCCTACATCTAATTTGTTCATTAATGGCTGTTATGTTAAATAAAGTTTACTAACTACAGCAAATCAAGTAGGCTACCTGTGCACGCCATTGTTGTTGTCTCGTCTCCCCTCAGACTCGGTGCAATGGCGATCCTGCACGCAATTTTCAAAACACCCACAAGATAGCGGCGTTTATCAGTGAATCCGATATTACAAAACCGATATCCGATTATGGTAAAATGCTTAAATATCGGGAAAAATATTGGTAAATCGATATATCGGTCGATCTCTAGTGGAAGGTATTGTAATAATGTAAATTATGTGAAAAATAATGCGATTTTCGAACCACCAAGCATGAGAGCATGTTCTAGTACACCCACAAAACGAAATCAAGACTTTGTAAAAGAGCATAATAGGACCCCTTTAAAGGGGACTGAGACGATCACGAATTCATAGTTTGTGGAGAAATTTAGGGGGGCTGAGTAATCATATATAGCCCCCCTAAAAATGGCCTAGCGACGCCCATGCTTACTCTGCTAAGTTGCTGCTGTGCGCACGTGAGACTGTTACTGAAAACTGTGCTTTATGCTGGACAGAATTTATTTATTGTGAGATGTTCAAATCATGGTAATCGAATACAGTTTTAATGATAATTAAAAAATGAAACGGTAATACTAACCGTGGTGAATTTTATCATGATTTATCATCAAACCGGTAATCGTTACATCCCTAGCCGACACCGCAGAGCAAACTGTAGCAGAAGCGTGCAAGGTTCAGTTTAGGCTGGCATCCCTTTAGCAGATTTTCAACATTGAGCATGTTTGATATTATCGGTTAGTAAACTCTGGTAGTGACCAATAAGCATCTTCTCACACTGAAAAACTGACAAGCCATTGTCATGCTCATATCTGATCCCTCTGCAAAATGCAAAGCCACATACTGAAAATGCTGAGAGCGCAAGATAAGCATGAGCACTCAAAGAAATACTTCACACAAAAATGAAAATTTTGCTGAAAATGTACCCATCATCAGGCCAGATTTGGAGAAATGTAGCATTCCATCACTTGCTCATCAATGGATCCTCTGCAGTGAATGGGTGCCGTCAGAATGAGAGTCCAAACAGCTGATAAAAACATCACAATAATCCACAAGTAATCCACACCACTCCAGTCCATCAGTTAACATCTTGCGAAGCGAAAAGCTGTGTGTTTGTAAGAAGCAAATACATTAAGGCATTTTAACTTTATAAGGCATTTTAACTATTTTCGCTTGAAAACAATGCTTCATTTATGCATATTTTTATTGTGATTCGGACAAGATGACTTTTTCACTGGAGAAAGCTTTATAATAGATCATGGATTTTTATTTTAAATTAGCCATATTTTTATTTCATCTTATTATAGCTGGAAGCAACGGTTTGAAGTTAAAAATGACTTGATGGATTTGTTTCTTACAAACAAGCAGGTTTTCATGTCACAAGATGTTAACTGATGGACTGGAGTGGTGTGGATTATTGTGATGTTTTTATTAGCTGTTTGGACTCTCATTCTGACGGCACCCATTCACTGCAGAGGATCCATTGATGAGCAAGTGATGGAATGCTACATTTCTCCAAATCTGATGAATAAACAAACTCATCTACATCTTGGATGGTCTGAGGATGAGCAAGTTTTCAACAAATTTGCATTTTTGGGTGAACTATTCCTTTAAGTTGTTCTGAGAGACACAATACTGGAATTTTTAACTTCAATACTATGCCTTGAGTAATATAGATAATCAATACCATTTTCAATAACACACAGAAAAATTGCCACAACATTAAGGTAATAAAATTGGGCAGTGATTAATTAATAAGTGAAAGAGTTAAACCCTTGAACTGTTATTTTGGTGAAAAACTACAGGGAAGCCTTTCAAGTACAAATCTAGTGAAATGCTGTAATCACACAATGTTGGAATTTACACAAATGTAAAAATAAAGTGCAACTGGGCAATATTTGCTGTTCTCATCTCATCTAACAATCTTAAAACCAAGTGTGAGAAGGTTTTGGGCGTTTCGTCTTTATCTGTACCAACCACATCAGTAAGCTGGATTCAGGACCCCGAAATCAGCAAATTTCTGAGAGTCAGACAGCTACTTGCCTGTGTTGGAGCGCCGTCGGATGCCAAAGTCCCAGCTGGAGGTGATGTCGACAGACTGAGAGAGATCGCAGGTCTGGCCGTCTCCTCCACTGCTGCCATCTCCATACGAACCTCCGGACGAGCCTCCGCCAGCGGACGCCGCAGACAAATGGCACTTCTCCAGATCCACGTCGTGGTCGATCAGGACCATCTCGCACATCCCGGTGTCATCGCTGGTCACGTGCGACTGCCGGATGTGGGCCAGGATGATGGCGGGGTTGTCGAGGAAAGCCATTCTGAGCACCAGCCCCTCTCTCCTCTGTCGCTCTCCGGTTCTCCGTCCGGATGTGCCGACCCTCAGTCGGAGTTAGAGGCTGAAGATTCCTCAGCAATGCAGCGTCTTCTTTTCCTTCTTTTTGGGGTTATTTTCTCCTCTCCATGGTGGGACATGGATGCCTGCCTGCAGGGTAACACAGACCAGATGTTTAACCATTAAGCCACAAATATCATACAATGACCTGTTCACAATCTACTACATGCCTTCTGTTGGTCGATTAATAGTTTATCATTTTTAGTATGTAAAAGGTCTTGTAAAAATACGTATTCACATGTCTTTTTGCTTGTGAAATCTGATTTGATAAAGCAAATGCAACAATAACTTAGATAATGATAATATTTCAAGATGAACACTTACTGGACTGAAGCAACTTAGGTTTAGTTGATTTTAGAAGAATCACATTCACATGTGAGCATCAAATATGATCATCAGGCTTTTGAGTAATATTTATTTGTTCATCTCTCAATCATCATTGTACATTCATTGCATTATATGTTTTGAAACTAAAGAGCTTTGATCATAAAATTAAGTATTTAAATATCATCTTACTAAGACATTATTGGGAGATATACCCCCGGTTTCACAGAAAAGGCTTAATCCTAGTCCCAGACTAAAATGCAAGTCTGAGCTGTTTCAACTGAAATAAACTTGCACTGACTGATCTTAAAATATATCAGTGCATTCGTTTTGTCTCAAGATGGTCACCAGTAATGTTTTTTCTAAGGCACGTTTATAAATTAATTAAATAATTACTTAAATGTCCTAATTGAACTATGGCCTAATACTGGCTTAAACTAAGCCATGTCTGTGAAACCAGGCCATAGAGTGATAAATGATATTTATATGCATTATAAGTATTGTTATAGTATTCTATTGTAATAACAATAATATTGATCTGGTTGATTTACAAGCAACCAGAATTACATTTTTGGCCATATAAATAACAACATCTGCAACAAGTTGCACATTTCTGCTTAGTAAACTGTGCAAAAAAGTAAAAAAATTTCAATAAACTGATCAATTTTAAAACATTATTTCATATGTCAGGCTTTACAGAAGTAAATATGTATATAAATTAAAATAAATACTTGCTATCCATTCACATCATCACATCTTACAAAAAGCCAAACTGAACTCGTTCAATCAAAAAGTTTAGGACAAAAATCAAGGGGGATACACACAGGTATACTGGATAAATCAGTCTTCCAGGCTCTATTATTGTTCTTATGAGGATGTTTATGATATAAACACACAGTAAAGCAAACACAGAAAGTTGGTTAGTCACTAACTAGACACTAGCAGTCATGATCGCTCCTGTCACCGGAAACCCAAACAACTTAACTAACTAGACTAGGACATAACCAGGGACACCCCTGCCATACTGTTACACCACATGTTAAAACATTTTAAAAATCTTGATTTGTAAACAAAATGAGAAATGATGATGCTAAAATGCTAATTAGCCAACAAGCTAACAATTTCTGATCAGTAACCACATAAACTGTTTTCGTTTTGAGGGCGAGCTGGTCACAAATGTACTCTCGTTGCTGTCTGAAATGAAAAGGATTACATTTGAATAATATTTTGGATAAAACACGCAAGTAAGAGCTGAGTGAACGCGCCAGTTAGGCCCTGCTAATGCTCGTGCTAATCTGCTCGATAAGCCTCAAACATCAGCGCATCATTACCTTCATTCATGCCTATAACAGCGGCTCAAACCATCACAGACGCGCCACACCGTCTGAGCGAGGGACTGACTGTACTGTCTCATTTCATAATTATGGAGATATCGTCCCAAAAACAGAATAAATGTATTTGTTTACTCTGTTGTTCCTGTGTTGGTGGTCCAGTAAGCTACTTCCTGCGGGTTTACCCCTCGTACCGGAAGTACACCGCTCTGGGAAACACCCTCTAGAACGAACGATGGACAAGACACGCGGCCAATCAAGGCTAGTAGACAGACAGACAGACAGACAGACAGACAGACAGACAGACAGACAGACAGATATTTTATTTTATTTTATTTTATTTTATTTTACCTTGTTCCTTTTCATTTCCTCCCTTACTTCTTTAATAAGGCTACACAATTTCTTACATCAAGTGGTATGTTCTAACATGATACACATAATACAATAGGCTATTTACAATTAATAACTTTGCTTTGTGAGTATAACAAAAACTATCAGTAAGAAATAATGGATAGAGTTAACATTCAAGAGCATTACCGTCCATAATGTTTGTAACAGAAGAGTTCACAAAAATCCTACACAACATGATATAGCTTTGTATCTTATGATTCACAACATTTTTATAGTTTGTTAAACAAACAGAAAGAGAGAAATTATGTTTGTTATGAAGTTTTTGGAGTAAATAATGACATTTTCCCAACATGCAAGATACAATATTTGCATTAGGCCTTGCAAAATCACAGTGTAATGGCAAAAAAAAAAAAAAAATAGAAAAATGTTTAGGCTACTTAATTAAAGAATTCTCCCACCACTGGAAACGCAATTATCACATTTTTTTATGTAAAAACTGAAAATATGCCCTTTTACACCAGGGAGATTTTTATATTTGCTCAGTTCCTAAAGGACTTTTGCTGATGTACTCTATTTAATCAGACTGATTCAGTCATATTATTCATGTTACCACATCAAGCACGCTTTTAAATTATAACTATTATTTATTTGTTTATTTATTTATTGTTTATATGCAAATTTATATATGATTGTTTGCTAAATTATATCGTAGCTGTTTATAATAATATTGTGTTATTATGACGACGATGAAATAAAATTTATCAGCCCGATCTCACGGAAATTCGTACATATTATACGAGCTGGCTAATTCGTACGAATTCGTACGACGTCAGTCGTACAAATTCATACGATTTTTGCTAAATCATACGTATTTTACGTGTTGCACAATTCGTATGAATTTGTACGAATGACGTACACCTAACCCCGCCCCTTAACCTACTCGTCACTCAAATCGTAGAAGTGAGGTCGTACACTGTGCGATTTCTGTGCGATTTCCGTGCGATTTCAGCAAGGTATCAGTTCACACTGTACGAGAAGATCGCATGTGATGTAAAGCCAAAGCTCACGATATATGTGCTCACAATATACGTGTGAAATACTCGAGTTGCGCTTGCGCAGACGATGACACCGTATATGAACCATAGCCAGAGATAGCATATCTTAACGAACAAAAAAAAAAAAAAAACAAACAAAAAAAACCTTGGTGATATAGTGAGGATTTGGCATTTCCAATTAATTTATGAAATTATTATTATTATTATTATTATTATGGTACTTTTATTATTAAATTTATATTTATATACGTCTTTCGTCTCTCAGAGGAGACAAAAGACGTATTGGGTGGGTATTGTCCTAATTTATTTTCTTAAAAAAAAAAAAAAAAAAAAAAAAAAAAAAAAAAATCTTGTGTCTTATGGCTGATACGCCTATACTTAGTTAAAAAAAATAACAACAACAGAATTGAAGTATTTCGTGTTAAACAAGTTGTTTTTTGGAATTTCCTTGTCTTATTTTCATTGACTGATTATTCATTAAGCTGTTCATTCAGTGTTCAAAGTCCGGACATCTGCTAGACGGTTGAGAATTTTAATTATAGGCCTATTCATTGTGGAATATATCTAAATATTTTAAATAATTTTCAGTGAGGAGTAATCTATAGAGCGAATTTTGTGCCAATATTCATCAAACAAATCCAGTGTTTTGCAAATAAACACAATCTGCTTTGCAAAGAAAAACTCGACTTTCAAACAAACGCAAAGTGATTTGCAAATACAAAACTCTATTTGAGAGAAAATTCAGAGGTATGGACAAATGTACTGTATATATCATTTTTATTTATTTATTTATTTATTTTTTAAGATATGCTGTCTCTGGCTATGGTCCATATACGGTGTCATCGTCTGCGCAAGCGCAACTCGAGAATTTCAGACGTATAGTGTGAGCACATAAATCGTGCTCAACAATCGCACCGTATATAGTGAGCTTTGGCTTTACATCGCATGCGATTTTCCCGTATACAGTGTGAGTTGATACCTTGCTGAAATCGCACAGAAATCGTACAGTGTATGCCCGGCTTGACATGTCAGAAATTCATCTGACCGTCCGATTGCCTGTCGGGAGAGACTAATCGCTTCTCGTTTTGCCCTGTAAACTGCACGAACACTGCACGACAAACGACGCACGACAAAGCTAAAATTCGGCCAGACTCAAAAATAATTTATAAATTATATAATAAATCATTTATAATTTGATTGTGTTTGACTTGAATAGATCTATAAAAAAATATAAATTTAAACTGTTGCAGTTAGACTGATTCAGTCATATTGATTCAAATCATTTAGATGTTATCACATGAAACATATTTTTAGGTTACCCGACAAAATTTTTTAAATGAATTAATATGTTTGTTTACCCATTTATTTCTTGGCAATGACATTCTTTCTTTCTTTCTTTCTTTCTTTCTTTCTTTCTTTCTTTCTTTCTTTCTTTCTTTCTTTCTTTCTTTCTTTCTTTCTTTTGTGTGTTTGTTTGACACACAAGTGGTTGTCTGCAACAAATGACACTGTATAGGCTATAGAATATTTTCAACTTTGTTAATATAATTAAACACCAACTTTGTTCTAAATAAACACTGACTATTTTTCAGATCGGGGTAAGTTGTGTTTTATAATTTTAAATTTCTTTAGGCTATATTTTATATCATTTATATTTAAGAAATATATTTTAATTATATTTTATGTGTATTTATTTAAAAAAAATACTATTATTTAATATTATATTATTGTAATATTATAATTAAATATTTTTACATCCAACATTTTAGGAACTTGCCATTTTATGTATTGTTTCATTTTAAAATATTTTAAATGTATTTTATTTGTATTTATTTTTATATTTTTGCATGCTACCTTAGTACATTTAGCTGTTTTCTAAATTTTGATTTTCATTATTGTGTTACTGTTCACATTTCGCTGAACAGCTTGTGATAGGCTGTGTAATGACAAGTTGTGACTACTTACCCCATATCGTGTGACAACATACCCCTCTATAGGAAGTGTGGCGTGTTAAATGTATTGTATCTTTTTTCCCGGGCAGCAACAGTGCAGCAATGTTCTAAAAAATGTTTTGTTTTGTTTTGTTTTTGTTTTTTGTTTTGTATTCAGGACCGTATGGATGGACTTTTTAAACCACATAGATAAATAATGTTTAAAAAACGTGACGTGCAAAACTGCATATTAATAAATTATTAATAAGTTATATTAACATGGACAGTAATGTGAAGTGTCATTTTAAATCTAACTTTGCCTGAGCCTCTTCCAGACTCTGGACACATAAATGTATGTAATGGTGAGCACAGATGCGCACACTTGCAGACCGCGGGTGGGCGGAGCCGCCTGTCTCCACACTGTTGTGCAACACTGGGTCCAGCATCAGGAGGAGCTGCTGTGAACGAGACGCACACAGGAATCCACACGGATATTCTCACAACCCATTACATCTGCTGTAGATCGTCCAGAAGAGCGGCATGCGCGTTTAACAACCTGTCTGCGTTAGTCCACAGCTCAACAACAGGAAAGAAGAACACTGGAAAGCCAAAGGTTTATTGCAGCTTATATGCATCCAATATTTATCACTAATTTATTTTCTACTTGAGGATGGAAATCAAACAGAGGGGGATTTTCTGAAGTTTTGCAGAAGCTGCCACTGGACTGCGTGGAGTAACAGTGTGAAGAAACATTGCAACGAGGTAAACGATGAACAGTAAAAGCATCAAAGTGCACTAGACTGTTTCTGATACTGGAAATCAGTGGATCGTTTTTATTAAAGCACTTTTTGTTTTCGCGCACTCAGGACTCTTGCGCATCCGTTCATTTTCATTGCATTGATTCAGGACGGCATCAACATCTCTCTTGTGTGGATTTTTAAAAAGTCAGAGCTCTTTGAGGAGGAGGATGGAGGAGCAGAGTCATCTGATGCAGACCCTGGGCGGCGTGACCCTCACCGGACACCCGGTGGCTTTACAGGTGCCTCATGACGGAACCGACGCCAGAAACAAGCAGGACATCGGAGACATTCTGCATCAGATCATGACCATCACCGACCAGAGCCTGGACGAGGCTCAGGCAAAGTTAGTTTTGCAATGACACTTTACAATGCTGTCTATTTATTAATAACAATAAGCCGTAGGCTATTTACAAGCAGCTTCGCACGACGCACTTTTTGCTCCGGTAAATATTTATCAGTGTGGTTTTAAACGTTCATTTCTACAGTCTTGAATACAAAAAACTATTTAGCACTTGCACTGTTGTTGTCCAGGAAAAAAACGAAAAAAAAAAAAATAAGATACAATTCATTTAACACGCCACATTTCCTATAGCGGGGCATGTTGTCACACGATATGGGGTAAGTTGGCACAGTCCATTAAATAATTTAAAATAGATAAAACAATAAAACAATGCATGAAATAAGAAAAATGTGAAATGCAACATGCAAACTGTTAAAATATATATTAAATTATAATTTTATAACAATATAATATTAAAAATATTTTTAAAAATAAATACAAATAAAATTGTATTTTAAATATTATGAAATAAACACAACAAAACAATTCATGAAACAGCAAAAAAAAAAAAAAAAAGTAAAAAGGTAACATGCAAAAACATATTTGGAAGTGAATATATAACATTAAATAATATTACAAAAAATATATAAAAATAAATACATATAAAATATATTTAAAATATACTGTTTGTTTTCTTTATTTTCCAAAACCACAACATTTTTTTTTCATTGTGAGTTTACCCGAAAATAAAATAGATGCTTCAAAGTTTCAATTGATGTATAACACTTATCTGTATGACCAAAATCTACGGAGTATTTTTAGTGTCTTTCACACTGATAAGAAAAAAAATGAGTCCGTCTCGCCGGCGAGACGGCCGACCCCAGGGGCCTTATTTCAGCTACATTTTTTCCCCCAAAACT
Source organism: Spinibarbus caldwelli (assembly GCA_039654775.1). NCBI lineage: Eukaryota > Metazoa > Chordata > Actinopteri > Cypriniformes > Cyprinidae > Spinibarbus > Spinibarbus caldwelli. Next base: position 2,803,458 of record CM077223.1, on the reverse strand, counting down.
TACTAACCACACATAATATTTTTTTTTCTAAAAAATGCAAACATGTACATCCATCAGGGTCAAATATTATTGTAGCACAGTTTGTGCTGAATACAAACAAATTACATGTTGGTCAATAGTATGTTTTAAGTAGCTGAAATAAGCACAAATATCAGGGCATGTCAAAACATCCCAAGGGCCCCAAAATCACCTCAGACCCCAAGGGGTTAAAACATGGCCTACAGAAATGTAAAATTATAAAACACAACTTACCCCAACCTGAAAAATAGTCAGTTTATATAGAACAAACAACATTATTTGCTGCTAAAATACAAAAGCATTAATTCAGTTATGTGTTGTGTGTCTCAAAAAGTTGGTGTTTATTTACATCAACAATGTAGAAAATATTCTATAGCTTACAGTATATAATGTAATTTGTTGCAGACTGCCTCTTTTGTAGAGATCAGTGCACCACAATACATTTACCACATTGATGTTGTAAACATAACAATATGGTTTTATATAAGCGTATGTCATTAAAATGATAAAAGAAAAGTACTCCATGAATGCATTTGAAACATAATAATGTTAGTTTCCTAATGAGAAACACTGGCTGAACTTGCATGGTGCTGTGAGGTGCAATCAGGTGGAATCAAGACGATAAATTTAGTATCAGAGGAACTTTGAATGAAAAACACTGTTAATGGCATGCTTGAATGATCAGTTATTCTGTATCCTTCCTGTTTTTCCTTGAAAGAAAGCATGGGCTGAACTGTCACAGAATGAAACCGGCTCTGTTCAGCGTGCTCTGTGAAATCAAAGAGAAAACAGGTAAGTGCTCCTTTATGCCCCACACAATACGCTGCCACAATACACCTGCACGGATGATGCTCTTCAATACAGACCGCTGTTACATTCACAATAGGCACCAGCAGTCCTGCAGAAGCTCACGTTTATTACAGACAATAGAGTGTTTACACTGACAGATGCTACCTTACCAAAGTGTGAATGAGCTGTTTGTGGTGTTTTCTGGTGACGAATTTTATAAAGGTGTGGTTGATAGCTGCAGTTCTACTCAGCAAAAACGCAGTTTGATTAGAGCACTGTATACAATAAGTGGGCTGGAGATGTTTTTAATGTTTAGAGCTATATCTCTGGTATAGGCATAGCAGAAACAAAAGTTCAGAAATGGGCATCTCAGTAGATGCTGTGCCAATAAGTTTTGAATGCACAAGGAATTTCACAATTTTTAGGCCAAAATGTTATTATGAGAAGGAAATTTCACCTGATTTTAAGGTGACATGCCAGGTACATGGCCCAAATTCTATTTTTGGTATAGTTTGTATTTTTTGAAGTTTAATTCTTTGCAGATGGCCCTCACTGACGTGAGTTTAGAAAAAAAAAATGCTTCGTTGTGTTTCTGAAAGAAGAAGATGAAATTCAGTTTACAATGTGCATTTTCTGTAAATTGAATTAACAATGTATTTTTATACCTGGAAAGAGAAAACCACATGCATTTGCATACATTGTTCTGTAATTATTTCTGCAGATTTGTAATCAAATTTCCAATAGATTAACTGTGCAACTTAGATGCAATCTCAATTCACACCCATTGACAACGGAATGACAACGATTTAGCTATATTATTAACCAAGTAACATCTTTATCTTAAACCTACTTGTTTAGACGAATTCATTCAAATGAAGAAATATTTGTATGTGAAAACTTTAAAATAAAAATTACACATTAGTAATCTTTCAGTCATTTTTCCCCTCAGTGAAAAGTAATGCTTTTTCTTTATTTAGGTCTGTCATACTATCTTCAGTAGTTTAAGTTAATATTTTATGTACAGTTTTAAGTATTTTACAATTTTACAATTAATGTTTTTTTTTCAGGCTGGAAAAAAAAAACATTTTGTCAGAACTTATAGTAAATTACATATAATTTTGTTTAGTAGCCTAATGATCATGTTTGTAAATCTGAAATATTTATGTTCAGAAACTTCATCTCTGTTGCAGAATTAGATCTATACTGAATTGTGCACTTTACGTCAGAAAATGTCAGGCCTGGAATGGTCAAATAAGCAAAACCAGTCATAGAAAAGTCAAATAGATAGTAAATATATATATTTTTTCTCAGTATGCTCAGCTTGATAATATTCCATTGGCTTGATATTGCTTTCTAATTAAACTGTTGCTTTGTAAATAATCAAATGTCATCAAATGTCCATGAAAAGTCATGGAAATTCATTGTGGGGCAACTGGTTGTGTAAATGTAGTATAAAGCATTACTTAGTCATGACAGCGCACTCTAGTGCCAGTGCAGTAAACATTCAGACATTGCCATGCTAGTGAGTAACCCCCTTTTCAACTCAGCATGCTGAATACATTCACAAACACAATTTTTGCAGTGCATGCATATTTGTAAATACACTATATTGCCAAAAGTATTGGGTCACCCCCTTCTAATGAACAGGTTTGACTACTTTAGTAATTTCCATGAGTACAAATCTTAATGTTTAAGCATATAATGATATTCTAGGGAATTCTGTGCTTCTAATTTTAAAACAACAGTTTGGACAGGACCCTTTTCTATTCTAACATGACAATGCCTCTGTGTATAAAGCAAGGTTCAGAAAGAAATGATTGATTTAGTCAGTGTGGAAGAACTTGACTGGTCTGCAGAAAGCCAAGTCCTAATCCAAGCTGAACACCTCTGGTGTGACTTTAAATGCAGATCTTGAGCCAAAAACTCTTTACCAAACACCAATGACTTGTACATACACTATATGGTAGTGTATGTACAAACGTATTGGGACACCCCCTTCTTTAGAACAGAAAAAGGCACTTCCAAAACTGGAGCAACAAAGATGGAAACATAATGCATGTATTTAAAAATTGTATTTCCATCTCTGTTGCAACAGTTTTGGAAATGTCTAAAATGAGTGTACCCATATGTACAAGTCATTGGTGTTTGGTGATGAGTTTTTGGCTCAAGATCTGCATTTAAAGTCACACCAGAGGTGTTCAATTTGAATTAGGACTTGGCTTTCTGCAGACCAGTCAAGTTCTTCCACACTGACTAAATCAATCATTTCTTTCTGAACCTTGCCTTATACACAGAGGCATTGTCATGTTAGAATAGAAAAGGGTCCTGTCCAAAATGTTGCTTTAAAATTAGAAGCACACAATTCCCTAGAATATGATTATATGCTTAAACATTAAGATTTGTACTCAGGTAAATTACTAAAGTAGTCAAACCTGTTCATTAGAAAGGGGTGACCCAGTACTTTTGGCAATATAGTGTATGTGTCTCTCATCCTGCAAAATCAGTTGTCAGCTTGAAGTACAGCAAAGCAATCGCATTTGATTCATTAGGTTGATTTACAGACGTGCTTTATATTAAGTAAGCACTTCTGAAGTCTGCTGGGGGCATTTTAGTATTGACATAATTTGAATGAGTGAAATCAATCAGGCTGAATATTTGGGCAATAAAATTTAATTTGGAGAGACTATAAAATATAACAGAAGTTAAATATCAACATAAACATTGATGCTGGCTGTTGTGTTAGCAATAGAGATAATATTCATGCAGAATGTGGTTGAAGTTTATAGAAAAATTGTTAGAAGTTTATGAATAGTAAAGTAGTAGTTGGAACAAAATTTTTGCATCTTCTTAAAGGAATAGGGAAGCAAATGAATATTCGCTGAAAATGTACTCACTCAGGCCATTCAAGATGTAGATGAGTTTGTTCGTTCATCAGATTTGAAGAAACAGCATTGCATCACTTTCTCATCAATGGATGCTCTGCAGTGAATGGGTGCCATCAGAATGAGAGTCCAAACAGCTGATAACAACATCACAACAATCCACAAGTAATCCACACCACTCTAGTCAATCAATTAATGTCTTATGAAGTGAAAATCTGTGTGTTTGTATGAAACAAATCCATCATTAATGCATTTTCAACTGCAAACCATTGCTTTCGTCCATAATAATGCTTTCTCCAGCACCACTAAATATGATGATATTACCATGATCACAATTTTAATATTTCTAGTATAATGGCATTAGAAAACCATGAACATGATTAAAGGTGACCTTAACATAATTGCAGGCGTGCATCTGAAATATCAATCTGTTTATGCATACAGTACACATTCCCTGTGCATTTTCTGCTGTTCGTGTTCGTTTTCACTCTAGCAGTGAGTTGTGCAATTAACTCGGCTGCACAGTGGTTAAGATGCGCTTGACTGTGGTGGGTGGATCATTACACTCTCTCGGCCCAGGCGGCTTGTGTTCAGCTTGCTTACCCCGTAGGCTGTGGAGGACTGTCAGAGATGGGCGGCATGGATCAGTGGCCTGGAAAATGGACACGAGAATGGAGCATAATTGATTTAAATCCCTGCCGTTCCTTCCCTGCTTATGTACTTCTATGTCGGTGTAGAGCTAAAAGCACAATGTACATTTCTTGAGCAAATGTTTACTGCACTCTGTGAGTTGTGTAGCCAAAAGCATTCAGCTAATGTCAATGCATTTTGAGTGTGCATGTTGTCTTTTATAAAGAAACATAGCAGAAAACTTTACAGGCAAAACAAAAAGAAATGCATTAGATCTAGTGCTGAAAATGAAGATAAAAAGGATAGTGCATCTTTGTTTCTGAAGCATTAGCACAGCAAACAACAGTAAGAACGTTATGCTGATGTTCCTGTTAAGTTATGAAAACGTTACATCTGAATGTTTAATATGTCCAGTTTTTTAAATGTTTCCTTGGTCATGTGAACATTAGAGAAACATTAATGGAACATTCCATTTGATCATTTTGCAAACATTATGGGAAAGTTACTTTTGAATGTTCTCTGAACATTCAAAACGTCTGTTTTTTTAAATAAATTTTTTTTTCTTGGTTATTTGAACATTAGAGAAACATTAAGGGAATATTTATTTGCAAACATTATAGTAAAGTTACTTTTGAATGTTCTCTGAACATTCTGGAACTAGTAAGTATTAACATTTTCTGAATGTTCTCTGAATGTTCAAAACATCCAGTTTTTTACATGTTTAAAAACATTTTTTTTTTCTTGATTATTTGAACATTAGGAAATACGTTAAAGGGATATTTCCCACAAAAAATTAAATTCTGTCATCATTTACTCACCCTCAATTTGTTTCAAGCCTGTATGAGTTTCTTTTTTCTTGCTTGAACACAAAAGAAGATATTCTGAAGAATGTGTGTAACCGAGCAGTTGCGGTAGCTATTGACTTCTACAGTATGGAAAAAAATACTACGAAAGTCAATGGATACTATCAACTGTTTGGTTACCAACATTCATCAAAAATATCATCTTTTTTTTTTTTTTTGTGTTCAGCAGATGAAAAAAAAAAACTCATACAAGTGTAGAACAACTTGAGGGTGAGTAAATGATGACAGAATTTTCATTTTTGGGTGAATTGTCCCTTTAAGGGAATGTTCCATTTTATTATTTAGCAAACATAATGAGAAAGTTGCTTTTAAATGTTCTCTGAACCATCTGAAATTAGTACAGTAAGTAGTAATGTTTAAAAATAGATGAACATCAACTAAAATGTTTTTGAAAAACGTTCCATGAATGATGAATACGTAATGTTTTTGTACTAATTTTTGAGAACATTATTTTCAGACTATATAACTTTGAACAAACATTCTATTAGTATTACCAGAAGAATGTTTGTTCATAACTTTGAGAGAACCTTACCAGAATGTTCTGAGAACATTTTCATAGTTAATGCGATGAACCTAAGGAGAACTGATTTCATGCATTCACTTAAAATCACCAAAACACCATAATTTAAAAGACATTCAGTAAAAATGATGAAGTCTGTTGTCAAAACGACCTGAAAGACACTGATTTTGTTCTGTCAGCACAACCTCACACTCTCGACAGGTTAACTAAATTGAGCAAAAGTATCACTGCATTCATTTTTCATTTCCCTAAAGTAAACACTACACACCCCACCTCGTGTACTTTAATATGTTACATTTCCCCTGTGACGTGCATGCGATATGAGTGCCATTTGTGATCTGCAGTCATCCATAATTTTTCCTCATGGGATAAAAGCCTGAGAGGGAAGGGTTGTATATTTTATTGAGAGAAAATATAACAGGAGTCAGGCTCCTCAAGACATCACATGTGTGTGACTTTCACACAAGGCCGTTTCCTCTTTTTATCATGCATCAGGAAGATGTGTGTGTGTTTTTTCATTCATAGCAACGCAGGTGTGTGCAATTTATTTATTTATTTTTTTCCAGGTGCAAAACAGAAATTATGTTCAATCTGTAAAGAATATCCTTCATTTTGCTTGAATTAAATCTTGGGCCATTCTTTATGACTTATTAAAAAAAGTTAATGCTATTATATTTGGCTCTTCCATTCTTAAGAGAAAATGTTAATATTTGTAAAGTTAGATATTGGTGAAAACTTGAAATCTTGCAAAAATTAAACTTCAGATTTTTAAATCTAAGTAAATTTATTTATCTCATGTCCTTGAATATATATATATATATATATATATATATATATATATTTTTTTTTTTTTTTTTTTTTTTTGCGATTTTAACACTTTTCAATATATTTCTAAGTATATTGTTCATCACCGTGCTAAAATGACTCTCTTTGACTATGCATAATGAGATGATGACATAAAACAACTTCATACAGCCTATATACAGTATACAATCATTTGTTTAGTCAGCTGGGTGACACCCTCCAAAGGCAGTTCAGCAATGATTGACAGGCAGAGAACCGCCTCCATGCTTTCTGACTGGCTAACAGAGCAGTGTCAAAGAGGTGACTTCCCACAATACATATTTCAGTGATATCTGTCAGGTAGTACAATACAATACAATGTTTATTTAAATAGCACATTTAAAACAGCCAAAGTGCTGCACAGAGTATACAAAACAGAACAAGTCAACAAGTTTATAAACAATAAAACACAAACTATAAAACACACACTGTAAAATGGATGAGGTTCACTAAAATAAAGGATCAATGCACAGCAAGTCAAAAAAAAAATATTTATATATATATAAAACACATTTTATATATAACACATTATATATATATAATACCAAGGAGAAGAAATAAGTTTTAAGAGAAGAATTAAAAATAGATAGGGTGGAGGCAGATCTGATATGAATTGGGAGACTATTCAGAGAGTAGTACAGATATTTTGTGTGCTAGGCCTGAAATAAATAAATAAATTACTGAAACTTAAAAAATAAAAATAAAAAGCTGAAAACATAAAAATATGACTGAAAAAATAAAAACTGAAAACATTAAAAATAAAAGCAGCTTAGATAGATAGATAGATAGATAGATAGATAGATAGATAGATAGATAGATAGATAGATAGATAGATAGATAGCCTAGCTTCGGCTTCTCATATGAAAGTAATATAATAAAAATGCAAACACCAGATCTCTGCTGTCCATTTTTACATAAAAAATACAGGTTTGTAAAATGGTCATAGACAAAAGTCACAGTGCGTGTAGCTCTTTTGCACACATGACCCTCGTCCAGCGTCCAGCAGATATTTCAGAGCAGAAAGTGTGGGGCAAAAAGACTGCAAAGAAATAAAAATTTAATCAGCATTTTCTCTGCCTTAACAAGGCAAGTAACCCTCATTTGCTGCTGAGGAGAAGAAACTGATATTTTATTCATGTCCGTTTTGGAGGTTGGTATACTTCATTTTTCTGAGATGAAAAAATAAGGCAACAAATGGAAGCTTAAAACTTGCTGCAAAGCACAACGGCCTAAAACCTTATGTTCTGCTATGCAAAATGTGTTTGTTCTTGTAATCTCATCAGTATTCATATTCATTCTAGGACACATACATTTTTATTCATTTGGATATGATATCAACATGTTGACGCCATCTATATATATTTATATATGAACAACTTTAGACATACAAATTTTTACAAATTCTTCGAAATTTACTGAATATTATATTGCAATGTATATGCAATATAATATAACATGCAGTATAATAAGGTAAATTCATTAACTGTCTTATGTAATGAAGTTAAACATTTAACTCAAAACATTTATTAGATGCAATAACATAAGCCTTTGTATTTAATGAATTTTGTATATAGCCTTTGCAATATAAAATGTTTCACCATCACATCAAAATTGTTTCACTTATATTTCATATTTGTTTTGTTTTATGCACAATTGGTTTGCAATAAAAAAAATGTATTTCAAAGTTTGTTCATTTACTGAGAAACAAGAGTCTGCTGTGTTTGAGTCTGAGTTGATGTTGGTCACCTGTGTTGGTTTGCAGGTCCAGTTTAGACAAGTTCTCAAAGGATTTGTAAACATTTGTAGACCTTTAAAGCTGCACATGCATAAAAGGCTTTGTGCTATAGATGCTGTCAGTATGTCGATATTGTTTATGAATATGATTGAGATCACCCTGGTTTGTTAAAAGGAGGAGTTCATAAATTTTTTGCACTGGGTTTGATTTTCCCACAGTGCACTTCTTCTTTTCCCTTGTCTTTTATCATTGCAGCTCTTTTATATCGCTGTTTAGCAGGTTTGGTTTATGACTGTCTGTCAGTCATGTCAATAGAGCCTCCTGGGAATCTCATGGTTAGAGTTTATTAGATAAAGTTTGAGGGCTTTTAACTGATATGTGTGATGCTATGATAACTAGGGCTGCAACTAGTGCTTATGTTGATAAATTGACTAATCTGATGATTATTCGACTATGAGCAATTTTTTGTTTGTTTTTGCAGTGATTAATCATTAGCTCATAAACAATATGTTATGACTAATGGTTTTCCAAATGACTATTCAACTAGTCAATAAACATATTTGTTGACAATTTATTTATTTTTTCTTTTTCTTTTTCTTTTTTTTTATGTTGTTGATGTCAAGAACAGCTTTAATGTCAAAATGAAATCAGAATTGATCACATTTACTTTCTATTTTTTGGTCTTTTTAGATAAGAAAAAATATATTTGTCTTCATAATCTTTAAACATTAACTTTTTAAACTTATGAACACTTTTGACCTTTTTAATAAAAACATTAAAAAAAAATTTGTTATTATCCAGCCTTTCTAAAATATTGCTTAAATTTGACCTATATCAACATATTTTTCCCACTTAAATTAATCACACTATATTAAGACAACTGTTTTTTGTTGCAACTTTTCTGGAAATTTGCATGCATTAATAGGATAAAGTTGGAATTATGTTTTTACTCAAAAATCAGAAAATACTGTCAACAGGCATAAAAAGATAAATTTTCATCTTTATAGGAATACAATTTTATAGAAATCAGTGTGAATGATATACAAACAAACCCCTCTAAAATCAACCTTCATAATATAGATAGGAGTAAAACTGTTAAGTTTGGAGTATGTAAGTGCTACTGAACTGAAGAAAAACCTCAAATGCAAATAGTTAAAGCATAATAAAAATCTAAATGTGTATTTTAGATGTTTTCTTTCAACTAGTCTGAAACAAGACAAGTTATGAAAGCAAAATAGACTAAATAGCCCAGTGCATGGAAAAACAATGCTTTTGCCTGTAGTGCCTTGCCTTAGCACAGTAATTTAACATCCGTTTCTCCCCCAAACACATAATTGCAACAAGTGAGACTTGAAAAGCAGACAAGGACATGGGACAGCGTGCTATTACACGGCTGCGGTGTCATCAAAGCGGCCTGTGAAGGAGTCTCGCACACTGCTGTCACGGAGAAAAAAAAATCAATAGTGCAATCCTCCCCGTTCCCGTCTCGCTGGCGGTAATTGAAATAGAAAATCAAATGAGCGGCGAGCAGATAATTGTTTTATCAATATCCTCCTGCCCGCCCTCCGCGGGTCAGTGGCACATGATCACCGAGCGCTGGATATGACGAGGACGAAATGTGAAATTGAACAGCTCGGCTCTCGTTTATCAGACCTGACAACTCGGAGTGACCGACTCACGGTACGGCCGGACGGCGCAGCTGCTCCCACAGAAACCTCCCGTCTGCTCAGACTCCTGCTTAAACATCTTAACGTGATAAAGTGGCTGCTGTCGTCAGCACTGTCATCGGACCAACAAGATTTGACTGTATTCTTGCTCTAATATGTCCTATAGTTGTACTGTAATGTGATAGATTACAGTAATCAATGGACACTTGCTTGTGGCCTCATATTTAAAGGGCGACTGTATTGTACTGCACATTAAATATGGTTAAAGACGGTCAGAGGACATTTGGATAACACAACTATGACCTACTCGGCTAACAATAGGCCTACCATTAAGATTTGCAAGCGTTGTTTGTTTTCTGAATGTTCAAAAGTTTTTATGGTTGCATTTCATAATTTTGAAAACTCATAATAGGAATGTTACCTGAATGGCCTCTGAACCAACTGACAAAAACAGATTCTAAGAATGTTTTGCTAACATTCCCGTTATGAAAAGTTTTTTTCTGAATGTTCTCTGACATTCAAAACATCCAGTTTTTAAATGTTTAAAAAACTTTTTTTCCTTGGTTATGTGAATGTTACATCAAAGGAATGTTACATTTGTAAACGTCATGGGAAAATTACTTTTGAATGTTCTCAAAAAAAAAATAGTTCAACAAACGTCTAACTAAAATGCTTCAGATAAAACGTTCCGTGAACTATATGAATAAATAACATTTTTTGTGGTAATGTTTCGAGAACATTATTAGAGACCAGCTGACTTCGAAGAAATGTTCTTTTAACGTTACTGTAAGAACTGAAAAAAGAAAGATTTACTTTTGCAGGTCATTTCATTGGTATAAAATTAAGTAAAATCTACACAAATTTGCAACATAATATTGAATATAGTGAGTGAGTAAATTAAACTTTTATTTGTAGATCTAATGCAATTGTATTTAAAATAAACTAGAAAAATCATTCCATTATAAAATTAAGAAGACTTTGTTTGAATTGAAAATAGGAATAGCCATTTCTTTTCTTTTTTTTGGCAGAAAGAAAATTTTGAACAAACACATGATATTCCACATTATATTCAGCATGATATTCCAGTAATTTCTTATATACCACTTAAGAAAGGAGAAGTAAATTCAAAAAAATTAACAAATGCATGATCTTCCTCATGATATTCCAAGAATTTCTTATATATCACTTAAGAAAGAAGGACGAAATTCAAAATTTTAAACAAATACAAGATATTTCGCATGATATTTCAGGAATTTCTTGTATATTCTTAAGAAAGAATGACAAAATTCAAAAATTTGAAAAGAAACTTACTTTAAAATCCAATATTTCGAAACACTGACACTGAGAAAAGGCAAGGTTCATGTGAAATTAGACTGGTTTAATTACATTTAATGTAAACAGTGACTGATGACTGACTGATGGTAAAAATGTCATTCTTTCAGATGAGACTCTCTATGATGTTCGTGGGAATATATATTATGATCGATACCATGCTTATGAAAGAGTCCGATGCATGACTTACAGCAGTTCGTGTCCGGTTTTGATTTGGGTAATGAAGAGTAGCAGTAAATCTTTTGCTCATACTAGTGTTTGTTTTAAGATGCTGATGTCTGCTCGACTGCTTTAATTGCTCTCCTGTACTCTTGACCCTCTTGAGTGGCTGTTATATATCACACACAGGCATAATGAATTAGTTCACTTCACACACAGCATATTTCTGTATGATATATAACGCTCTGGAGGAACGACCTGTCTTAATTTATGATACCTCACGGAGAGGAGGCGAGAGAGACCAGATGAGGATGTATGGATGTATGTGGGGAAAAGAAATGCTATTCAAAAGTCAAACCGAAGCTTTAGGCTACTACTGTAATGCAACTTTTGCAAAATCTTGTCAAACTTGCCAAACTATCAATTCTGGCTAAGAACCAGTGCATGCACATTCTCTATCATGAGCCAAGTTTCAATCTGGAAGTAAACTTATTTTTATTGGAATTATGTAATCAAATAATTTTTTATGAATAAAGTAAAAATAGGCGTCTTTCATCCAGCACTTGAAGGCATCTTTCTTTATTAATATGAATGCAACCAATAATACATCAACATTTTATCAGTCCCTGATTAAAGACCCTTCTTTGGGTGTTGGATTAATAGGAAACGACAACTTTACACTCAATAATATCATTGCATATCCTGTTTGACTTGTAAATGCATCATTACAGAAGTTAATGGGTTGTGAACACCATTTAATGTTGATTTTACATCTACAGGTCAGCTGGAAATGGCTATAGGGTTCTTGGCTTGGCAGCGTAATGAAATATTCAAATCATGCTCTCATGCAAATCCAGCCAAAAACTGCATATTCTAGAAGTTTCCTATATATCACTTAAGTTATAAAGTTATAAAGTAGATTTTACTCTTTTTTTTTTTTTTTTTACCATTGAAATGACTCAAAATTGTGTGCAAAAAGCTGCAAAAGAAATGAAAAATCTACTTAACCTTGCAATGTAATATTGAATAAATTAAGCGCATCTAACTTAAAGCCATTCATTTAATAGACCTGATGTATAGGGTTTAAAATATAAAATATATACCTATATTTTACTTAATTTTAAGTTAGATTTTACTGAATTTTATGCACTTTTTTCTGTGGTTTTTAGCTAAAAAAAAAAAAAGAAATCTGAAACTCCTAAAATCTATTGTAAATCTTTTAAGATAATAGACAACTTTCATTTTAAGATTTGATGCAATAGTATTTAATATAACCTAAATAAATCTAATTAAACAATAGGAGCACTTGCATTATAAAGTTAAGTAGATTTTGATTAATTTTATAGCATTGAAAAAAGGTATGCAGTTTTTCCCCCCTTTTGTTGTTGTCTGAAGGAAAACAAAGTCTGAAATTCTTGACCAAAAAGAATTTTTCTAAACTACACAACAAGAAAATCTAACTTAAATCCTTTCCGTTTTCCATGTTTTAATTGAATGATCTGGTTAAACTATCCCTTTAATAAGAAAAAAGACACTATATTAAGTTCTAGTCATGCACCCATTTTTCCATCTCGGGTGCAAATGCACTATGATTCAGTATTTTCATGAGGACGTTTTAAGAGCACATTGTTATTCAGCCTGTCAAACACACGCAGTTCATACATTTCAGATGAGGGCAGAAGAGTCAGGTGTGGTTCGAGCGCACACATACCCATTATATGGTGTGTGTTTGGGCTTTTCAAGCTCTTGTGTGCCAAAACCGTTGTGTACGTCTGATCAAAGCCGTACGCTCCACTGGAGACAAGGCACGCAATACTTCACCTTGGCTCTGGTGCTTTTCTTGGCATCACCTAAAAGCAGTCTTTGTTCCTTGTTCTAGATGAAAGAATCAATCCCTGACAGCTACCATACAGGTGAGACGACAACCTAGAGAAACCAAGACTGTTCGCTTCAGGGACGACACTGTTTATATTCGTGTTTGCTGCAGAAGTTGAACGCAGAGGAGTTTTCGCAGCTGAATTTTACCGATAAAAGACACAATTTTCAAGGAGCTAAAGCATTCATATGGCTGCTTACAAGAGATACCAAAAAGTCTCAATGAAAATGTTTTCTTTACAACCTGCTGATTTATAATAACGCTTTTTATGAAGACAACGTGCATTTTCTTCTTCCCTTTGAGATGTTAAAATTAAGTCTATCTAGTACAATAGTTTGTATATATTGTTTGTTTAGACTTTTCTAGGTTATTTTAAATATCACTGCATCAGATCTGCAAGTAAAATTGATCTATTGACAGTGCATTTCACAAGGTTTAATGTCAATGCCATTTTTGTGCCTTGCAACCAAACATGATGTGCCAAGTTTTAATATGCACAGGAATTCCCTCCATTGATCTAACACATTATTCTACAAAATCTGGAGCTCAATTTGGCTGATTTAACCATTTCCATCCCAAACACAGAATATTTCATATACAGTCATATTGCAATGCATATCCTTTGCATATAATTTTTTTGTTCTTAGTGCACCTACAATTTTATCTATTTGTTTTTACATTTTAGTGCTCCACTTTCATTATTATTATTTAAATAAATTATTTACATTTTCTATTTGTATTTTTAGCATGAGCTCCCCTTTCTCTGAATTGGTTTATGTTTATTTTATTTTTGCTGTTGTTTTGTTTTTCTCCCTCCCTGTATTTACATTAAAAAGTTCAGGGTCAGTAAGATTTTATATACAACTTTTATTCAGCAAGGAAGCATTAAATTGATCAAAATTGACAGTAAAGGCATGTATAATGTTACAAAAGATATCTACTTCAAATAGAACTTTATCAGAGAATCCACCAAAATATGAAGAATCACAGCTGTTTTCAACACTGATAATAATCAGAAATGTTTCTTGAGAAGCAAATCAAATATTAGGATGATTTCTGAAGGATCATGTGTATATAAATTAAATTAATTTTATTAAATAATAAATTACATTTTAAAACAAATTGAATTATATAAAAAAGATTAATTGTAATTATAACAGAATTACTTGTAACTGCAACAAAATTACAAAATTTCACTAACATTTTTAACAAGTTATTTAAATGTTAGGACAAAACGTTCTTAATATAATGTTTATGGAACATTCTTATGTTCTCATGAAACATTATGAGATCAGCATTCTCATAGCACCCATATAATATTATTTGTACTTTATGAGCATTCTTAGAAACATTTTTTTTGTAACCAGTTTAAATGACGTTATAAAATGAAGACAAAAAAACGCTTGTGGAATGCTTTAAGAAATGTTTATGTAACCCTTAAAAACCATTATAATAACAAAAACAGAATTGGATATTTTAGCATTTTAGGAACATTTTTAAAAAACATTTTTCTAACCTCAGTTTATTACCTGAGATAGTGCCTGAGTCATATGGACTAATGTTTTGACCGTTTTTGTGCTCATCAGCCTAGTAGCTACATGCTTTCATTGTATGGAAAACAGCAGCTCAGAGCTTGCTTAAGATATTGAAGAAATTCATACAGGTTTGGAATGACATAAGGGTGAATAAATGTTTCTAAATATCTAACCTTCTGGTGTAAGAATATCTACAACAACGGTTAAAGCTCACATTTGCACAGTGTATTCAGAGGGTCTTTGAGAGAACATTGAAAAAACAGTTTGTTCCCCTCCTACGCCCGACTCAGAGGAGTCTTGGGAAATCATATCGATCAATAGTTCCTGTTCCAGAAAGATTGCTGCACACACACTAACAGGCGATGGATGTTCTCAGTGGCCTTCATTTACAGTTTTCATCAATAAATCTACATGACTAAGCATGAGCGTCAGAGGTGAATTACAGTTCACATTGGCTTCCACCAAGCTTCATGGCTTGGCCTTTCCCCAGGAATGACCACTCAACATTTACCAGTTAATCTGGTTACGACTGAGGAAATGTTTTGAAATGTGACCATGCAATGCAAGCAGATCATTAGAAAAATGCTGCCCTTAAAAACTGGCCAAATGTCAGCAGTTTAGCGAACATGATGTTACACAAACAGGGTTGTGTAGAATTTAGAATTGAAGATTCCTTCTCACTTCATTAGTGTGAATTTGGATCAAATTGGCCAAAACACATAGGAAACTGAACTGGAATGACAGAAAGAATAATTTACGGAATTGCAATTTTCACAAATTTATATATTTTGTCATTTTTATAGTTACTATCATTTATATTATATACCCTTTGTATTATTTATTTATTTTTTCCATTTTTTTTTTTCTAATAAAAAATTACACTCTGAATTTCATGTGAATTTCACGTGAATTTCTAAGTCCAAAATAGTTTTTTTTTTAAAGGGGGTTAGGGATGTTTGATCATTGCATCACCATAAAATGTTTCTTTTTCTAGTTGTTTTTGAACACAAGAACACGTCCAATACGAACGGCTCCTAACATGCAGCAAACGGACACATCGCGATTAGCAGCTCCTCATTAGCCTGACATTGGAGACTGTGTTTCTTGGATTTATGCTTCCTAAACGGGACGTTAACACAATACTTTGTGCAGCGCTCTCCTGATTAGCATAATTAACGTGCATTCCACTTAGAGTCTGCCATCGTTAACGAGGTATAGCTGGCTAATGAGGGCGAGTGAGTGAGCTTATATCAGGGATCTGATTGGCTGGTGCACTTGCATAGGTTAGCCATCCTGATTCATGCATTATATGAATGTCCATCTTTGGCAGCTTCCTCATTTTCCCACCCATTTCAGTTCAGTGTTTGTTTATGGAGTATAAAACAATATATAAATGGAACTTTACTAAAGCAAGTATTTTAGGAGCAAATATCTGTGAATAGTTCCCATGTGTTTTTAAAACAGGAAGAGAGTAGTGATGGGAAGATCAGTCCAGTTTACTGACTCTTTCATCTCGTTCATCAAACTGAACTAATGTTTATAACCCACCACTGGAAGAGAGTTTTTTTTCACATATGGTTTCCTCCATAGACCAATAGTAAAAATAAAAAGATAATTGCATGTTTTTATCTCACAATTCAGACTTTTTTCTTGCAATTCTGAGTTTATATCTTGTAATTCTGACTTTTTTTCCCTCAGAATTGTGAGAAAAAATGTCTGAATTAATATAATGCCTGGACTGGCATTAAATTAAGAATTGTGAGATGTAAATTTACAATTGTGAGATGTAAAGTCAGAATTGTGAGATATAAACATACTGTTTTGTGAGATATAAAGTCTGGATTGCAAGATGTAAAGTCTGGATTGTGAGATGTAAAGTTAAAATTGTGAGTTATAAAGTCTGGATTATGTAAATATAAAGTCTGAATTACAAGAAATAAAGTCAGAATTACAAGATGTAAAGTCAGAATTGTGAGATATAAACATACTGATTTGTGAGATATAAAGTCTGGATTGCAAGATGTAAAGTCATAATTGTGAGATGTAAAGTTAAAATTGTGAGATATAAAGTCAGGATTATGTAAATATGAAGTATGAATTACAAGATACAAAGTCAGAATTACGAGATGCAAGTCAGAATTGCGAGATGTAAAGTCTGGATTGTGTGATGTAAAGTCTGGATTGTGTGATGTAAAGTCTGTATTGCGAGATTTTAAAATTGTAAGATATAAAGTCAGGATTATATAAATGTAAAGTTTGTATTGCGAGATGTTAAAATTGTAAAATATAAAGTCAGGATTATGTAAGTATAAAGTCGGAATTACAAGATGTAAGTCAAATTTGCGAGATATAAAGTCAGAATTACAAGATGTAAAGTCAGAATTGCGAGATATTCTTTATTTCTTTGTCTTTGTAATTATTATTTTTTTGTCCCATGGCGGAAACAGGCTTCCACAATCATGGCATGTGTCTGAATTATCGCATGCAATCTATGTTTGTGTTTTCAGATTGCGTCTGGTATCAGTGTTTGGATTGTCGTGTTCCAGTGAAGCGTGCTTTCAGTGACACAAAATCGTTGCAGTGCTAAACCTGCTGTTTCTCTCATCAGGCTGTGTTTTGACAACATATAATATCTCTGCAAACCCCTTTTGGAAAGGTTCCTGTGGGTCGTTTGCCTGCAGTGATAACAAGCGGTCACACGCTTCAGCCATGAAATGACTCCTCAAAGACAAAACGACTTTCAAGGCAAAAACGACTTTCGAATTGATCTGTCGCTATCGACAACATGTCCCGCCACCTGTGAGCTGATCATTATTCACGTTGTTTTGCACAGCAGGTCCAAACGTCTGAGACGCAATTGAGAAGCTGGGATTTTTTTTTTCCATTTAATACCTGGAAAGAAACAAAGGTTTAGGATTTAGAAACACACAAATCAAATTAAACTTATGCAACTTTTGTACAATGAAGAACAAAGATTCTGTGCTATTTCTTGGTCACTAAAACAGTGAATTTAATGTACATTTTATTCAGACTTCTTAACATTGTTGCTGATCACATATTTTGTAATGAAACAAACTGTACTGCATTAGACTGGTAGGTAAAGTTAAAATGAAAACTAAAATGACAAAAAATGTCAGTCCAACTTAAATGTTCTGCTATCATTTCTTAGGATCATGCAAGATTTATAAATATTTCACAGCAGTATGTCTACAAAATAGCCTGTTTGGGATATTTCAAGGCAAGGCAAGGCAAGTTTATTTATATAGCACATTTCATACACAATGGCAATTCAAAGTGCTTTACATAAAAGGAAGTAAAATAATCATTAAAAAAATAATAAAAAACAAGGAATTTAAAAATCTACTGTTAGTGATTGTGCTCTTAACACAAACATTCTCAAGCTTTGTTCAACCTCTTCCCCACTAAATGTAAAATCTTCCCAAAATACCTAACTATTGCACTACTTCACCCCTACTTACTTTGACCATCATAAACCAAACAAATAGAACTGAGGTCCTACTTTCAACTGATTCATTCTCTTTACCTTCACAGAACTTATTTTAACCTTCTGTTTAAACTTTTAAAATTATTTAAAAATTGACTTAAAATTCATTAAGACAGTGAAGAATAGAAAATGATTATACTTTTAAAATGATTTAAAAATTGATTTAAAATGAATTTAAAACAGTTGAAAATAGAAAAATGATTATACATAAAATGCAGTGCAATCTTCGCACAGTGCTGATTCAATGAATGCACAGCTAAACAGATGAGTTTTGAGTCTAGATTTAAATGTGGCTAATGTTTTAGCACATCTGATCTCTTCTGGAAGCTGGTTCCAACTGCAGGCGGCATAATAGCTAAAAGCGGACTCCCCTTGTTTTGTGTGAACCCTTGGTATTTCTAACTGACTCGATCCTAATGATCTGAGTGGTCTGTTAGGTTTATATTCGGTGAGCATATCTGCAATGTTCGGTCCTAGGCCATTTAGTGATTTATAAATGAGTAAAAGTACTTTAAAATCAATCCTAAACAGTGTTAATTCTGACAGGCATTTTTGATTTAGTCTTAGTCTTGAGACGAAAATGCTTAATAGTCTTGGTCACAATTTAGTCATTTGAGTCTTTCATAGTTTTAGTCGATGAAAAGTCATTACATTTTTGTCAACTTTTAGTCATTACTTTTAGTCAAACTGCAGTTACCAACATTTATTTAGGTAGCTATTTTATATGTAGTCTTCTAACAGAAATAGTCATTAATTCTTCTCTCTTTAGACCAAATCAATTAAGCTCATGAGAAATTTGAATCAAGGATTGAATTTGGAAAAACTGGAGTAAATGATGACAATTTTCATTTTTGGGTTGAGATACAAATTAAACTAATTTTTAAGATACAGTAGGTTCACTTAACATGTTTATATTTATTTAATATCTTTTGTTGGTTAACATTAATGACAGATAGGTATTTAATTAGGAATGCTGTCCCTTTAAGACGGAAGGCATGCATGTAATACTGACACACATTCAGTTTTCACCGACCTGTTTACGGTCACTTAAGCCATAACTGACTGTATTTATGTGAGCTACTCTACACGATGGACATTTGGACTGCTGTGTGTGTATTTGAGCACTGAGAGCTGATCGCGCGCTGTATGAGAACTGAAGAAAAGAGTGCTACCATCAGCGCGATTCCGCCTCTCCCGCCTTCACTAACTTTAAGTTAATCGACAAAGAACTGTGACTCCCGGAAAAAACGGGACATCAGGTCACCCTCTCTCTAACCTGAGGCCATTGTTTTCAGATCGCTAGTTCGCGTTTTGGTAGCCTGTCCATCCACTGCGGCTGCCATACTAAGACTAGATATGTAAACGCCCCTTATCCGATCTCAATCCAATGACAGGGACGCACATTTTGAAAGACAAGACATGTCTGGTAGTCCTCAAATAACATTCTAGTCCCGTCTCGTCTTGTTAACGAAGACGCGGCAAACATTTCGTCATAGTTTTTATCGTCAGATATTAGTTTTAGCTCGTCAACGTCACGTCTAAGTCACAGAAAAAATGTTTGTTAATGAATATTTTTCGTCATCGTCTTCGTTGACGAAATTAACACTGATCCTAAACATAACTGGAAGCCAGTGTAAGAACCTGAGGACTGGTGTGATATGCTCAGATTTTCTGGTTCTAGTCAGAATCCTTGCAGCAGCGTTCTGGATGAGCTGCAGCTGTCTAATGGTCTTCTTGGGAAGGCCGGTCAGGAGACCATTACAATAATCCACCCTGCTGGTGATAAAGACATAAACGAGTTTCTCCAAGTCTTGACTGGAAACAAAACATCGAATTCTTGCAATGTTTTTGAGATGATAGTATGCTGATTTAGTTAGTGCTTTGACATGACTACTGAAACTAAGGTCTGTCTCCAGAATCACACCAAGATTCTTGACTTGATTTTTAGTTGTTTGACCCCTAGAGTCAAGGTATGCATTCACCTTGAGAACTTCATCTTTGTTTCCAAATGCAGTGACTTCAGTTTTCTCCTTATTTAACTGAAGAAAGTTGGCACATCCAACTGTTAATTTCTTCAATGCATTGGCAGAGGGAGTCAATGGAGCTGTAGTCATTTGGAGATAAGGCTAGGTTAACCTGGGTGTCATCTGCATAGCCGTGATAGGCAACTTGGTTCTTTCTCATTATTTGACTTAGTGGGAGCTTATACAGGCTAAACAAGAGCGGTGCAAGAATTGAGCCCTGTGGGACTCTGCATGTCATGGACGTCCACTTAGACTTATGCTCTCCTATACTCACATAATAATCTCTCCCTTCTAAGTATGACCTGAACCAATTGAGAACCATTCCAGAAAGCCCGACCCAGTTTTCTAGTCTCTGTAGAAGTATGTTATGATCAACAGTGTCAAACACAGCACTGAGATCTAGTAGTACCAGCACTGATATTTTGCCAGAATCAGAATTTTGGCGAATATCATTTATTATCTTAATGAGTGCTGTCTCTGTGCTGTGATGCAGTCGGAAACCAGATTGAAAATGGTCCAGGTATCCATTTGAGTTTAAGTATTTGCTCAGCTGATTAAAAACTACCTTTTCAATAATCTTGCCTATAAAAGGAAGATTTGATATTGGTCTATAATTGCTCAATATGGTGTTATCAAGATTGCGCTTTTTCAGAAGGGGCTTAACAACTGCAGTTTTCAGGGAGTTTGGAAAAGTCCCAGAAAGAAGTGAGGCATTCACCACTTCTAAGAGATCTGCTTCTAAACAGTTAAGCACCCTTTTGAAAAAATATGCGGGAAGTGTGTCAAGATAGCAGGTTGACGATTTAAGGTGCTGTACTATTTCTTCCAAAATTTTGCTATCATTTGCTTCTAAAACAGACATAGTAGCTTCTTTTTGAAACCACGGTCGAATCTGTCTGACCTCTGCATAACTTGAGGATGTGCCAGTCTGCTTTCTGATATTATTGATCTTCTCAGAAAAGAAGGAAGCAAACTCATTGCATTTGCTGTCGGAGAGCATTTCACTGGGAATCTGACCTGGGGGGTTTGTTAGTCTCTCAACAGTAGCAAAAAGAGTGTGAGTGTTGTTTAAGTTACTATTTATAAGGTTTGAAAAGAAAGTCTGTCTAGCTGTGGCTAGTTCCACATTGAAAGCACGAAGGCTGTCTTTATAGACGCTATAGTGAATTTCAAGTTTCATCTTCCGCCACATCCGGTCAGTTTTTCTGCATTGTCTTTTCATACTCTGTACTGCTGTTGATTTTCTCCAAGCTGATTTTTGTCTGCCAGTCTTCTTGCTGACTTTCACAGGAGCAATATCATCAATAACATTCTTAACTTTTGAGTTAAAGGAATCAAGGAGAAGATCAACAGAGTCTGCAGAAATGCTTGATGTTGAAGATTTAGCCTTCATAAATAGCACACCAGTGTTCTCGTTAATGCATCTCTTTCTGACAGAGACAGATCTAGATTCAGTGGTAGCAGAGATCAATATGTCAAAGAAAATACAGAAGTGATCAGATAGTGCTACATCCTTAATAACAATGGATGAAATGTTTAGACGTCCTCTACTGATGAGTAAATCTAGAGTGTGTCCTCGATTGTGTGTGGGTCCATGCACATGCTGAATCTGGTCAAAAGTGTTTAAAACAGTTATAATTTCTTTTGTAGTTTCGATTGCTGCATCATCAATGTGAATATTAAAATCCACTGCAATAGCAAAACCGTCCAACTCTGAGGAAATCATTGATAACATTTCTGTGAGCTCTTCAACAAAGGCTGGGGAGTATTTTGGAGGCCTGTACATAATGACAAATAGAGTGCGTGGAGCACCTTTCAGTACAATCCCTAGATATTCAAAAGACAAGTATTGACCAAATGACACTTGCTTGCATTGACAGACATCTTTAAATAGAGCAGCTACACCTCCACCTCTCCTAACAGCTCTGCAGACACTCATGAAAGTAAAGTTAGGAGGGGCTGCTTCATTTAGGACTATTGCACTGCAGCTGTCTTCTAGCCATGTTTCGTTTAGAAACATAAAATCCAGGTTGTTTGTGGTTATTAAGTCATTGATCAGAAACAATTTATTTTTTAGTGAGAGAATGTTTAAAAATGCTAACTTCATGGCATTGCTTTTTGTCTCAACAGCAATCTTAGTTTGATGCATAATAGGCCACAGATTAGATGGGTTAGCTGTACGGCATGAGAAGGCCTTAGACTTTCTATCACGTGATAAAACAGAAATAGAGAAAGCTACAGGCATACTGGGTTCCCGCTTGTTCTGTAAACATTTGTGAATGTTGCTGCTATCATATCGGGGACCCAACACATATCGCTGAGAGTTGCTATCAGTTGTTTTTAGTTCACCTACAGCAGATGGAGGGTATGGGCCCTGGCGTTGTGGCGGCAGCCGGAGAGCTCTCACAGGAGGAAGAGGGCGAGCTGGGCCCACAGGCTTTGGTGGTTGTGGGGCCTGCCATTTTTTAGTTGATATCTGGGGGCTCTTGCAGCGAAAGAGTGGGAGAGTTTGGTCCCAGCATACACCAGTTCCTCCATTTTCTGTGAGAAGCTTAGAAGTGGAGATGCTGGAGAGAGGGATAATGTGTCTGGTGAGCAGGGCTCTTGCTCTGGTGTTTCCAGTGGCTGAAATATGTTGTCCTGGCTTCCCTGGCTGTTTTCCAGAAAGTCGTCTTTGGGTGCTGAGTCTTGGAGCTGTTCTGATACGTCACAGTCTGTCTGTGATGAGCTCTGTGGGTAGGTCTCAGCCGGGATGGTGTCCATGAGCAGTGGTTGTTTTGGCTGCGTGGTGTTATCAATGTCCTTATGGGATGTGTCAACCACATGAAGACTCGGAAGCTGATATGAAGTCCTGTGGTCACTCATACTCTGTCCTGGTGTGTATGCGCCATTCGGGTTGAGTGGATTGGCACACATTACTGAAGGATGACGGAGGGAGAAGTAGATATTGTCCTTTAGCAATCTTGCACCAAGTTTGTTTGGGTGGAGGCCATCCAGTTTAAACAGTTATCTATGGCCTAAGAAAAGACAGAGAGTTCACTCTCTTCACAATCCTTCTTAAGGAGTTCTGACTTCTCTTTCCGAATATCTTTCTTCCTCACATGGATGATGATTCAATTTGCAGTCTTGTGCTTCATTAGAATGTTCCCGAAGTTCCTTGTTCACATCAGAGACGGTTGCTTGAGGAAAGCAGCATGTAGTTGTAGTCCTGCTACTGATGTTTCTGATAATAGAGTCACCCACTATCAGAGTCCTGGGCTCGGCTGAGCTCTAAGCTGAATGCCGCTGTCTGCTCGACCTTGAGCGCCTGTTAGTAGCGATGTTAGCTGCTGGCTGATACAATCCATGTTCAATCACATTTGGGGATTCCTCACCCACATTCATTAATGCTTAAAATCTGTTCTCAAGATGTATAGGGGGTGGTAGAATACCAGTATTCACAAGCCTTGTCATAGCCGTATCTGGGGTAGAGGATGCTACGGCAGCAATACGAGATACTTGTGACAATCTGATGTCTCGAGTACCTTTGGGTCTCGCTCCCTGTTTGTGCCATCGATTAGTCTGTCGATCAGTTTTGGCTTGTTCCTCTACACTTGGTATAAACGGTTGAGATTCAAGGGACTCCATGATGACGATCTGCTATGTGTTCCACCTGTTTTGGAAGTCCAGCAAGTAACTTTGTTTCAAGAACCGCAATCCTTTGTAGAAGTTTATGGCAGTTCATGCAGCAAGTAGATTCCACAAGAGGCATTTTCTTTCCCGTCTGTTTGAATGTAGGCAGCTGTTTTCCCGTCTCCAGAATGCAAGCTGCTGGCAGTGGGAGGGAAAGAGTCTTCTTTTTTGTGGTATTATTCCAGTCCCGAAAAGTTTTTAGTTTTAGTGTTTCTTCCAAAAAATGTGTTGTTTGAGCACTGTGCTGATCTGCTGGAGATAGAATCTTAGAAAAATCTGAGAAAAGTACATAAACAGAGAGCACAGCGTGGAACAGAAAGCAAGAGTGTCCGAACAGTAGCAAAGCTGGAAATGATAGATAGCTTTAGATTACTCTATTAATAATACATAATAATTATTAAAATAATATTCTGTATTCAAGCTTAACATGTAAAGACTATGAAAGCCTGTTTTTTTTTGCCACTGAATAAAAAATAAAAGGTAATTGTGACTTTTTATCATGCAATTCTGACTTTTTTCTTAGAACTATGAAATATGAACTTGCAACTGCATGTTATAGAGGCAGAATTGTGAATTGGAAAGAATTGGGTTTTTATAAAAAAGTGCAATTACCTTTTTTTATTTTTTAGTGGTGAAAATGGGCTTCCATTTAATACACTTTAAAAAATGTATTAAAATTGATTAAAATTAATTGTAAAATCAGCCATTTTCACCAAAAAAAAATGCTATTAAATTTCGCAAATAATTGGCAAGTAACACACTGAATTAAATGTGAAATTCTGATGCAGAAAGACTGAAATAGTGTTTTATAGTAAAACGTACTTTATTGATCTTTTTTTTTTTTTGTACCATTTATTGGTCAGTTCTGAAAATTATAAACTGTGGGACTTTTCTGTGTCTGTCCAATTTTTCATTAAAGGGTCTGAAGCACCAACCCTGTTGTTAAAACCACACGTCTCTTCCCAGGATGCTGTACTTGTGAAGAGCTTGAGCGTCTCTGACCTGCTGTTAATTAGCCTTGACACACTGACTGCTCTACAGTCTCTCCATGCACTCCAATTAACACAAACCATCATTAGCCCAGTTATCAGAGCTCTGTCTGTGTGTGTGTCTCTGCTGCTGCAGCATTGAGTCTGATGTTGTGTTTGACTGGTGTTGTGTTTGACTGGTGTGAGGCTGACAGTGAGGACAGCAGGAAAAAATACATTGAAATCTGTAAAAATGTTAAATTTTTGAATGGCTGTTAATGTGTTGCTACAGAGCTTCTGGGTTGTTTTGCTTATAGGCTTGCTATGGTGTTCTGGGTTGTTGCTAGGGTGTTGCTATGTGGTTTCTATAATATTGAGGTGTGGTTGCTGTTGTGTTCTGGTTTGTTTCTAAGGTGTTGCTATGTGGTTGCTAGGGTGTTCTAGTTTCTAAGGTGTTGATATGTGGTTGATAAAGTGTTTTGGGTGGTTTCTAGGGAGCTGATATGTGCTTGCTAGGGTGTCCTGGTTTGTTTCTAGGGTGTTCCTTTGGTGTACCCGGTTGTTGCTATGGTGTTCTAAGTTGTGTTTAGGTTGTTGCTATGTCTTTGCTAGGGTATTACAGGTTGTTTAAACATTATTTTTTTGGTGGTTGCTATGGTGTTATGGCATGTTTCTAGGGTGTCGTTATGGTGTTGCTATGGTGTTGTGGCTTGTTTTCAGGGTGTTGCTATTCGGTTTTAGGGAGTTCTGGGTTGTTTCTAAGGTGTTGCTATGTGGTTGTAGGGAGTTCTGGGTTGTTTCTAAGGTGTTGCTATGTGGTTCTAGGGAGTTCTGGATTGCTAAGGTGTTCTAGAGTGTTGCTATGTTCTGCATTCTTAAGTCTCTGTAATTTTTTTAAGGTATGGCTCAGATGTTTTTCTCAGATTTTTTGTCTGCAACACATAACCTAACTGAACTCTCATCTTAAGAATTAACATGATTTGATGCACCAAGGATTGGTTTAAAATGATGACCCTTTAGTTTGAGCAATAGTAATATTGATGTTTGAATGACAGTCAAAAATAAATGCACAGAATTGATTGATACAAGCAGCTCAAATTTCATCCAAATGTGCCAATATTAAAACAATTTGAACTGAATATACATGATCACTCTTGCATTTGACTGACAGATACTTTACACTTCATTGTGATGTAAATTCACACGCTTCGAAGCATCTCTGAGAGCTTAACCACGGTGTGTCACATGTGGAAACCAGCAGCAGCCATTTTCCCGTTGATTTGTGATGAGCTTATGCGAGAATAATTAATGCCAATTATCTCTTAATTACAGTGATTAGAGCTGCAGCTGTAGGATCCTCATCTTGTAGTGAAGAGAGAAACTGATGCGCTTTAAACGGTTAAAGTCGCCCACAGTGTGTGTGTCAATAAACTGACCGATAAATGGAGGAGATAACGCTGAAATGAAAAATATAGATTATTATTAAATCAACTCAGCTTAGAACGTCATGCACTTTTAGAAAAATCCAGCCTAATTAAAGATCAAGTATGCTATTTTAGCAATATATAGGCACCAAAATTGAATAGTAAATAAATAAATAAATAAATAATTAACAAATTAATTACTTGATTAATTATTGTTTACAACCAGTTGAATAAATTCTGGTGCATTTTGAAGCTTGGTCTGGACAAAAGCGGCCCAAATTTACACTATACTGTAAAAGAAACAAACAACAACAACAAAAAAAACCAATCAGTATTTCTGACCTTTTATCCTCTAAAAAATATCTAAGCATCCTTAAAACATCCAAAGCAAAACAATGAAAGATATTATAAAGAGAATCATTTTTTGTTTGTTTGTTTTTTTAGAGAATAAATATTGAATTGAATGTATTTTCAAACAACCAAACAAACAAATAAATAAATAAATAAATAATAAATGAAAGCCAAAACCTCTACATTTTCACATTATAATGTAAAAAAAAAAAAAAAAAAACGAGTAGTTTTGTTTTGTTTGTTTGTTGCACATCCAGGTTGTTTGAAGACTTGATAAGACTTGTTTGAATTTATTTTATAAGACTATTAAGACTTTTTTGAATGCATTTTCCTTAATTGAAAATGAAATTAAACAAAGAAATAGAGAAATAAAATTTAAAAAAATAAATCTTGGCCTGGGCAAAATATAAAAATATCCTGTAAAACTATCTAAGTAATATATATATATATATATATATATATATATATATATATATATATTATAATATAATATAATATAATATATTGAGACTGGTTTTCAGAGAATAAATCCTAAAAAAATTTTCACCCACTGGCAAACAGTTGGCAGGCAAGTAAATAAACAAATAAGTAAATAAATACACAAACAAAGCAAGAAATAAACCTGTTCAAATGCAGTTTAAGAAATGTATTTTTCTTTCTTAATTGGCAAATAGTTTTTCTAAATAAATAAGTACATGCATAAAATAAATAAATAAATAAATACATACATACAAAAAATTTAAGACTTTTGTTTTTGTGCCAGACACATGCTCTAAATACTATATATGTCACATAACTCAGAAAACACATCTGAATGTGTTTATGGTAGTGGATTTTTAGTTTATCTTCTGTTAAGAGCCTCAAACAAAACTCTTAATATTATTAAAAGATTTGATTGGACTAACCTGGCAAACTCAGTGATTAGTTTTCTCAGAAAAGCTCTTAGTATCAGCCTTGTAAACACAAATTTGTTTCCTGGCAGAGCCTGTGATTTTGTCAGGTGCTCAACTTCTTACACTCAGTTTGCCACAGGATTTGTTAATATAGCTGGTGTTTGGCAGCAGCAATTAAAGCTTTAATCTGAGTGTATTTTCGAGCTTTATTCATCCAAATTAACCAGTATGACTGAAAGACTAATTAGAATACAAATTCTAATTAGGAAATTCCAAAGCTTAAAACCACACAAGCATGTTTTAGTAACAAAGTGTGAATAAATCAGCACAAGGCATCCATACTGCTCTCTAGAAAACCGCATTAAATGCCTGAAACTACCCAGCGGGCATCTGTTTTCTGACATGAGAAGGTTTAACATGAAAAAAAAAAAAAACCATCTCATTTTATTTTGGTTGCCGTTGGTATAAGCTAAATTATTTTCAATCCCAGTGCTAATTAGGAGCAGAAGAGCAGGCTGTAGCTTTGAGAACATTTTCTGAGCACGTCGTGAGAGAGAGAACGCCATCTATTAGAGTCTTTATATATCAAATATGCATTTCAGCGATTGGTTTTGCTCTGTGAAGAAATCAAAAACCACCCACAGCTCCCTCCCGCTGTACAGTAACTTGGGTTTAAAACTCTTATTTAAAACTGTCATTGCTCAGCGATGAGACCGGCTTTGAGCATTTCACTGAGCAGATTAAATTAGACTTGTAAATGTGGGGTTGTGAAGATTTCAGAGCTCTGGATTATATTTATTTTAGAGCGAGACCCCGTTCGTGAAGGCTTATGCAAGTTAGCTCTCTTATGATTTATTTCGAGGGTCTGTTAAAGGAATGACTTTTCAAAATGAAAAGTCTATCATTTACTCACCCTCATGTCGCTCCACACCTGTGTGACTCCCATTTTCTGCTGTGGAGCACAAAAGGAGATGTTTAGCAGAAAGTGAATAAGAACAGATATCAATATACAAAAAAAAAAAAAAAAAAAAAAACTAGTGTAGAATTAACTATTTTCACTCTGAAATTGCAAAGAAACACAGAAATGGCAAGTAACGTTGAATCAAATCAAATATGAATTTTAGAAAGACTGAACTACATTTTCTAGTAAAAAGTACTCCAATAGCCTAATCTTTATTTACGGTGCAAAAGTCTTCTGAAGTTACACTTTGTATGAAGAACTGATAAAAATCTGAAAATCCATATTTAAAGAGAATGAGATTTGAAAGCTAAAGTCAAAAGGACTTTTTTAGCATTTGATGACCTAAATTTCTTCTTTTCCTCGCACAAACCTACAGAATAGCTTCAGAAGATATTAAATAAAGCATACAAGTCATAATGACTACTTTTATAGTGTTTTGGTGGTCATTTTTAGAGCTCACTCCTGTGGAAGAATAAAATGGGTTTGGAGAGACATGAAGGTGAGTAAATAATGACAGAATTTACATATTTTGATTGAACTACACCTTCAACCTTTCATCCATCCTATACAGACATTTTTAAATTTGCAGTGTTTTATGGTTGAGCTTTAGTCTTTAAAATGACTAAATAAATAAACAAGCAACACAGACCACATAAAAATACAAGATACATGCTTTTTCCTGGGGTATAATGATTCACTCGTTTTCTTGATGCATGAATGACAAATCTTATATTTTAACATAGTATTTTAAAATAGTTATTTCTAGACCAAGAAAACTTATGGAAATAAAATCATTTAAAAATATGGAATATTGAACATTTTTTTTAATAAACATTTTAACAGCCCATTGCATTCTTTTTTATATTCCATGTGGCCAGTATGCACAAATTTAATGCTTGCAATAAATAATCTTAAGTAGTTCATAAGTACCATTTTATTTTTCTTATCAAACACAAATTAGGAGAAGAATTTACATAATCCTATGAATGAATACTTTAATAAAAAAACGTCTCGGTTACGTATGTAATGTACGTACGTACGTTATGTCGATGATGACATTAGGGGTTTACTCGGGAGCCCCAATCATCTCTGATTTTAAGAGAAAACGCCAATGAAATTTGGCTAGTGGATTTACGGGTATAAAGAGGCGACAGGTGCATCCACTCATCAGATTTTACGCTGAGGAGCCGAGAACATGTCCCTGGCAACCAGCGATGGTTCGAGGTTGTGGCATGGGGACATAACGTCTTCCCATCAGGGAACGAGGGTTAAGTACGTAACCGAGATGTTCCCTATCTGTCGGTCACTTCGAGTTATGTCGATGACGACATTAGGGGTCCATGGAAAACGCCACAACCTGAACCCCGTCACAACCATGTGGCATTGCAAATATTGACAAGCAGCCGCATGTCAGAGAAATGCTACACAAAGGTCGTAACCTTCCCACCACCCCAGCGCAAATTCACTGACCTTGGCGCCCGCAGGGACCAAAGGTGAGTACATCGCTGCTGGAGATAGCCATGCCACTGTTCCTACCACAGAAAATCTTTTCTTAAGAGAAGGGATTTCGACCTTCATGAAAGGTGCTTCACGCCTTTCCTATTTGTTGTTTACAGCTTGACAGTAACGATGGGGAAGTAAGCCTTCCAGAGAAGGGTGCTACGGAGGCCACATCCTACCCATAGGGAGGTAACATGTGGAGACACTAATATGGACTGACCCAGGCCTGGGGCAGTACTACATATGGAATGGGTCTCTGAGGCAGGTCCTACCTGAGAGTAGGGATGGAACGACTGCCAACAAAGACTGACAGAGTGATCTGTCAAAGGGAAGACACGGGTTCACCGAGAGGGAAACCTTACCATGGAAGAATACGCATATGGGATCGCCTGCAGGGAATCAAGCCATATGGACACCTAGCCCAGTACAGGGGCTGACCGGAACTCCGGGCATGCTAGCACCAATACTGGGCCTGGCGTCAGACTACTCACCACCTGATTGCGAAAAGGATTGCAAAACCTTGTGCACTTATCCAGGCCGGGGTCTCAGGACAATGTGAGAGAAGGCCGGCCCGAACACAAGGCACTCTTCGCTTACCGAAAATGCTTGGAGGTCCCTGACCCTCTTGATGGAAGTGGTCAGGAGCGCTGTCTTAGCAGACCGGAAATTAAGCTCGACTGAATCCAGCGGCTCAAAGGGACCCCTCTGAAGTCCAGCCAGGATGATAGAGAGATCTCAGGAGGGCACCAGGGGTGACCTAGGAGGATGAAACCTTCTGGCACCCCTCAGGAACCTGACGATGAGATCGTACTTTCCCGGCCTGCCGGCCGTCCACTGCCTCGTGATGGGCTGCGATAGTAGCCCCATACACTTTCAAGGTGGAGGGGTGACAGCCTACGCTCCAACCTCTCTTGCAGGAAGGAAAACACTACTCGAATCGTGCATCTTTGGGGGTCTTCTCGGCGAGAACAACACCAGTTCACAAATAGACTCCATTTTAGTGCATATGTAGCGTGTAACGTGTTTAGTGCGTCACACTAGCGTAACGTTCAGTATGGGCCAATTGATCAGAAGAAAAGGTGTGACTACTGGAAAGAGGAAGACAGCACAGCATAGTGCTTCATAGGTGAGTGAACAATCAATACAAAGTCTTGTTTTCTGATTCAGTTTGATTTTGTATTAGGAAAAAATGTACTCTTTAGCTTTTTGCTCAAAATGTGTGAATCACATAGGTAAACAATTAATTAAAGTACAATAAATGACAATAATATCCACACTCTTGTTGAGTTTTTACAGGTATGTGGACTCAGCGGTTTCAATTTCAGAAGCCGGAACCACCGCAAAGGCTAGAAGCACTGCCAGCAACTCGAGGCAGTTGATGTGCCAAAGCAGTTGAGGCCCTGTCCAGAACCCCAAGACTGCCTGCCCGTTGCATGTAGCGCCCCAGCCCACACTGGGGGCATTCGTCATAACAACGACATGCCGAGACACTTGTTCTATGGGCATGCCGGGCCATAGAAAGACAAGGTCTGCCCAGGGGCTGAATGAGCGGCGACATGTCGGCGTGATGGTCACGCAAACTGTACCGCAGCACCATGCCCATCTCGGGACTCATGAGTGTAACCAGTGCTGAAGTGGTCTCATACGTATGAAGCAATCCGTGCGGCACAAATGCGGCTGCAGATGCCATATGCCCCAGGAGCCTCTGATAGTGTTTCAGTGGTACCACCGTCCTGCCTCTGAGGCAACTCAGGCAGTTCAGCACTGACTGGGCACGCTCGTTGGTGAGACATGGCGTCATACTCACCGAGTCTAACTCCATACCAAGAAAAGAGATTCTCTGAATGGGGGAGAGCTTGCCCTTTTCCCAGTTGACCCGAAGCCCCAACTGGCTGAGGTGCCGGAGCACCAGGTCCCTGTGATAACACAACTGTTCTCGCGAACGGGCCATGCTCGAGATAGTTGAGGATCCTTATGCCCACTTCCCATAGCGGGGTAAGGGCGCCCCCTGCGACCTTCATAAAGACACAGGGGGACAGGGACAGCCCGAAGGGCAGGACCCTGTACTGCCATGCCTGACCCTCGAACGCAAATCGTAAGAACAGCCCACGCCAAGGAAAACTCGAGACTTGAAAGTAAGCGTCCTTCAGGTCAACCGCTGCAAACCAATCTTGGGGCCAGTTTAACCACTGAGTCGAACTGCCTGAATGAGCCAGCAGGACGGGTTGGGCAGCACAAGCTACGCTTCCAAGCTCTGTGTGAGTGGCACCAAAGGGACAATTGACGCACCCGCAGTGGTGCGGCGGTGGGAAGTCGTGCTGGATGGCACAGAAGGCATCGTGTCCTGACTCATCACAGCAGAACTCCCCGTGTCCCCGGAGGGAAAATGTCAACATACCCCTAGCCGTCTGTCATCGAGGATATTGAGGATGGAGGAGGAAGACGAGTGGCTTCTGACCGAAAAAAGGACACTCCACGACTTTGTCAGCTCCTCGTGCACTTCCAAGAAGAAAGGAACCGGGCCGCGCTCTGCGCCGAAAAACCCGTCATCCTGCCGCGTGGGGTCGGGACTGAGAGGCGTGCACACCTCCAGCTGATACTTGCGGCTTCCCGGCATTTGCTCTTTTAGAGAAACTGATCTTTTAGTTGAAGCGCCCAGGGGAATCGCTAATGACAGGAACACTGCTGTATGCGCCATAACGCCAACCAGAACAGCCTCTTCTCTTTCCAGCTCTCAGAAACGATTGGCTTTGTGGAGTTGAAATTCATTCACCCACTCAGCTCCGAAGCAAAAATTTGATGAGTGGATGCACCTGTTGCCTCTTTATACCCATATGCACGGGGAGTGGCTCAGGTATGCAAAGTCCACTAGCCAAATTTCATTGGCGTTTTCTCTTAAAATCAGAGATGATTGGGGCTCCCGAGTAAACCCCTAATGTCATCATCGACACAACTCGAAGTGACCGACAGATAGGGAACTACAGAATCAAATCATATTTGGAATCAGATCACACCGAATTGTTCTGAATTTGCAAAACCTGAATTCACAAACCTGAATCGTGAATCAAAACATTTCGCTGTCTACGCAAAGATTCACATCCTTAACTAAAACTATAACTGTTAAAAATGTTTTGGGTGATTGAAATAAAAGCAAATAAAATAATTAGAACTTAAACCTACAAAACTTGAAAGTAAATTAGAAATGTTGCTTTGGCACTGAATTGAAATGTTTAAGTACTAAAATTACTAAAACAAAAATTTAAATAAAAGATTAAATTAAACTAAAAAAGACAAAAACTGATAAAAATGACAAATGCACATAACAAAACTACTAAAACTTAAACTAAAATCAAAACTGAAAATATAAAAATAAAAAGCTAATTCAAAATATTATTTAAATACTATAATAGTATATAAACAATACTAAAATAACACTACTGAAGACTTTGTTTTGTGTGTCTCTAAAGCGTAACACCACAGGAATGTCTCTTCAAATCTCTCTAACTGAAGAATTGTATCCCCCACCACAACATCAAATCCCAGACGCTGATGTATTCCTGACATGCCCAGGCAACTTCCAAGAGTGATTAAAGATGATTATCGGAAGTCTTTGTTTGACTAATCCAGATTAATGTCATTGAAGGACTAATGCACTTGTGCTTGAACTCATGTGACCCGTCGGAGCTTCTAGCAGTCAGTAGATCCTACAAAAGGACATAAACATCACAAAGGTTGTGTGAGGTAATGGAGGTCATGGATTTCTGGGATTTATTCTGTAAGATCTCTCCCAGGGCAGCTGAGGTTTTAACCAGACCTTCCTAATCTACAGCAATCCTCTGATAAAAACGCAACACAGGCCCGAAACCTGCCATTCATCTCCTCATATACAGCATTTTAACACAGCATGATACAAGTAAAAGGTTTTTTTGTGGAGTTTTCTCAGTACAAAAGGCTAGATGACTACAGTTTCTGAAAAAAATGGTGCTTGTTCATGAAAAATCTGAAACCACACAGAGAAAAATACTTTAAAATGTATATATATACATACACGTGGTCAGAATTGTTGGTACCCTTGGTAAATATGATCAAAGAAGTCTGTGAAAATTAATCTGCATTGCTAATCCTTTTGATCTTTTATTTAAAAAATTCACAAAAATCTAACCTTTCATTGGAGAATAAGAATTTAAAATGGGGGGAAATATCATTATGAAATAAATGTTTTTCTCTAATACACATTGGCCACAATTAACGGTACCCTTTTATTCAATACTTTTTGAAACCTCCATTTGCCAGTTTAACAGCTCTAAATGTTCTCCTATAATGCCTCCTATAATGCCTGAGGTTAGAAAACACCTGATAAGAGATCAGAGACCATTTTTTCATCCAGAATTACTCCAGACCCTTTAGATTCCCAGCTCCATGTTGGTGCTTCTCCTCTTCAGTTCACCCCATTCATTTTCTACAGAGTTCAGGTCAGAGGACTGGAATGGCCATAGCAGAAGCTTGGTTTTGTGCTCAGCAGTGGCGGGCCGTGAATTTCACACCTAGGCCTTCAGTGGTCCTACCTGAATTAATCCATCTCGCAATACCATCATTATGACGTCACGGCAATAGAAACACATCAACATCAACCGTTAAATTGCAAAGTAAAATAGAAATTACAGTATTTTACACCTCAAGGAATAAGTCAAATTTTACTTTATTTAAAAAAAAAAAGACATTCTTGATGACGTATGCAGACTACAAAATGAGACGCAGCGACTATTATACAGAAACGCGTTTGAATATTATACAAAACGCGTTTGGATGATTATGTAACTCAAAATCATCCAGACGTGCATTAAATCCATCAGCACGACGCACAGCGTCCTCGTCATACTCATCATGATGTTCCAGGATGTGGTGAAACAGCTCCTTTAGGGCAAATCTGTTCTCAAAGACTGTACTGACCAATCTCGATGTGTATTGGCACCGCGTTGGTGCCACACGAGGAAGATGCCACTGGCAAATATCGTCCAGTCGTTGCGTGCGCCTAGGGGATCTGGAGAAAAATGCAGCTAGGCCATTTAGGTGAGCAAAAAAGATCTTGCATTCTTTGAGCTTTGATGCCCCTTGAGTCAGTACTAAATTCAGCCAATGCGCATTGCAGTGTATGAATAAGGCCATAGGTGCCCTCTCCTTAAATTTAGCCTGCACCCCATTTAGTCCAGATGACATGACGGCTACGCCATCGAAACACTGTGCCACAACTTTATCTAGACATTCATATTCCTTCAAGAAACTGACAATAAGAGCAGCAATGTCATCGGCTCGCTTGCCACTAGTAACATCTTCAAATCTGACAAACCGCTCCTTGACACCTGTGTCCGTCACATAACGCAGGACCAGTGCGAGCTGCGCTGCATTACTCACGTCTGTGGTCTCATCTACCATGACAGCGACAAAAGGTGCTTTGTTGATCTCCCCTTTTATCTCTTCTCCCATCACTTCAGGAATAGCATTAATCAGGTCGTTTTGTATTTTGCCTGACGTCCCACAAAACACTTTGTTAGTGAACAGGTGGTAATGTAAGTCTGTGTTGTTTTCAGCAATAAAAGAAAGAAGCTCCAAATAATTGCCTCTATTTGTGGATCCAGCGCTTTCATCGTGCCCTCTAAATGAAAGTTCCTGTTTACCCAAAAATATAACACAGTCTAGGCTATTAGTCTTTTCAGTATTTCCCTATTTTTCTTCACCTTTTCGTTGTGTAGCTTTGTTTCCCTGCGCATTTGTTCATTGAGCTGTAGATCCACCCGGGTTTCCCCAAAAGTTTTCAAATGCACGGTAGCTTGTAAGTGTCCGGGCGTCCTTTGGTGTCTCGCTGCTGCCTTGGTTAGACAACTCAAATTTGCAAAGCCAGTGTGGCTCCAAACACCATGTCGATCAGCTGCAAATAACAGGCATTCCCAGCAATACAATTTGCAGCGCTCCTCGGAGGCTGTGAGCCAAGGGTACCGCTCGTAGTTACTGATTTGAAAATGCCGGACAAACCCTTTCCCTGGCTGGGATAGGCTTGCTAGCTTCGGGATCGGCTGACCTTTCCTCACGATGTCCAGCTTTTCTTGAAAAGTCCACCTTGAAAATGGTTTTGAAAGGATGTCTGTGACCACATCAATTTCTTCTCCTCTTTTAGCCATTATGAGTTTTTATATATATATATATATATATATATATATATATATATATATATATATATACAGTATATATTAAATTTAGTTTGCGCAGTTCACTAGCTCTGACTAGTTCAATTATACAATCAAAGGACGTGAAAATGCTGACGTTATCGTATGCCTGCTAGATGGCCCTGGTGATGCCAACTCGAAATCTGACTGGTTAATGCAATGATTTCATTGCCATTTATTTTAAGCAGCAGGCGCCAGCGCTGTTCATTCTGAAGGCCTTAAGGTAGATTTCTTTGACCCTGGCAACACATAATGTCAGCCACTGGCCGAAATATGATTGGATAAATGCTCTATCATAAATATACACTACTGAAAGCAGTGCAACCAAGAGAAAAGATATGAAATGAAGAGAATAGACTATTGGGATTAATTTAATACACATTCATGGAAAAAATATATTAAAATGTAAGTCAATAATTCAGATAGTGTTTAGGCCAGCAGAGAAGGCTTTGCTGGCCCTGACGGCCCACCACTGGTGCTCAGTGACCCATTTTTGTGTTGCTTTTGAGGTTTGTGTTTGGATTATTGTCTGGTTGGAAGATCCAAACATGGCCCATTATAAGATTTCTAACACAGTCAGTCACTCATTGGTTTTTTATCTGTTGGTATTTGATAGAATCCATGATGCCATGTGTCTAAACAAGATGTCCAGGACCTCCAGCAGAAATATAGGCCCAAAACATCAAAAATACAGCAGTATATTTCATTGTACACATAGGGTACTTTTTTTATCCCTGTGTTCACTAAACCCATCTTGAGTGTTTGCTGCTAAAAAGCTCATTTTTTAGTTTCATCTGACCATAGAAGCCAGTCCCATTTGAAGCTCCAGTCGTGTCTGATAACTGAATATGCTGGAGTTTGTTTTTGGATGAGCTAGGAGAATTTTTCTTGAAACCCTCCCAAACAACATGTGGTGATGTAGGTGCTGTTTGACAATTTTTTTAAGGTTTTCTGACCCCGAGATTCAGCTATTTTCTGCTGTGGTCCTTGGAGAGTCTTTAGCCACTGAAGCTCTCCTTCTCACCGGGCATTAGGAGGATATAGACACACGTCCTCTTCCAGGCAGTTTCGTAACATTTTATGTTAATTGGAAATTCTTAATTATTGCCCTGATGGTGGAAATGGGAATTTTCACTGCTCTAGCTCTTTTCTTAAAGCCACGTCGCTAATTTGTGAATCTCAATTATCTTTTGCTGCACATCAGAAATATATTCTTTGGTTTTTCTCATTGTGATGGATGATTAAGGGAATTTGGGCTTTGTTTTCCCTCCTGTTTATATTTCTGTGAAACATGAAGCCATGGCTGGATAATTTCATGTTCATAATCACCCTGGAGTGCTCAAAATTGTAAATATGAATGGGAATATACTTCAGAGATATTTTACTTATAAGAATTTCTAGGGGTACCAATAATTGTGTCCAACGTGTATCATGTTTTTCCATGAGTTTAACTCATCAAAATAATTTTAATTAATTTGTTTCATTTTTTGTAATTACACAAGATTTAACTTAATTTTTTAAGTCAGTTTAATTTCATTTAAGTTGAAATGACTTGAGCAGCCAATTTGATTATGCTTCAAATTTAAGACAGCAACTGATTTTTATTATTTTTTTTAAACTCCAACAGGTTATTCTGGACGCTGATTAATAAATGAATAAATATATGCACATTAAATATTGATTTGCACAGATGCATATCAGTAGCAGACATTGTGCAGGATGAACAAAGTTTAATATATAGTTTAAAGGGTTTGTTCAAATCGCTAACAACAAGAATGAGCAATAGTGATGATTAGCATACACCACTAATTAAATCAAAAATAAATAAGAACAAAACTGGCATTTTAAAATCCTGTAAGTGTCACGTGTACGTTTCTGTTGAGTTCCTGTTTTTCCTTTTTTGGTTCTGTTCCGGTTCTCATTAGTTCATTGTCTGATCATCGTTTAGTCCGATCAACTGTTTTGTATTAATCATCTCGTTTGCTCCTTCGTTTCCATGTCTTTATAAGTCTTCAGTTTCTAGAGTTTCTTTATCCTGTCTTAAATGTCAGTTAAGTGGTTGTGTTCGCCTGTGTTTTCTCCATGTGGATTTATTACAAGACTCAGTTTGTTTGATATCTGCCTCCTTCGTGCTCCTCGCCTCAACAACCCATGACCGTAAGACTGTTAATGGATTTCTAATTAGATCTAAAAAATGTACAACCAATTAAAAGGGACTAAATAAAACCCTTAATTCTAAACAAATGGGATTTTCAGTTTATCTTGTAGGATCATATTTGTTGTTTACATGGTTCTTATTTGATCCTTTTAGGATTAGTACCAAATTGTAGCAATATATAATAAATTATGGTTCTAGATTTGACTATCAAGTCAAATTATCCTATGTAACGCTAATATAAAGTGTTTTTTTTTTTTTTTTTTTAAACAAACAAAGCATACATGTATAATATGTGCATCATTGGACAGTCCTCATGCACAAAAATCAGTGTTTTATTCCAAACAAACAGACAATATCAAGCACAAATGTTTGCGTATTAGTCTGTGTGGAGAGCCTGATGTGAGGTGTCAGGTGGAGAAGTTAAACTGGCAGCTGCTTCAGCAGCACACAGCTGTTTCAGCCTGTTTACTCACAATCAGACCTCAGTCTGTCATCAACATCTAATTACACAGGCAAACAGACGATGAGGACCATAGCAACATCGAAAAACCTCTGTCTTTCTGAGTTGGTAATCTTTGAGCATTTAAAATTGAACTGAGAACGCCTTTTAATTTCCAGATTGTTTCTGGATATAAACTACATGTGACAGGATGTAGAGTTAAAATGAAGAAAAAACTATTTAAAAAAAAATTCATTTTAATAGTTGTATATACATTATATTGTGCATTTTTTTTTCTTATTATTTTTTAAAATATTCCTATGTATATTTTAATCCAATATATGAATAAAAATTAATATATAAATTTGTACTTTAATCATTATTTTTAATTATACAGACGGACAAATAGATTCCAATTTAAGAGTAGAATTAAAATTAATTTAATAAATTTGTTTTATTCTATAAATTATGACATTTCTTCCCAATGTTGTCATTTATAGCATGAAAAGACAATTGGTCAAAAAAAAAAAAAAACCCATGCCATGTTTTCAGACATGTTTATATTCATTTTCAGACAACACAATGCCAATGTTTTAACCTCAGAAGAGTTAAGAAATCAATATTTGGTGGCATAAAGCTGATTTTCAATCATAACAAATGAAAATGTGTTATTTTTGACCAATTGTCAATTTCTGCAAAAAAAATAAATAAATAATAAAAATAAATAAATAAATAATAAAAATAAAAATAAATAAAATACAATTTTATTTGAAATTTGGAAGAAATGTTATCAGACCTTTATAGAATAAAACAAATATTAACATTTATCATATATATTTTATATATCATATACAGTGGTGTGAAAAATTGTCTGCCCCCTTCCTGATTTCTTATTTTTTTGCATGTTTGTCACACTTTAATGTTTCAGATCATCAAACAAATTTAAAAATTACTCAAATATAACACAAGTAAACACAACATGCAGTTTTTAAATTAAGGTTTTTTTTTTTTTTAATTTTTTTTATGACGGGAAAGCAAAATCCAAACCCACATGGCCCTGTGTGAAAAAGTGTTTGCCCCCCAATCACATAACTGTGGTTTATCACACCTGAGTTCAGTTTCTCTAGCCACACCCAGGCCTGATTACTGCCACACCTGTTCGCAATCAATAAATCACTTAAATAGGACCTGCCTGACAACGTGAAGTTGACCAAAAGATCCTCAAAAGCTACACATCATGTTGAGATCCAAAGAAATTCAGGAACAAATGAGAAAGAAAGTAATTGAAATCTATCAGTCTGGAAAAGGTTATAAAGCCATTTCTAAAGCTTTGGGACTCCAGCGAATCACAGTGAGA
This sequence comes from Spinibarbus caldwelli, assembly GCA_039654775.1. Classification (NCBI taxonomy): domain Eukaryota; kingdom Metazoa; phylum Chordata; class Actinopteri; order Cypriniformes; family Cyprinidae; genus Spinibarbus; species Spinibarbus caldwelli. The sequence continues at coordinate 2,763,136 of CM077223.1, read as the reverse complement.
GCCATTATCCACAAATGGCGAAAACATGGAACAGTGGTGAACCTTCCCAGGAGTGGCCGGCCGACCAAAATACCCCAAGAGCGCAGCGACGACTCATCCAAGAGGTCACAAAAGACCCCAGAACAACATCCAAAGAACTGCAGGTCTCACTTGCCTCAGTTAAGGTCAGTGTTCATGACTCCACCATAAGAAAGAGACTGGGCAAAAAAGGCCTGCATGACAGAGTTCCAAGATTAAAACTGCTGCTGAGCAAAAAGAACATAAAGGCTCGTCTCAGTTTTGCCAGAAAACATCTTGATGAGCCCCAAGACTTTTGGGAAAATACTCTGTGGACTGACGAGACAAAAGTTGACCTTTTTTGGAAGGTGTGTGTCCCATTACATCTAGCGTAAAAGTAACACAGCATTTCAGAAAAAGAACATCATACCAACAGTAAAATATGGTGGTGGTAGTGTGATGGTCTGGGGCTGTTTTGCTGCTTCAGGACCTGGAAGACTTGCTGTGATAAATGGAACCATGAATTCTGCTGTCTACCAAAAAAATCCTGAAGGACAATGTCCGGCCATCTGTTCGTGACCTCAAGCTGAAGCGAACTTGGGTTCTGCAGCAGGACAATGATCCAAAACACACCAGCAAGTCCACCTCTGAATGGCTGAAGAAAAACAAAATGAAGACTTTGGAGTGGCCTAGTCAAAGTCCTGACCTGAATCCTATTGAGATGCTGTGGCATGACCTTAAAAAGGCGGTTCATGCTCGAAAACCCTCCAATGTGGCTGAATTACAACAATTCTGCAAAGATGAGTGGGCCAAAATTCCTCCACAGCGCTGTAACAGACTCATTGCAAGTTATCACAAACACTTGATTGCAGTTGTTGCTGCTAAGAGTGGCCCAACCAGTTATTAGGTTTAGGGGGCAAGTACTTTTTCACACAGGGCCATGTGGGTTTGGATTTTTGTTTTCCCTTCATAATAAAAAAAAACTTCATTTAAAAACTGCATGTTGTGTTTACTTGTGTTATCTTTGATTAATATTTAAATTTGTTTGATCTGAAACATTAAAGGGTGACAAACATGCAAAAAATAAAAAATCAGGAAGGGGGCAAACAATTTTTCACACCACTGTATTATAAAATTAAAATTTTGATCACTTCGAAAAGTGACAGCACACACCTCTTCATCTGATACTATCATCACTAAACCATGGTATCGCCACAATAATTGTTTTCTATGAACATGGAATAATTCAGACATCACTACAGTCATGAATACCCTTGTCTATCTATATGCATGCACCGCTCTGTCGATCCTGTTCCCGTTCAGTTACTGTTAACTAATTAGACGTCTGCTTAAACTGAGAGGCGCTGTCTGAGAGATGGATTTCATGCGACGTGCTCTGTGCTGAATTAGCATTTCTGTGCCTGAGGTCTGAATAGGGCAGTGGTTCTCTAACATGTCCTGGAGGACCCCTAGCCCTGCACATTTTGTATGTCTCCCTTATCTAACACACCTGATTCAACTCATCAGCTCGTTAGTAGAGACTCCAAGACATGAATTGGGTTTGTCTGATAAGGGAGACATACAAAATGTGCAGGGCTAGGGGTCCTCCAGGACATGTTTGAGAACCCCTGGAATAGGGAATGTGGCTACCTTTACTATTTTGTTGCCATTAAAAATGAAAGCGACACCAAAGAAAAGGAAAGAGATGAAACCGAAATGAGATTAAGAGCAGAGCAGAGCAAATGTTCATATGTTCATGCTTTCTCTCATATTCACTCCTTCCGTCTTGCATTTGTTTGCCTTTGCCTGCTGTGCTTTATATGTCATCTTGCATTGACCTCATGAACACTGTATGTGTGTGTTTCTGGAGGGCAGTGTGTGTGTGTATGTGTATTATTCTAGTCATTCTGAGAAGCTGTGGTGTGTTTACAATCTTGTCCTTGGGTTTTCTGAAAGAGCATCTTCAAAATCACCTTTCAGTTTAATTGCTCTTTCATAGCTTGTCTAATGCACACTAATGTTTCTTTAAGTAACAACATTGTCTAAACATGTTGATATGTATTGTCTTCTCATAACATTTTCTTACAAGAAAAAATAGACACCGAGTCAATAGCTAACATCTAGTAAGAATATAAATGTTGCAGCTCAGATTAGCTGCCCTTGGGTGAATTTATTTAGAAATGTTTGATTTCATATTGAGATCTGAGACTTTTGATTGCGGATTTTAAAATATTTAGGCCTAAATTTAATATTTATGTATTTGAATTGCATATAAAATCCTGTCCATTATGCAACATAACCTAATGAACGTGATGTATATTTGTCAGTATACATACATGAAACGGGTAAGATTTCTGCACTCAAAAAAAAAATCATGGCATAGTTTATTAACTGTTTGCATCTATTTGAATTTATTTAAATAATCATGTTTTCAAAATGCATCGATTCAAATTGTGAAAACATTTAAATTTATTCCGTTATAAATATGAACATGATTCAAATATGGCTAGCTGTGGAACAAGCAATACTCACTAACTGATGATAAATATATAAAGCTGGTTATTGTGTATTTAAAATATTCAGTTTATAATTACTATTATAGAAATCTTAACTATTTGCTTCATTTATGTATGACTGACAAATATGCACCACATTCAGTTACACATTCACATTTGTAATGCAAATGGTTAATTATATGCAATTCAGATACATATATCCTAAATTTAGGCAAAAATATCTTATCCATGGGTCTGTCTAAAAATATCTGGAGTATTTTACTGTAGAAAGCTCTTTTAGAGATCAGAGCGGTAAGAAAATCAAACACCACTGTTAAACCAACTTTAGTATTAAAATTCACAACATGAATAATTCCCTAAAGAGAAGAAGTGTGATGTTACTTTACTTAGTGATCTAACGCACCATCGATCTGTCGATCTATATAATGACAAAAACATTATATTTTTTTTAAATGTTAAAAAAAAAAATCCATTAAAATGAAATATACAGTAAAATACATATAATTTTTTTTTTCTCCTGTGCTTACATGACCATCCACTCTGCTGACTGCAAAATCAAAAATCAAACGTGAAGTGTCAAAAAAAAGTCTTTGGTGTGGAATTAAAGGAGGCCGCTGAAGCACATCTTAACGGCTCACGGCGCTTTTATTCCACCCACCTCAGTGAAGAGACCTGCCACTGTCAATCATTCTCTTGTAGTGGCGCTGGCACAAACACACCTCGACCTCTCATAAACAGCGTGTCATAGCAGACTAATCCAGTGCCGCGTGTTAATGGCGGAGGACGTGAGGGGCTTGCAGTTCTGCGGTGGGCCTGTCTAGTCGCTTATTCACTATGGAGTGATAAGAAGAAATAACCGTCTATCTAAAACCTGCATTGGGAGGTCCAGGTGTTCAAAAAAATGTCTTTGCATGTCTGAATGTGTTTTTACACCAGCTCTACCTCACACCTTTTTTTCTTGGCATAATTATTAAGTCTACATTGCTCATCTATTATTATTAAAAATAATAATGTGTGTGTATTGTATATTATTGAATTAAATTAATGATTGAATACAATTATATATACAACTGTAATTTACATTTTATAAATATTATAATTCTATAAATATTATGATTAAAATATACTTTTTTATTCCAGCATGTTTTGTCTTTTTTTTTTTTTTTTTTTGGATGAAAATAAGATGTTTACTGTAAAAAATGCTGGATTGCATTTAAAATAATGCAATGTAAAAATGCAAATAAATGCAGCTTTGTTGGTTTGCTGAAAATCTTACTGACTAGAGACACTATATTGACCGTGTGTGTGTGTGTGTGTGTATACAGACACACATATACATACTCACACATATAGAGTATATATATAATACAAAGTAGTAAGTTCGGTAACACTTTATTTTAAGGTGTCATAATACAGAGTAATTACCTAATTAAGTACTTAGTAGTAGCCGTTGTACTTACACGAAACAAAATGTGCTTACCATGCAACTAAATTATGGAACAGCCTGTAATTACAGTTTGTAATTATGTACATGTAATAGGCAGCTACCTTTTACACATATGCAACAGACTGAGTCTGTTACACAGCTACTTGTACACTTAAGTACAATCTTGATACACTTAATGTAAATAGAAATGTATTAAATGTATGTAAGCTGTGTACTGGTGGGTTAAATCAAACTAGGTGCAGCTGGATAAGGTGTACAGTATAGATACACATGAAGTACTCTTAAGTACAATCTTGATACACTTTATTTTAAGTAGCTTATGTTTGTGTAATATTATGTAATTGTAATGTAATTAGAAAGGTATTACATGTATTTAAGCTGTGTACTGGTGGGTTAAATCAAACTAAGGTGCAGCTGGATAAGATGTACAGTATAGGTACACATGAAGTACACTTAAGTACAATCTTGATACACTTTATTTTAAGTAGCTCATGTTTGTGTAATGTTATGTAATTGTAATGTTATTAGAAAGGTATTACATGTTTTTAAGCTGTGTACTGGTGCGTTAAATCAAACTAAGGTGCAGCTGGATAAGGTGTACAGTATAGATACACATGAAGTACACTTAAGTACAGTCTTGATAAACTTTATTTTAAGTAGCTTATGCCAGTGTACTTACATTTATAATTATGTTGTATAAAGTCTGCAACACATAATCAACAATCTTTTGGTTACATAAGTAGCTGTGTAACAGACTCGGTCTGTTACATATGTGTAACACTAGCTGCCTATTACATCTACATAATTACAAACTGTAAGTACAGGCTTTTCCATAACTTAGTTACATGATAAGTACATTTTGTTTCATGTAAGTATAACGGCTACTACTAAGTGCTTAACTAGGTAATTACTCTGTATTATGGACGCCTTTAAATAAAGTGTTACAGTAAGTTCTTGTCTGTTGTCTTTTTATATTTAAATGGTCTGTTTTCCCATATGTCCTCTGGCAGGTCTCAGTATCCGCGGCAGTCAGGATGAAGATCCTCCGGACCCTCAGCTCATGCGTCTGGATAACATGCTGCTGGCGGAGGGCGTGTCCGGACCGGAGAAAGGGGGCGGGGCAGCGGCGGTTGCTGCGGCAACAGCAGCAGTGGGAGTGGGAGCTGATAACTCCATCGAACACTCGGACTACAGAGCCAAACTTAGCCAGATCAGACAGATCTACCACACTGAGCTGGAGAAATACGAGCAGGTCTGTACACTCATACACAACAGTAAATCAATCAGGAATATACTGCTGTATCACAAAAATGAGTTTCACTAAAATCAATCAGACATCCTGGTACTGCTGCTTTGAAAAGTAGCTTGTTACACTACACATCTGAACAACTAGGGAAAACATAGCTAAGAGAGTTACTTACTTTTCATGTATTGAAAACATAACCCACATAATGAGTAGCGTTATTTTAGTATTATTTATATATAATTATAGGTTATACTTTTATTGTGAATTAGCTTTTATTTTTATATATTTTTAATTTATTTTTTGGTAACCATGTTTTGTTTTTTTTTTTGCTTTTTTTTTTGCTTTTTTAATACTATGTAGGTTTATTTTTTATTATTATTCCTGTGTGGGTTTTTTTGTTTTGTATTTTTTACAGATAGACTTATTTCAGTTAGTTGCAATATTTCTCGTTTTCATTTAGCTAAAGTTTTTCATCTAATATTTACATTTTATTTTATTTCAGCTTTATTTAAAATAACAAAAATGTTTTAATAGTTTTAGTTAATTTTTATGAATTTTGTTACGTATTATCACTTTTTTAGTCATTTTAACAAAGTTAGTTATTTTATGTACTGAAAACACACATAAATATATTGAGTAATGTTATTTTACTATTATTTATATATTATTATAATTTGTATTTTACTTTGAAATAGCTGTTATTTTTATATTTTCAGTTTAGTTTGATTTTAATTAATTTTGTTATGTGCTTTTGTAATTTTTCTCTTTTTTAATAATATATTTATGAATAATACTAATACTAATACTAATACTAATACTAATAATAATAATAATAATAATAATCATAATTTTTATTTATATTGTACCTTTGACGACCTCAAGGTTGCTTTACAAGAAATAGAAAAATATCATACCGCAAGACAATTAATATAAAACAACAGTTAGTTGCCAAGGCAGCATTTCTAATTTTCATTTAATGTTTTTCATCAAATATTTGTTTTATTTTATTTCAGCTTAATTTTGGTTAGCAAAAAGGTTTTAATGGTTTTAGTTTTAGCTAATGAGTTTCCATTATCAGTTATGAGTAATTTGATTGGTCCACAGGCGTGTAATGAGTTCACTACTCATGTGATGAACCTGTTGAGGGAACAGTCTCGCACGCGGCCCATCTCACCCAAAGAGATTGAGCGCATGGTCAACATCATCCATCGCAAATTCAGCTCCATCCAGATGCAGCTCAAGCAGAGCACCTGCGAGGCCGTCATGATCCTCAGGTCCCGCTTCCTCGACGCCAGGTCAGAAACCGTGTGAAACACATTTATCCACATTTTATTCAAAACATTTTGCATAACATGTGTTACCTGCATCTTGCCAGTACATATGTTTAGAAAAGTATGCTTACATACTATTTAGAAAAGTATGCTTACATACTATTATAGTTTTGACAGGCTACTAATATTTTGAATGAGCTTTTATTTTAATATTTGCAGTTTAGCTTTTTTTTTTTATTTTGTTATAAGCTTTTGTCAGTTTTATACTGTTTTTAATAGTACTATTTAGGTTTTACTTATTTTTATTTATTTTATTTTTATTTCAGTTTTGGTTTTAGTTTTTTAATCAGTATCATCTTGCATAACATTTAATGCATGCATTTTGCCAGTATATGTACAATCTACTTATTTGAATAGAAATAGTATTTTTTTTTTAGTATTACTTATTATTATTATTATTATAGTTTTTATTAATGTTCTCAATTAGCCTATTTTTTTATACTTTTTTTTTTTTAGTGCTTTTGTTATATGCTTTTGTCAGTTTTCTTTTTTATATTTCTATTTAGGTTTAATTGATTATTTTTTTTTTTTTTTGCAATTTCATTTTTTATTTAAAATATATTTATTTATTTGTTTATTAGTTTACTTTAATTTTTTGCAAAAAATTGCTTTTATTATTAATATAGATTTTTTTTAATCCAAATCATCTTGCATAACATTTAATGCATGCATTTTGCCTGTATATGCGTTTGCTTATGTGAATAAGGTGCAATCTATATAACACACCTCATTTACATAGATAAGCACAGATTTAGATAATGTTTGGTTAAGTTGGATTGCAGGTGGTTAGTGAATAAGCCCCAGATTTGTGCTTTAAAATACAAAGTGAATTAACAACTTCATTTTACCCCAGAGAGACTGTCCACCTTATAACACACTGCAAATAGCTTTAGATAATACAGCGTTTTTTAAATAAAGGATAATTGTTATTGATGGTGTGTCCATATTTTTACACATGTAGGTGTTTTTGCGAGTGTGGGTTTGTTTCTGATTGTATTGGATTTGCTGAGAGCGAGGCGTGTGTGAACGAGTGGGTGATGTGGTAATATTTTAAGGTCTTGTGAGTGTTTTGCTTAAACTGGCAGAAGGATAAATTGGGTGGGATTAGGAAATTTGCCAATTAGTGCCGGTTGGCTTGCAAGAGCACAAGTTACTTAAATCAAAAAATTATGCATAAATCTGCTCATGGAAATCAAATGATGGAATGCAAATGAAGCAGACAGCGATTAGTGGGCTCAGTGATGACATCATAAAGAAAGAGTGAGAGATTGGCTGCTAAGGTCAGATTTGATCAAGTCTCATTGTTATATTTAAGCAAAATAAATAATTTTAGGGCTGCATCGGGGGCCGTTTACTGGATGCAACCTAAAGACAGTTTTTTTTTTTATCATAGGTTTTGTATTTATTTTTGGTAGTTTTTTTTTTTTTTCCTGAGCTGATTCGTAATATTTTAAATTAGCATTTATTTTATTATTTTCAGTTTAGTTTAATTTGTAGTAATTTTGTTATATGATTTTGCTTTCTTTTTTAATATTACTATTTAGGTTGAATTTATTTTCTTTTTCAGTTTTAAATTTTTTTTTTTTTTTTTTTAGCTTTTTTAAATCCAAAACATCTTGCATAACATTTAATGCATTCATTTTGCCAGTATATGTGTTTCATTATGTGAATAAGGTGGAATATGGATGCTTTTGTCAGTTTCCCCTTTTAATGTTAATATTTAGGTTTAATTTATTTTAATGCATGCATTTTTTACTTATGTCTTTGTCACACCTGTGGTGTTCCCAGTAAAAAATGACCCGCATACAAAAAAGCATATAAATGTCTCAATATGCTATATTATTACCAAATCTTGGATTCAATCTTTTTATCAACTTGTTTTCTTTCAATTAGCACAGGTTTTGTATTTGTTTTTGGAACTGACTGATCGTAGGCCTCATTGATCTAAGCTTATGCACCTCAGTTTTTGAGTGAACATTGCCAAAATGATTCACAAATAATGCTTTTTTTACTCAAAGACTGAAGTCAAAATGAAGTTAGTTTATGCTTAAAATAAGAAAAATGATCTGCCAGTGAGGTAGGAAAAATGAACTTACTTCAAAGGAAGAACAAGAATATTTTTCTGACCATTGTACTGGCAGATTATTTTTCCTTGTGTTAACCATAAACTCACTTCATTTTGATAAATTTTTCAGAAAATAAGACTTATTATTATCTTTTGTAATTTTACTTCTCAGGTAAATTTATCTTGATTTAAGAATGGATACCGGAAAACAAGACAAAAATACTGAGGAAGAAAATCATTTTTTGCAGTGATGTTGCTAGTGGAAATACACACTTTACCTTTAATAACCTTTAATAGTATATCAAGAAGATATTGAAATGGTTGAGGATCTAACAATACTCATGATTCCTCTTTCTCCAGGAGGAAAAGGCGCAACTTCAGCAAGCAGGCGACGGAGATTCTGAACGAGTATTTCTACTCTAACCTCAGTAACCCGTATCCCAGTGAGGAGGCCAAAGAGGAGCTGGCCAAGAAGTGTGCCATCACCGTGTCACAGGTCAGTCCGGATCTCGGACGATACGAGCCTTCAGCTGTGAAACAAGGAGATTTTATTCACAATCTGAGCAAAATAACTAACTAATTTGTTAGAGGTGGTCTGTGACACTGTGAAGGTGCAGAGAATTTGGCTCAAAATAGTGATGAAGCACAGCGATGCTGCCCAGTAACATCTCATCATGAGTGTGAAGTGATTTAAAACACAACAGTGAGCGCCCAGTTTTCTGCCGCATGGATCCTGGAAGTATTTTTCCCGTTGATTTTCATTATAGAGATTTCAGAAAGTTTCTCAGTAAAGTTCAAACAGAGTTTAGTAGATGACTCCCAACATCACAACATTTGTGTGTGAAAAATCGAACGTCAAAAGGTCTATTTTTGTGTAGAAATGTGCAAAAATGTACTTTTGCAGGAATTAAAGAGCTACTACAACCATAAAGAATTGCAAACAATTTAATCAGTTCAGTTGGTTGTTAACACAACTACAGTCTTTCATGCTCCAATGCTACAATTTCCCATATTAACTAACATTAGGTAGGTAGCTAGTTAGTCTCAGCCTCAGTCCACACACCTCTGAGCAAGTAAACATTAGTTGCAAGTAAACTATATAGGTATCTATGTGCAGAATTGTATATTAGACACTGTTTATAGAACTAATTAGTAGTCATTACTTTTGATCAGATAGAAATTCAAATCATAAAGTCTATTTCTGCTAATTTTTCAGATAAAATCCACCCCCAAATGACACATAAAATGAACTGTACAGTAGTTGCATGAGACTGGTAGACTTTTTTTTTTTTTTTTTGTACATTATTTATGTACTATTATAGTATTTCCTTAGTGTTATGAATTAGCTTTTACTTTTAGATTTTCATTTTTTATTTTTAGTTTAATGTTTAGTTACTTGATATGTGCTTTCAACATTTTGTTTTTTTTATGATCTAAATATTTTTAATTGATTTTTATTTCAGTTTTTAGCTTGAATTACTTTTTAGTTTGATATTTTCAGTTTTCATTTTAATTTTAGTTATAGTTCTAGTTATTTGGTATGTGCTTGTCATTTTATGATTTTTTAATTCTAAATATTTTAAATTTATTTTTGCTTTTGCTAAGTTTTTGTTTGAATGAGCTTTTATGATGATATTTTAAGTTTTCATTTTAATTTTAGTTCTTTAGTAATTTTAATATGTGCTTTTGTCTTTTTTATTAGTTTGCTTTTTAATTCTAAACATTCTAAATAGTTTTAATTTATTTTTAATTTTTTTTTGTTTTAGTTTTTGTTTCAGTTAACTAAAACATATTTCATTTTCACTTAAAGTTGTTTACGCATAACGTTTAATTTACATTAGTTTTATATGTTAATTTATATTTTATTTCAGACTTATTTTAATTAACAAAAAATAAAAAACTATATATTATTGTTAATAAAACAGTACTGATTTTAATTGTATTAAAATACAATTTCAGTCTTTCTACTGCAAAATTTCTGTTACTGACCCTTTTTTGTAAATATTTTTTGAAATTCGAGCGAAATTGTTTCAGAGTAAATCCTACACCAATGTTTTTGGGGTTTTTTTCAATACAGAATCATATAACAACCTCAGAGCTCATGGAAGCTCATGAAAAAAATCACAAAAAAATCGCTCTGAAGGGCATTTTTACTTCCAGAACCTGACTGTTGCGCTCGACTGAGATGGACATTATGAATATTCAGCCTGTTTTATGTTTGTGTAACGGGTGGGTCGTTACTGTAAAAAAGCCCCTTCTTTTTGTGCCCTTAGGGGAAGGGAAGCACCATCACTGTGTCACAGGTATGTCACTAAAACATTCGTCGGTCCGCTGTGTTGTCTGTCGATGTTGGTTGCAGTGGCAGCCGTGTCTCTGTGTGCAGAACAACAAACGATGCATCATGTAGTCATTTATCCAGCAGCTGGAATTATTCTTTATGGCCATAAGACACACACACACACACACACACACACACACACACTCAGCCAACCATGCATACATTTCCTCACTGCTGCCGACAGATACATGCTTTCCTGCACTTGGATGGTGTCTTCCGGCTGTCTTTTATCAGATCCTGAGATTCTGACATCAGCGAGGCATTTTTATAGCGTTTCTTGAACTATTCCGCCTCCCATTGCCAGTTTAAGGCCTGTTTGGAGATATTTTATGAAGGAACCATTGCTCGGGGTGGATGTAATTTTAATATGTCTGGGTTTGTAGCAACGTTAATGTTCTTTTGCAAAAGGTTGGTCCATTTACAATGTCTTACAAATGTGTGAGAATAACAGTCGCTGTGAAACACATAGAAATGCATGCATTTTTCCAAAAAGCCGTGAATGTTTGGCTTGCAGCACATATTTCATTGGACTTTATGAATTATATAAAAGCAACATAGTTTTTTTCCATTATGGGGGGGAAATGTGATTAATTAAAATAATGTCACAATGCAAAAATGGTAACTGTCCAACTCCTAAAAGAGGCGTCATTCCCTTTGTGCAAAATATATTAGTTTTTCCTTTTGATTTTGAGGTTTCACATATATTTTATAATATATATTATAATATGTCTATAATATCTCCTCATGACATTCATCCACATTTATTTTTTCTCTTTCTTTTTCATTATGGAGGGGAAGTTTTTAAGTAAAATAATGCCACAATACAAAAAATGTAATGGTCCGACTTCATCGTCCTGACTTCATGCAAAATGTAATTTCTTTTTATTTTGGGGTAAAAATATTTTAATATTTTATAATGTACATTATAATATTTTTTTATAATATTTTCTCATGAGATTCATCCACATTTGCCTCGCCCCCTTACTTTTTCATTATGGAGGGGAAAATGTGATTAATTTTAAATAAAATAATACCACAATACAAAATTTGTAATGGTAAGACTTCTTAAAGAGACGTCTTTCTCTTCATGAAAAATATAATTACTTTTTTTTTTTGATATTTTTATAGAATATTTATTTAATATTTTATAATATAATACATTTTATAATATTTCATGAGATTCATCCACATTTGCCTCTCTCTGTTTTTCATTATAGGGGAAAAATGTGATTAATTAAAATTGTCACAATACAAACATTTTATTGGTCCTTAAAGAGTCTTCATTCTCTTTATGCAAATATATTATTTATTTATTTATTTTGGTTTTGGGGTGAAAAATTGTGTAATATTTTAAAATGTACATTAGAATATATATATATATATATATATATATATATATATAATATTTCCTAATGAAATTCATCCACATTTACCTCCTGTCTATTTCTTTTTCATTGTGGGGGAAAATGTGATTCATTTAAATAAAACAATGTTGCTATATAAAAGTATTTTTGGTCCTTCAAGAGGCTTAATTCTCTTTATAGAAATATCATTTCTTTTTTTTCTTTTGATTTTTGGGTAAAAATATATATTTTATAATAATATTTTATGTAGTATAATATAAACGTTTTATAATATTTCCTCATTTGCCTCTCTCTCTTTCTCTCTCTCAGGTTTCTAACTGGTTTGGTAATAAACGTATTCGCTATAAGAAGAACATTGGTAAATTCCAGGAAGAGGCAAATCTGTACGCAGCAAAGACAGCAGTGACGGCAGCTCAGGCCGTGGCAGCCGTTGTGCAGAACAGCCAGACCAACTCACCCGCAACGCCCAGCTCTGGTACACACACACACTATGAACGAGACCACCGGGGCTAGTTGTCACAAATGTTCTTTAGCACTGGTTTCATATATCAACATTTGTTGCCCAAAATTTTTGTATTTTTAAAATAATTGCCAATCATCATCAGTTAAAATGACCTAAATAACCCATTGTGACAACATGTCCTGCTATAGGGGACATATACTGTAGGTGTGTTAAATGAACTGTATCATGTTTACAAGGCAATAACAGTGGAAATGTAGACGTAAGAATAAAAAGTGTGACAACTAGCCCCGGTCTCCTTTATATTGCAGATAGGGTTGATCTAGTTTGATTATTTGGTCTTGAACATGCATTTTTGAAATAAGTAATTAAAGAGTTTAAATGAGTTCAGTACTGTCATTTTCTCTACAGGCTTTCAGATGAAAGATGAAGACTTTCAGTTGGACACAGCAGAAGATAAAAATAATCTGTTAAACAACATGTTCACTGGTATGTTACAGTGTTTAGTGTTTTAACGTCATTTGAGATACTATTTTAGTTTTATTAATATTTTGAATAATTGAATAATTTAGATTTTTCTTTTTTCTATTTTCATTTTAATTTGAGTAATTTTGTTGTGTAAATATGTCTATATAGTTTTTATTATTTTTAAATTCAGTTTTAGTTTCAGTGGTTTTTATGTATCACATTAAATTTAAATGTAAACATCAATTTAATTTTATTTTTCATGAACTATAATAGCCTGGGCTTGTAGACACTTCCTGTGATGACTTGTTATAATTACAGTGAACTTCCTCTGTCTGTGTGCTGTTCTTCACATTCAACTCTGCCTCACTGTTCAACTTTGTGTTTTTATGTATGTGCGTATACAGTGGCCCAAAAAACCATTTGGATAATTATTTTCACATGCACGTCACACTTAAAATGTCTGAATTCCTTTGCATCACAGATAAAAATATCAAACCAAGTGGCGTCTGCAAACAAATAACGCAGCTTTTCTCTGAACTAACGTCACTGATCATGTTCACAGTCCCACAGTTTCTGTTTCTCTCCGTGTCTCTGCAGGTTCTTCAGGTTCGTACAGTTTGCCAGGTTCAGGAGACATGTTTATGAGCATGTCCGGCCTGAACGGATCCTACCAGCCGGCCCAGGTCCCCAACACAGGACAGACGCAGGTATCAAATATTATTACAATTTGAAATAAGTGTTTTCTATTTAAATATATTTTAAAATGTAATTTATTCCTGTGATCAAAGCTGAATTTTCAGCATCATTACTCCAGTCTTCAGTGTCACATGATCCTTCAGAAATCATTCTAATATGCTGATTTGCTGCTCAAGGAACACTTCTTATTACTGTAAATATGGTTTTAATGGCGTAGAGTATTTATGACTGTCTTACGCTGAATCTCCTGTCTTTGGCTCTGCAGGAAGACTCCATACGTCACGCCATCGGTCAGTCGTTGGGTTACAGCGACGGTCTGCGGGGAAACCCGCTTTACAGCCCCCATGGCTTGAACGTGAGTTTGACAGAGAAAAACAAAACATTTTAGCCAGAATCACAGATGAGAATGCTTGGATGCTTTCAACTAAATTCTGACGTCAAACAGACTCAAATCACATCAAAAGCTCTGCTGCAAAAGTGCATTAGAGTCTGAATATTACTGACACACATATGCAACACACACACACACACACATAGTGTCTCATGTGGTGGGAAGCAATAATCTTTTCGCAGCGGGTCTCCCAGAGTCATTCAGACAGACGTTGTATGATCAAACCTTCGCTCCATGAGCCGACAAAGACGACAGCTGAGATTAAGTCTGGGAGAGGTGATGCGCTTCTGTGAAAAGGCAAAGATAAACGTATGGATTCATATTAATATTCACACATGCACACGGGGCTGTTTGCTGGGATAGAAAGCAAATGCGTTCCATTTCCATTTTCCAAAATGCATCTAATAACACAGCGACATGCACGGGTCTTGGCAGTATATATCTGCCTTCTTATTGAACCACGCTCTCTCCCTCTCTCTCTCTGAGAGAATTTGCAGTCCATTTCCTTATCGCTATAATAAAATATGAAACTGGAATTGCCTGCAGCTTTGTACAGATGTGAATAGCATCTTCCCAGATGAGGTCTGATAAGACACGCTTTATAACGGAGTCGATCTGGAGTCATGGTGTTAAAGGTTCATTTATCTATTGAGGCAGCCATGTCGACTCTCTAATGCTGAAAACAATCATATCACAAAGAGAAGTAAAGGGCAGTGAGAATAGCTTCAGATGTCATGGATACTTACCAACATTTAATCTTAACATTTACACAACTGTCATATAATGTTACCCACACTTCAAAAACAATGATTTCCAAACCAGTTTCTTTTAATTAGTGTTGCTTTCCAGTGAAAATATATCTAAAAATTAGATAAATGTACATCATACTGCATACGTTTTTACGAATTGTTAATACGAGTCTTGTTAATATGAGTGTTTTTTTGTCTGGCAGTTTTGGCAGATTTTTTTTTTTAACTTGTTTTAAGTATAAACAAGTAAAACAAATAAGTATAAAAATTTTCCAATGCATTAAAAGAAATTAATAATAAAAAAAAATAAATAAAAATGTCTCAAAATAAGACCAAAATAATTGTTAAAAAATTACTTTTTGCAGTGTATACTATTTTTATTCCACATTTTCAATGTAAAAATCTGGATAGTTGACTCTTTCTAGCATGGGTATGTTAAATAACTAATGTTAATTGATTTATGGTTAGTTAAATAATTATGACAAAAATGAAATAAAATTTAAATTTTAAATTAAAATT
This sequence comes from Spinibarbus caldwelli, assembly GCA_039654775.1. Lineage (NCBI taxonomy): Eukaryota > Metazoa > Chordata > Actinopteri > Cypriniformes > Cyprinidae > Spinibarbus > Spinibarbus caldwelli. The sequence continues at coordinate 2,747,549 of CM077223.1, read as the reverse complement.
AATATGTATCCAATTCCACAAGTAGGATTAGAGGTCTTTTTGGCCCTGTAAAAACAAAAAAAACAAACAAAAACAGCTTAATCCAGTAAATGATTATTTGCTGGTCTTACCTGGTTTATAATGGTTTCCCAGCCTGATCAGCTGACTAGAGTCTGAAAAGCTTATGAATAGACCAGCCTAAGCAGACTAGGCTGGTTTAAGCTGGATTTAGTTTCAGCATGGCAAACAGCGGTTTAGATAAAATAGATATAAACAGAGCAAAAAAAAAAAAATCTCAAAACAAGTGTTTAAAAAATTAAATGAAATTAATATGTATCTAATTTATTTCCACAACTAGTCTTTTTCACCCTGTAAAAACAAACAAAAACAACAACAAAACAGCTTAATCCAGCATTTGATGATTTCAGCGTGGCAAACAACAGTTAAAATAAAATGGATATAAACAGACAAAAAAAAAAAAAAAATCTGTCAGTAAAGATTAGGACTTTTGAATGTTTACACTTAAGTAACCTGAAGAAAAATTAAATTAAATTAAATTAAATTAAATTAAATATGTATCTAATTTATTTCCACAAGTAAGAGAAATCTTTTTCACCATGTAAAAACAAACAAAACATTGAATTATTCAGCATATGGTGGTTGCGTGATGTGCTGGTTTTGCCTGGTTTAAGATGGTTTCCCACCTGGCAAGTGTCCAAAATTAAATTAATATGTATCTAATTTATTTCCACAAGTAAGAGAAATCTTTTTCACCATATAAAAACAAACAAAAAACAGCTTAATCCAGCATATGATGATTTGCTGGTTTTGTCTGGTTTAAACTGGTTTCCCACCTGGCAAGTGTCCAAAAAGCTTCTAAAACCATATGACTAGACAAGCCTAACCAGACCAGACTGGTTTAAGCTGGATTTTGTTTCAGCAGTTTATATGAAAAGGATACAAACAGAGCATCTTATCTGATCTTGCTCTCAAAAATCAATACCGGCTAATGTTTCCATTCTGACTTTAATTGAACGTCTCAAATGGTCTTTTCCGTGTCTCTTTCCAGGGTAACGGTGGCTGGCATGATGCTGTCACTCCGTCTTCTGTGACGTCTCCTATAGAGGGAGCAAACAGCGTTCACTCGGATACCTCTAACTAACCTTAACTAACCCGCAGGACAACCTACACCACCCAGTAAAATCTCAGACGAGAACTCAGAGAGATGAGCGCGACAATGAATCACAGACTCAAAACCGCTTACTTTGACCAAAAGAGCACCACGTTGCAAAAATGAACCGATAGGATTGACCATAGGTACCAGCTTTCTTTCCAAAACTGGTGATACCTCAATAAACATGCCCAACATGTATGATTGTGGAAACAAGGGATACTTTTGTCATAATCTCTGTGAACATCTTGGAATAGGTTTTAAAATATATCATGATTTAAATTTACTTGTAACACTGTCTTATTGCACAGTACAGTATGTTCATTCTTAAAGCCGATTTTTTTCTCGTACAGATCAACAACATTGATTTTTAAATTGTATTTTTAACAATTTAACTTGAGCATTAATGTTATTCATCATAAATATCACTGACATTTTGGTTTTACAAAGACTTATTATGACATCAACATTGCAGTCATGCATTTCATATTCAGATTGATATTCAGCTGTAGGGTTCCAGAAGTAAAATGTCATTGATAATCTCCATAAAGAAATAGATTTTTGGCAATAATGTACAAACTGTTAAAGATGTGTACTGTATGAAGTGATTTTATATGCTTCTGTGGAGCTGAATAGTTTCTTTCAAGTCCAGATTGGCTTAGTATGGAGAAAATGCATGGAAAATTTACTTCTGAGACCTTTTGTTCAGCTCTGTTATCTGTTGCAGTGACAAATATTTACATAATTATCAAATTATTTTATTACACCTCCTACTTAGCATTGCTGTTAATAGGAAGATAATGCAAACCAAATTTTAATTTGATAATGGCATATAAACGACTATACATACTGTATCTGTACATAAAAAAAAAACATTTTTGAATGTTATTCTTTTCTTACTTGATACATTTGAATTCTTCATTCATGTTCTGTATGACAGACTACACTGATTACTTTGCTTTAATTTGATATTCATCACTTCATTTTGGTAGTTTATAATTTGCAGTGCCATTTTGAGAGGTTGTAATATTTAAAAAAAAATGTTCTAATGTATTAACAGAATTTACACCGAGCAACTCTATGAAGAATAATTCGTGTAATGTTATTCGTTTTTGATAAAGGAAATACTTGTGTTTCTGGCCAAAAAAAAAAAAAAAAGTGTTTCAATAAACATTTTGAATTGAAATTCTTACCGGCTCATGCACAACTAATTGGATGCTCATTTTTAGCATTTTTCCCCATTCATGTTTAATGGGTAAGTTAGTGCATACAGTACACTGACTGTCACAGAGGTTTTCTGACTTGTTAAAGCATTACAAATGGCATTGTCTTTGTTCGATGTTCATATGTATTTCATTTTTCATGTTGTAGTGTATGTCAGCAGCTGTCGTTTATCTCCTCACCCTGTGAGCAATTACTTTCAGACTCAATATGAGACTGAATCTTAAGGCAAGACACTACAGGTAAAACCATCTTTTAAGGCTGTTTTCTCTAAATGAGTTTTTTCTCCACTTCAGCAGCACTTACATACACCAAAACTTACAATTTTATTCCTATCTGTATTCTGGAGATTTTTACTGAGGGGTGTGTTCATACATCATTCATGCTGATTTCTGTAACATTTTACTCCTAAAACACAGGGTGAACCTGCTTACCTTTAAAGGTTGTGAGTTTCATTCTCCACTTCAGCAGTACTTACAAACACTTAAACTTACAGTTTTATTCCTGTTTATATTCTGAAGGTTTTTACTGAGGGGTTTGTTAATATATCATTCACAATGATTTATATAGCATTTTATTCCTAAAAACCTGGTGAAATTGTATGTTTTCTGGCTGCTGACAGTATTTTCTGATTCACGGAGTTATAAAAAGAGATATGTTAACAAAATAAAACAAGAATTTTAAATCTGGTTTTATCCAATGTTCAGATGGAAATGGTCCAAGACAGACGTCAATGTGTTTTCCGCCTCACAGAAAAAAAATCCAATGTTCAGATTTCTGTTTTGGAAATGTATGCATATTATTGAATTTTTAATTAGATAATGCCTTGTTTACACATTTAAACATACCAGTTCAGAGATCTTATAATGCAAAACACTTCTCTTAATATACTGTGATTAATCAGCTGGGGAAGAATTGTGATGTTTTATTTAAAATTTTATTCACCTGTTCATCTGTCGGGTCTCGCCTTAAAACATTTTTTTTTTCTTTTCTTGGAGCAGGATGGTGTAGTTACGTCATCTAACCATGTTAACAGCCAACTCCTTGGAATTTACAATGACAAATGAACCAGAATTAATATCAGCTATCATTTTATAAAGCACATAATTTTGTAAAGCACATACCTTTAGTTCACCGTAGAAGTATGTGAATTGGGACACAGGCCTGGTCGATGCACAGGTGATTTGAGTGGAGGATCTGTGAATAAACAAAAGCAACAGATTCAGATTATTAACTAAACTAGATTTTTACATTACTGAATAAAATACGAGCGGTGCTTTCTGTGATTCTTCTTTGTTCTTTGGTTGTTAGCTATAGCTAGAAAGTCTGTTTTCATCATCTGCCAGACAGAAGCACTTAGGGAAAGTAAAAATAGCAGCCTACATGTCTCCTTATGACTTAATTCAGAGATAGAAGTTATGCTGCAAAGTTTAATACTTAGTGTTAAGGCTTTGTGCAAATCCCTGTGATAAAATGTGACAGAACAATAGCAATAGTGATGCTTGCAAAACCTAAAAAGTATACAAATGAAGTGCAAAGTGATTAAACAAAGACGAAAGCATTTGAAAAGCTTGTGTTGAGTTCAGTTTGATTAGTTAGCATCTCTATAAACCTCCACACACACACACAGACGGCATCGTCAGCTTTGGCAAATGGAGCTTCATTAATAATTCCACCTGAGTGGCAATAAATCTGTGGTGGTTCTCGATGAAGCGGCAACACACGCTCATAAATCAGTGAGATTACAGGACGATATTTCACGATCTCATGTCTATTTCTGTCAGTCGAACTAATAGCCTCTGTCGATCCCTCACAGTGATAGCTCATGAATCCGAGATTTGTTTTCAAAATGTCAATGGTGCAATATGCAATCTCACTGACAGCGGCAAAATGCCCTTTAATTATTTATTTACCCTCCGCTGTCAGTTAAAGGGCTGAGGGCTGAAGACGAGAGGTCAGGCAGAAACGCGGCCGCTGCATTAATGAGAAGTTTCTATGAAAAATTCCCGAGCGCTCGCGGCTTATTGAGATCAAAACAGCAGAGGAGGCTGGAATTGCCTATTGATGAAACGTCCACCGCATATGATCCTTTGTGCATCTTAATTGCCATTCAACAGCCTATTTAGGGTGAAAGATTTGTTTGTCTGTGACGTGAATTGAGCTCAAGTTGTTGCCTTTGCGAAATTATGTGCGTCAGTTCTGACAAGCAGAAAAATAACCTTTTGCCAGTAGAGGACTACATTTGAGCTACATTTACTACACAGCAGTGTTGGGGAAGATACTGCAAAACCACAGCATGCAAAGTCAACATAACGTGATAAAACTGACTCTCTTTACTTTCTCATTATTCCAGAGACAACTGTCTTCATAATATTTAGTCAAGTCATGAATTAATTTACTTGTTTTTCAACCACCTGTCGTATTGAGACACTTTTAACCATACAGTCAAAAATAATACTTTTTTTCTTGTTGATTATGATTCAGAAAAAATGCCACATAAGGAATTAAAATTAGTTGTGAGCACTATTATCTAACATTAAGCTACTCTTAGTTAGTAGTTGGCCACTACAAGCTAACAAAACTAGTATGGAAACTAAATGAAAATATATGAAGTAAAAATTAAAAACTACAATGCAAAAAAAAAAAAAAAAAAAAAACATTACAATAGGGCACAAAGTATTGTATTTTGAATTTTACACTTCATTGTTTTGTGTTTTAGGGTTAACAGAAATGTCCAAAAAAGTTTATGGTCAAATTAATCAAATTAATAAAATTATCAGTATATTTTCTATTTATTTTTTTTTAAATAGTGTAATATAATAATAATTAAAATACGAAATCACATAAGAATTGTCACAAGTTCATTTGAGTTTTAAATATATAACATATTTCAAAGGTTTCAAATATTGGCACAAGATAACAACACAAATAATGCCTTTTTTATTAAATTATTTAACTATCTCTGCAGCACAAAAATAAAATTTAAATAAAAAAGAAAAAAAAAAGCTTTTTAAATAAAACCTAAAAACTAAATAAACTGAAACTATAAAACACTAAAAACTGAACTAACTCCAACAATCACAGAGAGAAAACTAATGAAAAACAAAAATAAAGGGACAAACAGAAAATAAAAACTACCATAAACCTGAATCGAGGTAAATGCATTTACTAGAAGAAGAAACATAACAAAAGATAAGTCATGTGTTTAGAAAAATACAACAAAATTTTGTGAGGTAAAGGGAAAAAAACAAGAGGAAAAAAATATTTTTAAAAGGGAGGGAAAAAACATGTTTTTGCTATTTCATCATTTTTTTAAGCAAAAACGTCTCTATATTTTATTATATATTTCTATAACTTCGTCTCAAGTATCTTGTTTTAAAGTTTGAAATGAAAAACAAGAAAAATTAATGAAAAATAAAATCCCTTGCTCTAGTGTATCGTCACTGCTTTTAGTTACTCACCAACCCTGCTAAACTTGTCACTAGTTATCTGATCACCTTCTGTAGAGTCAAAAAACTAGCAGATTATCTGACCAACCCTGTGGCTATTTAAAGTCTCTGTGGAATAGAGATGCTACATACACACACACTCCAGCCTGAGGACACAGACTCTGGGAGTAGCTGCTCATTAGTGCTCACCATGCTGCTTGTGACACCATTAAAAATAAACAAAACCAGGCGTTTTTCACTTTACCCATGAGCTATAAGAATCAGTATCGTACATTAAGGAAATGAAGGTAAAGGTGTCTGAGGTTAAAGACACCAAAGGCTTTCATAGCCATCAGAAATATGCAATGTTTATATGATGATGTTCACTAACAACTACCTATCACTATTACTGCTGCTGAAGCTTCTATTCCTCAAATCCAAAGCAAAGGTGTCCTGTTACATTTCTAAGACACTGGACGTTTTGTCAGGCGGACGATAAAAATGGAGAGTGGAAAATAAGTGTGAATTGTAAGGGGAAGCAGCTCTGCAGCCAGCAGGCATCATAAAGGCTATGCAAATCACACCGCCTGTCTGCCTCGTTAATATTAAACATGGGTTATTAGACGGAGCAAAAGCCTGACCCCAGGAGCAGCTCGCCACACCTCCTGAATAATTAATGGCATCTGATTATGTTAATCAGGAGCGTTCCAGGAGAGCGCTGGGGATTTGCTCGGGGTGTGGGATGACTCGAGCTGCATGGGCTTTTCTTTTTATCTCCTGTCAACTCAATCTGTGTTTTTTCGCTACATGCGTAATTTTTATTTATTTATTTTTTAAATTTGATCAGCTTCATAAAAGTCCTGAAGAAAAAGTTATTAAAAGTTATACATTTTTATTGCCATTTGCAACAGAATTCTTGTTAGGCTTTGCTATGTTATATTTTATACACCAATATCCCCATTGGTTAATTGGTTACTGTAAGTGGTAGTGGTAAAAACCGTGATCACAGCACGTGCTGCATGTTTAGCAGACTGTAGCTCATTATTTACACCTTATTTTTATACTTTTATTATATATTAGTTTGTATTTTTTTTAATATCTATTTCACTTCATATTTATTTCAAGTAACAAAAATGTGTTTTTTTTATGTATTGGTTTTAATTTTAGTTAATGCTAATAACTGTAATCATAACCATATCTACATACAATGACAAAAAGGCCATTTATTACCACTTGTGTGTTTTTGTAATTTTTATTAATTTTTTTTATTTTGTTTTTTTAATATGTTTATTAGTTCTTTTTCATTTTTATTTCAGTGTTAGATATTTTGATATTTTAAGATAAACTTAAAAGGAGAAATGATTTGTTGGCAAATAGCTGAAATATTAAGATTTTTATATTTTATTTTATTTCAGTTAATGTTTATTTTATTTCAAATAATGAAAATGTTTATTATGACTTTAGTTTTCATTTTAGGTAATAATAATAACCCAGAATATAGTAACGCCTGATCATTTCTTTTTATTCGTATATTATTTCAGTTGACATTTATTTTATTTCAGGTTCTTATGAATTTTTATTTCAGTTTTAGTTTCAGATATTTTAAAGGTCACATATTTTACACCTATCTGGAGTTTTATTTTAGGTGTTGATGTCCTTAAGAATATATATTTGCGGTATAAGTACCAAACCATCTCAATATATTTTTTACAGCTCCTCTCTCAGGAGCTCTGCTAAGAACAGGTTGATTTTGGCCTGTCTAATTAATATTCATGAGTCTCTCTTCTGATTGGCCTGTTGTTTTCTGAGTGACACACGGCCAGGCCAGCCACAGGTAGACCTTTTAAGACCAACGTCACAATTACGTCACAGTGTTAGCTGGAGGCAAAACAAAGGGAAAACTGGAGGCGGCCCATTCAAACCAGCGCAGATTCGACTACATAAGGAGCTTAAAATATCATCTTGTTGTGATGTTGGGTGCCAGAATCGACATAATGCAGCCTCAAATTAGAAATTTGATCTCATACCTGCTGCCACTGCCAGAGCGGACTGGACAGAAACGATCGTCAAAAATGCTCGCGTTTGCAGCGCACACTGCTTATCAGAAAGGGTTCAATAAAGTATTATCTTTTGTTGTTATGGGCGCGTCTAAAGATTTCTTGCATCTCACGACTATGTCGTGTATGAAATAATGTCTGTGTGCATGTGTGTAAAACAACAAACTGACGATTTATATGTAATCATTTGTAATTGTATATACATTGTTGTGATTAATTTAAGCTGGAATAATAATGTAGCTGTAAAAATAGTTGCCTGCTGAAAATGAAATGTATATAGCCTACATCTTCATCATGACTAGATAGACATGGTGAGTTTGTCTTTACTAAACATGTTAGATGTGATCCACCTCATTGTAACAATCCTGTCAGATCGTCCATCCTTGGAGTAAGCGTGTAACATTACAGGTCGGCTGATCTGGTTTCGTCCGTTAAAGTTAACCTTTTCGACATGTTTCAGTGTTGTTGTTGCTCAGCAATGGCATGGACACGATGTTGTTGGGTTTGGCAAAAGGACGGTGGGCGGTGCTCGGGGTGACGACTGAAGGCGGTGACCGAGTAAATCGGACGTCACATTTTTACGGAAGTCACAACAGCTCGTGAAAAATCATGGCTACTTTATGCAGGGTGAGTGCAGTTTACTGTGGATTGACAGTTTTGAAACTTATATGGTAGTTACATAGCCCCTAGATCTCTGTTAACATGAAAAAAGCCAGGAAATTTCAGTTTTGACAATATGGGACCTTTAATATTTCACGTTAAACTTAAAATGAGAAATGATGCATTGGCATCTAGAAGAAATAAAATAACTTTAAGATTTTTATATTTCATTTATGTTAACATTTATTTTATTTCAAGTTACGAAAATGTTTTTTGTTTTAGTTTTAATTTTGTTTAATATTAATAACCATGATTTTAGGCACATCTGATCATTTCTTTTAATATTTTTTATATATTTTATTTATTTTGGTTAACATTTATTTTGTTTCAAGTTTTTATGATTTTTTTTCCGTTTCAGTTTTTGTTATTTTAATATTTCAATTTAAACTTAAAAAAGATAAATGATGCCTTAGCAATTAGCTGAAATAAAATTTTAGTTTAAGTTTAAGATTAAGTTTAAGATTTTTATATTTTATTTTATTTCAAGTAATATATATATATATATATATATATATATTATGGTTTTACTTTTGGTTTTAATTTTATTTAACGTTAACAACCATGATTTTATTTTATTTTATTTTCAGTTAACGTTTATTTTGTTTCAAGTTCTTATTAATTTTTAGTTCAGTTTTTTTTTCAGTTTTAATTTTAGTTATTTTAATGTTTCAAGTTAAATTTAAATAAAATGAAAAATGATACCTTGGCAACTAGTTGAAATAAAATAAGTGTAAGCTTTTTATATTTCATTTGAAGTAACAATTTATTTATTGATTGATTTATTTATTTTTTATGGTTTTAAACTTGATTTTAGTCACGTCTACGCAGAGTGCCAAAGGGCATTTGATTAGCGCTTTACACTGACCTCCACTTGACCCCTCATTCGTACTGGATCGTTCTGTTGGTTTTCTCTGGGGATGAAGACCAGCAATGAATGATCAGCGGATCCCATGGAAGAAGATCCAATCAGTCACCGCTGAGCAGAACCGCCCTGTGAAACTCATCAGGGATAAAGATGGCCAGTGGCTCCTGGTCCTCCCAGAGAAAAACTGCCCCAGAAATGATACGATCAGCATCTGCCGGTAAGACTGCGCTCAAGGCCATTCTTTAGCTTCAATATCCTGAAGAGGAAGAGGAAGATGAAGAAGATTGCCAAAATAATGACTTTGCGAGGCTGGCGAAAAGATTAATATGATATATACGGACAAAATATGAGATTTTTTTTTCAGTTTCAGGAATAGCTCGAAATGTATTTTTTAGCAAAGTCTTATTCTTACGAATACTATCCTGTCATAAAAACATGCTCTCCCCGCCATTGACGAGATATCTTGTCAATTAAAGTGCCCCTAGTATGGATTTTTGAAAATTACCTTTCATGCAGCGTGTAACACAGCTCTAAGTGAATGAAAAAATCCTGCAAAGTTTTAAATCTGAAAGTGCACCGTGTATAAAGTTATTGCCTCTCAAAAGAAAGAGTCGACTCTGAATCATTGAAACGAGTCGTTTTTAAAACGAGTCCCAAGCCGTTTCATGTTGATGTAAAAATTAAACATTAGCATATTACCCGCCCACTTGTTGCCCGCGCAGACCTGGGAAAGCTTGATTTTCGCGTTGGTCTGAATGAAAATGCAAATTCATTCTTTGCCACTAGGTGCCGCTTTTGGAGCATTAAAAGCTCACAAACACTGCTTTAAATGAAATCGACCAATCACCGCAGATTATAGCGTCAGCCAAAGGAGGGGTTTGGAAAAATGAATCGTTGAATGAATCCTTTGGGAGACTGTTGAGCAAATAAGGTAAAAATAAATGCATATTATAAAAAAATTAAAGTGTTTTTTGACCTTGCATGAATGTCAACCTGTTGTTGGGGACTCCCAAAACCAAAATAGGCCTATAAACCGTTCATAACCCATAATAGGGGCACTTTAAGAGACAACGCTTCCCCGCCAAAGACGAGTTTTTACGGCAATCCGTGTTCTAAGTGTATTACGGTAAGGAAAGCCCTAGCGCAAGTCCTGAATGAGTTACGACATTTCCGGGTCTCCCGGGTGCGAATAGAAGACGATCGGCATAAACGGAAGGATCAGAGAAAATGTAGATCATATACAGGTGCATCTCAATAAATTAGAATGTCGTGAAAAAGTTAATTTATTTTCAGTAATTCAACTCAAATTGTGAAACTCGTGTATTAAATAAATTCAATGCACACAGACTGAAGTAGTTTAAGTCTTTGGTTCTTTTAATTGTGATGATTTTGGCTCACATTTAACAAAAACCCTATCACTATCACTATCTCACTATCTCTACAAATTAGAATATGGTGACATGCCAATCAGCTAATCAACTCAAAACACCTGCAAAGGTTTCCTGAGCCTTCAAAATGGTCTCTCAGTTTGGTTCACTAGGCTACACAATCATGGGGAAGACTGCTGATCTGACAGTTGTCCAGAAGACAATCATTGACACCCTTCACAAGGAGGGTAAGCCACAAACATTCATTGCCAAAGAAGCTGGCTGTTCACAGAGTGCTGTATCCAAGCATGTTAACAGAAAGTTGAGTGGAAGGAAAAAGTGTGGAAGAAAAAGATGCACAACCAATCAAGAGAACCGCAGCCTTATGAGGATTGTCAAGCAAAATCGATTCAAGAATTTGGGTGAACTTCACAAGGAATGGACTGAGGCTGGGGTCAAGGCATCAAGAGCCACCACACACAGACGTGTCAAGGAATTTGGCTACAGTTGTCATATTCCTCTTGTTAAGCCACTCCTGAACCACAGACAATGTCAGAGGCGTCTTACCTGGGCTAAGGAGAAAAAGAACTGGACTGTTGCCCAGTGGTCCAAAGTCCTCTTTTCAGATGAGAGCAAGTTTTGTATTTCATTTGGAAACCAAGGTCCTAGAGTCTGGAGGAAGGGTGGAGAAGCTCATAGCCCAAGTTGCTTGAAGTCCAGTGTTAAGTTTCCACAGTCTGTGATGGTTTGGGGTGCAATGTCATCTGCTGGTGTTGGTCCATTGTGTTTTTTGAAAACCAAAGTCACTGCACCCGTTTACCAAGAAATTTTGGAGCACTTCATGCTTCCTTCTGCTGACCAGCTTTTTAAAGATGCTGATTTCATTTTCCAGCAGGATTTGCCACCTGCCCACACTGCCAAAAGTACCAAAAGTTGGTTAAATGTGAGCCAAAATCATCACAATTAAAAGAACCAGACTTAAACTACTTCAGTCTGTGTGCATTGAATTTATTTAATACACGAGTTTCACAATTTGAATTCAATTACTGAAATAAATGAACTTTTCCACGACATTCTAATTTATTGAGATGCACCTGTATGCAGATCATGTTTTGTTTTTATTTCAATCCAATGGGGGGACACCACTACTTAATACGCAATGACAAAACAGACATGGACGCGCCCGCGTGCACACATACTAAAGTTCACTAGTTTTTAAAGTAATTTTTTAAAGATATTTTAAAATGTTTCCTGCAGGGATTACAAATACGTTTTATAAAATTGCGTTTTTGAGGTACAAAAAAAGGTAGGCTAAGCCGCGTAAAGGCCAAGTCGCATTTTATTACATTCATGAATAGCCTAATGTAAAACGCTGGTAAATAATGCTAAATGTTTACTTACATTATAAAAACAGATAAACATTACTAAAAGCTGTTTTTGGTTCTTCTCACTCCATAGGCTAACAAATCCTTTAAATTTAATATTCAGAAAACTAATGAAAAATAGTAGGCTACAAGTAGGCTACAACATCAACTCAAAACTAATTCATTGCTGCTGAAACTGGAATGGTCGTTAGGCTCACATAGCTTATCTCTCATATTCAGCACAAATCCACTCGAAAATGTTTCCATATTCATGATGTATTTGAATACTAAACTATTATTTATTATGGTTTGAACTTCACTGCACGTAAATCATCCTTCACTTGTGCAATGTTTGGTGAGTGAACGCAATGGATTGTACTTAGCCTACTATTTAAATTGAGTAGTGCAGCCTAACTTTTTATATGTTTGGTTGGCTTATTTTATTTTGATAATGAACAGGCTGCGATGTTATAACTGATATGTTGTGTGTGCGCGGGTGAGCGAGGTGTGCGCCTGCGCGATCATTTGAATTTTGTTCCTTATGACAGCACAAACAAAGATAAGACTGTGACATCATATAAAACTATAAAGGATATACTTTTATTTGTGTACAATCACAATAACAACAAAACACTATGCTTTATAAAATCAAGAAAACAAACAGATGTCGCTTTCTGCCATATAGGCTATTGATTTCCTTTCCGTGAACTTGTTGCATTAGAAAAATGGACAGAAACTCGGCATATAGAACTTGTCGCAGTTTTTCTTTCGTTTTTGTGAATTAATTAAGTCAAATATATTTCGCGAATAGGACTATATTTATTTTATATACATGATTTTATTCCGTTTTTCTCCGTTCATATAATTGCTTATATTTATGTTACTTTAATTCAGCGTTAGGCTACACTGTAAAAAATGATTCACTATATTTGTTTCAAAATATTACAAGCAATATTATTAATTAATTCAACACATTAGAATTAATTAGAATTAATCAAATGAAATGCTAACAATTAACCATTCAATATAAGTAAAATAGCAGGAAAAAATTAAGTAAAATTCAAACAAAAATATTGGTTCTATTTCACTGTTTCAGACCACCAGAGACGGTCAGTACATGGTGGAAGGAGTCGCGTCTCGCGCATCACATCGAGAATCTCGTATTAATTCAGTCACACATGACCTTGACCGATGACTTGTCGGAAGCTATATCAGCTCCTGACTACGTCACGGTCGGTCTCTTTGTCATTCTCACAGAGAGATCTCGTTGAGCATGCACAGCTTTTGGGTTGGCGTTTGCTCCCCGCTATAGCTGTCTCTCAAGAGAGCAAAGACAGTGCGATTGCGTTGAATTATTGGATTGGATTATATTGGACCCATTGGTTGTCCAGGGTCCTTACAAGCGGTGTTCCAGCTGCTGTGGTGAGTACTGCTAGAATTTATTGGATTACCAGGGTTCTGTGTTCACCGCGTGTGCATATCTGTGCATTCAAACTAGCGCTCACTGGTAAACCAGGGCGTCGGTTATTGCATACGGTTACTGTGGCAACCACGTAACGCATTATTATTGCAGTTCTGTAGGATCACTGTTAGTAACCCATTGGTTGACCAGGGTTATTTTTCCTAGAGGCATAGGCACTTTGGATGCTTCCTGTGTTCAGGTCCTATGGATCTTATGGATGCACATATGCACTGCCCTGGCTGTTTGGGCATCGACCATCTTAAGGAGGCTTTAACTGATCCTTGCCCAGAATGTAGTCTAATGTCATTAGACATTAGGCAACGGAGACTGGCGCAGTTTGAGGCGGGAAGTGAAGATTGCTTAACACCAGTCAAGTCTAGGACTCAGACAGGTAGCAAGCGTTCAGCTAGCAAAACTGAGGGACCTCCAAAGAAGAAACGTGCTCCGACTGTGGCACTATCTCACCAGGTAGTTGTGTTAGCTAATGCTGTGCAGGGAATTCAGGCTTTTTTGGCTAGATCATTGCCATCTGCTACTCAGAACACGAATGAGGATGTGAGAGCATCAGTAGTTAACCCCTTGTTGCCCAAGGTTATGCCAATGGCCGAATGTCCTAGGGAGGAACTGGACACATTGTCCTTGGCGGCTTCAGATTCATTGGTTACGGATGAGCAGGACTGTTATTTACCCTTAGAAGAGACTTCTTCTGTACACTCTCAGTCTCAACACTCCCACAGCAATGAGGGCTCAGGTCTGCAGGGAGCTGGTTCTTCGGTGGCTTTTTCATTGCAGGACATAATCAAGATGGCCCTTGCTAAGTTAAATATGGACCCACCCCCTCCGGCGTTGGGACCTTCAAACCTCTTGCGTCGGTCAGTTGCTCGGCCGGATGATTTCCTGATACCTAGCTGCCCTGACTTTACTGAGGTTGTTTTTTTCAGCTTTTCACTCTGCTCCTTCTTCCAGACCGGATCGAGTAGCACGCGCATTAGCTGCAATGGCTGATGCTCAGGAGAAAGGTCTTGGTAACATGCCCTCAGTAGAGCCGTGTATTTCTTCATTGATTGCGTCCCCGGATGAAGTCCTTAAGCAGGAGCTATGCTGCCCTAACCCAGAGTGTAGACGTACTGATGATTTGCTGGTTCATATATATAACACCGTTTCAGGATTGACTCGCATTGGGAATTCTATGGCACATTTGTTGTTGGCACTTCATTCAACCATATCATCAACACGGGATAATGCTTCATCAGAACTTCTTGAGGCTTCTCTACAGGCTTTGGGGTCAATGGCCTTTTCTAGTGGGAAAGCACTTGGGCTTGTCACACAAGCTAGGCGGCAGGTGTGGCTGGCTCATTCCAGGCTCCCTGAGGTATGTCGCAACAACCTCCGCCAATTGCCATTAGCGCCTGGTCAGATCTTCGGTCCAGCTGCTCAGGAGGCCCTTGGGCGCAGGGTAAGAGCAGCTGAGTCTCGTTCCCAGCATATTGGGCATAGCTACCTGCTTGTCATTCAACTTTGCAGCAGCATAGACAAGGGCAGTCTTACAGGCCGCCGCAGCAGGATTCTCGACTCGGATTGTCTTCAAGAAAAGAGGTGCCCCGTTCTCGGTTCAGGCCATCAACTCGACCTGCACCTCCTCATGTCCCCCCCCCCCAAAATATTGGAAATGTTCCCCGGCGTTGCTAGGGGTTCAGGTTCTGTGATGGGTCAGTTTTCGGTCTTTCAGTTACATCATTGGAGAGGCATTACAGACAACAAGTGGCTTCTCGATACACTCGAGAAAGGATATTGTCTTCAGTTCCATCACAGACCCCCAGTGAGCACCCAGGTTCATCTGACAGTTGTCAGGGATCCGCATCAGGTCCTGGCCCTTTCAAAAGAGATCCAAAACTTGTTGGAGAAGGGTGCAATAGAACCAATGGACCCCCGTGTCCAACCCGGGAGGTTCCACTCAAAATATTTTCTTGTTTGGAAGAAGGATGGAAGTTTCAGGCCCATCCTGGATCTCAGGCGCTCAAACAAGAGCCTCAAGCGTCTTCACTTCCGCATTTTGCGGATTGTAGATGTTCGACATGCAGTCGAACCCGGAATGTCATTCACTTCAGTGGACCTGAAGGATGCGTATTTTCACATCCCCATCGCCCCACATCACAGAAGGTTCCTTCGGTTCACTTTTCAAAGCAGAACTTATAAGTTCAGAGTCCTTCCATTCGGCCTGTCTCTTTCTCCCAGGGTGTTTACACGCGTCATTCAGGTGGCGTTGGAGCCACTTCAACGAGAAGGCATGCTGATTCTTCCATTGTGTGCCAAATCATACCAACAGGCTGTCAACAACACACAGCGTTTGTTGTTTCATGTAGCCACATTGGGTCTAAGGGTGAACTTTCAGAAGAGCTGCCTAACCCCAAGCCAGTCGGTGTGTTTTCTGGGAATGCAGTTGGATTCCAGGGCAATGAGAGCTACCCTCACTGTGGGCAGAAGGCAGGTATTGCAGGGAACTCTAGCAAGGTTCCAGGTTCATTACAAGCTGCCCTTCATCAGCTTCCTACAATTGGCAGGCCTTCTCACGGCAGCATCATGAGTGATCCAAATGGGCCTCTTACATCTTCGCCCATTTCAACGTTGGTTAATAGCCAGACACTTGTCACCAGTTCGCAATCGACGCACACTGGTTCGGGTCACAACTAGTTGTGCTGCCTCCCTGAGACTTTGGAGGAGGGACAGGTTTCTTCAGAGTGGAGTTTCAATTGGGCCGCCCCAGCACGCAGGGAGGTGGTAACCACGGATGCCTCCCTCAGCAGGTGGGGAGGACTGTGGCAATATGACATCTGAATGTATTTTGCTTGAAAATGCACTACTTTGATAAAAATGCATTTTTCTCAGTTTTTTGTCCAAAATGTTGTGTTTCTGATAAAACCTATCTGCTTTTAAGTGGTGATAAAACATGAACACATGAAGATAGAATAAAATAGTTTTTTTTTTTTTTTTTTAAAGCAGAGGCTCGGTTCTTTATTTTGATATATAATATGTTCATATATTCATAGCAGAAAATATTATGAGGTACACACTCAACATGTTCATCAGGTGCTACAACGGTTGCTGGAGAACCAGCTTTATGCCAAGGTGGAGAAGTGTGTGTTCCACACCAAGTCAGTTTCGTTCTTGGGGCATATTATTTCAGCGGAGGGGATCAAGGCTGATCCTGCTAAGGTAAGGGCCGTAGCCGAGTGGCCAACCCCTGACTCTCGGAAGGCGCTGCAGCGGTTCTTGGGGTTCGCCAACTTCTATAGGCGATTCATCCGGAACTTTAGCCTGGTTGCTGCACCCTTAATGGCACTCACCTCACCCAAGGTACCGTTCAGGTGGAATTCTCAGGCTCAGGAGGCCTTTGATGTTCTTAAGTCCCGTTTCATCTCTGCTCCTGTTCTTTGTCTTCCAGATCCTGAACGGCAATTTGTTGTTGAGGTAGATGCCTCTGAATTCGGGGTAGGCACGGTTCTGTCTCAACGGTCCCCTAGAGATGAGAAGGTGCATCCCTGTGCCTTTTTCTCTCACCACCTGAACCGTGCAGAACAAAATTATGACATAGGTAACAGGGAGCTACTGGCAGTCAGGCTGGCTCTGGGGGAGTGGCGCCATTGGTTGGAGGGAGCAGCGCGGCCCTTCTTGGTCTGGACGGATCACAAGAACTTGGAATATATCCGTTCGGCCAAGAGGTTGAATGCTCGCCAGGCCCACTGGGCACTCTTCTTTGGGCGGTTTAACTTCTCCCTCTCGTATCGGCCGGGTTCCAAGAACACTAAGCCTGACGCCCTTTCTCGTCTGTTCGAGGGTTCGGGAGAGATGTGGCTCCTGACACCATTCTCCCCAAGGGGGTGGTGGTGGGATCCCTCTCTTGGGATGTCGAGCGGCGGGTAAAGAAGGCCGTGCGGGAAGGGGAGGTCCCAAGGAGGTGTCCGGAGGGTCGGTTGTTTGTGCCGGCTGTGCTGCGTTCTGAGGTCCTCCGGTGGGGTCACGAATCCAGGGTAACCTGTCATCCAGGGGTTCGGAGATCACTGACCGCCATCCGTCAGCGATTCTGGTGGCCATCCATGGCCCAGGATGTCAGGCAGTTTGTGTTGGCTTGCTCGGTGTGTGCTCAAAATAAGACTTCTAACCAGTCTCCTGTTGGTCTGTTGCAGCCTTTGCTCATTCCCTCTCGTCCTTGGTCACACCTGGCCCTTGATTTTGTCTCTGGCCTTCCCCCATCGAGAGGCAACACCGTGATTCTGACGGTGGTGGATCGCTTCTCCAAAGCGGCCCATTTTATTCCCTTGCCCAAACTCCCCTCCGCCGAGGAAACGGCACAGGTGGTGGTGGACCACATCTTCCGGATTCATGGTCTTCCGGTAGATGTGGTCTCCGACAGAGGACCACAATTTGTCTCCCGGTTTTGGAAAGAGTTCTGTAGACAGATTGGGGCCTCAACGAGCCTGTCCTCAGGTTTTCACCCTCAGACCAATGGGCAGTCCGAGCGAGCCAACCAGGATCTCGAGAGAGCTCTCCGCTGCCTGGCATCACATAGTCCGAGCTCCTGGAGTCAGCAGCTACCGTTGGTCGAGTATTCCCACAATTCCCTTCCTGTAGCGTCCATAGGTATGTCTCCCTTTCAATGTTCCATGGGTTACTAACCACCTCTTTTCCTTGCTCAGGAACCCGAAGCTGCGGTCCCGTCTGCCTTAGCCTTCGTCCGTCGGTGTCGTCGCACCTGGAGGAGGGCTAAGGAGGTCTTTTCCCGGGCTTCCAGATGGACCAAAGCAGCGGCTGATCGTCACAGGACTCCTGCTCCTCAGTACGTGTGTGGTCAGAAAGTATGGCTTTCCACCAAGGACCTGCTTCTCCGGGTGCCTTCTCGTAAGCTGGCACCCAGGTTCATTGGGCCTGTTGGTTCTTCCCCGATCCCCCCTCCCCCTCGTATAGTGGATGGTACTCCAGTGCACACTGTGAGAAAGCTCCTGGACGTTAGACACCATGGTCAGGGTTTCCAATTTCTGGTGGACTGGGAAGGTTACGGTCCGGAGGAGAGGAGTTGGATACCGGCCCGCGACATTCTGGATCAGACTCCATCTATTTAGTTATCCATCTATTCTCCCTCTACTTAAGTCCCCCTCGTGTGTAGTCTTGTGTCTGACCGTTATGGTGTGAACACGTTATGCTTCGCTCGTGACCTACTTTCAGTTTTGTCGTGTTTTGTCCTGCCGTGTTTTCTTAGGCTCCAAGTTCAGTTTAGTGTTTACAGTTTGACTTTTCTTCTGTCCTTTCTCTGCCTCTCGTTTCTCCAGTTCTCTGTTCCCCAGTTCCTGTCCTGGCATTCCCGGAGCTGTGTTTTGTGGCTTCTCCACTCCCGCCCCTCTCGGCGCGCTCAACAGGGAACTCTCCACTCTGACGTTGCGTCAGCACTGACGCTGGGACTCTGTGCGCTGTTCTCTCTCCACTCTGACGTTGCATCAGCACTGACGCTGGGACTCTGTGCGCTGTTCTCTCTCCACTCTGACGTTGTGTCAGTACTGATGCTGGGATTCTGTGCGCTGTTCCCTCCACACTCTGACGTTGCGCCAGCACCGACGCTGGGACTGTGGGCACTGATCTCCCGACGCCTTACCCTCTCTGCCTCGTGGAGAGACTGGAGGCTTGATTGGACTGATCCCCTCTTCCTGTCTCCATTCTCTGCCCTGAATTGTGGCTTCCGGCCTTCTGCCCTGGCCGAATTTTGTGTTTTGAGACTTTAATAAATATTTGAGTTGAACCTGCAATTGAATCCGTGTTTTTCCCTGACAATATGCCGAGTTTCTGTCCATTTTTCTAATGCAACAAGTTCACGGAAAGGAAATCAATAGCCTATATGGCAGAAAGCGACATCTGTTTGTTTTCTTGATTTTATAAAGCATAATGTTTTGTTGTTATTGTGACACAAATAAAAGTATATCCTTTATAGTTTTATATGATGTCTCAGTCTTATCTTTGTTTGTGTTGCCATAAGGAACAAAAATCAAATGATCGCGCAGGCGCACACCTCGCTCACCCGCGCACACACAACATATTAGTTATAACATCGCAGCCTGTTCATTATCAAAATAAAATAAGCCAACCAAACATATAAAAAGTTAGGCTACACTACTCAATTGAAATAGTCCAAAGTACAATCCATTGTGTTCACTCACCAAACATTGCACATGTGAAGGATGATTTACGTGCAGTGAAGTTCAAATCATAATAACTAATAGTATTCAAATACATCATGAATATGGAAACATTTTTGGATTCGTGCCGAATATGAGAGATAAGCTATGTGAGCCTAACGACCGTTCCAGTTTCAGCAGCAATGAATTTGTTTTGAGTTGATGTTGTAGACTTGTAGCCTATTTTTCATTAGTTTTCTGAATACCGTTAAATTTAAAGGATTTGTTAGCCTATAGAGTGAGAAGAACGTCTCGGTTACGTATGTAACCCTCGTTCCCTGAAGGAGGGAACGGAGACATCACGTCGGATGACCGACGAAATTGGGATCTCGCCAGAGAGACCAATCCACTTCGAGTGTAACTAAACGAGCCAATGGACATTGGCATGCGATTATTGCATCCAGCTGCCGCTGATCACAGTGTGAGCATAAGAGGCAGCTGATGCACCGCATCAATTATGTTTTCGCTGAGGAGCCGAGCCGGCGACCCGGCAGCTCAGCGGTGGTACAGCGACTGTGGCGACGGGACGTGACGTCTCCGTTCCCTCCTTCAGGGAACGAGGGTTACATACGTAACCGAGACGTTCCCCTTTCAGTCGGTCACTCCGAGTCACGTCGGATGACCGACGAAATTGGGATCCCTACCAAAGCGCCACAGGAGCTGCCCCTTCCAGTGCCCTGTGTAGGGCTCCTGACCCTTCCTATAAGGCAGACGATAGGACCGGGCTCTACACAGAGAAGGTCAACTACTGGTGTTCCTTGAGCAACCCAAACAGTAGGACTAGGATAACACTGGGAAGCGTGCCCTTCCACTTGGAAGAGGCACACTGCGGAGTCACCTCCTCCCAGAGGGGGTTAAGTGACATTCAGACATGTGAAGTAACCCCGAAGGGCCCTATTGCACATGGAAGTCTCTGAGATGGCTCAGGCTGCATCTTTAGAGATGGCAGAACGTGGTCCGCCAGGGGAAACACGGCTCTAATAAGCATACCGTGGAATACACATATGGGATCCCGACAGGGTCTCTCATATGGGCACTAGCCTCGCACCAGATTTCAAGAATTCATTGGCTGAAGGCCTGGCGCCGGACGCCCCGCCGCGTCCGGACGCCGGAGTGCTGGAGGACTCAACAGGGTTTGCCTGGTTAAGGAACTCTCTGGAGAATTAGGCGTAAGGACGCCGCAAGCCGACTCTGAGCCGGCCCTCTCAGTGCCACTACCTGTTTGAGGTGAGAACACAGGAGGAAACCGGTTCGACACGTAGGCTATAAAACCTAGCGAACGTGTTGGGAGTCGCCCAACCCGCAGCTCTACAGATGTCTGCTAGCGAGGCACCACGAGCCAGCGCCTAGGACGATGCAACACCCCTAGTGGAGTGAGCACGCAACCTGAGCGGGCAGGCCACACCTTGTGCTTCGTAGGCCAAGGTGATGGCATCCACTATCCAGTGGGCCATCCTCTGCTTGACAGCCTTCCCTTTCTGCTGTCCTCCGTAACAGACAAAGAGCTGTTCTGAGGTCCTGAAGCTCTGAGTTCTATCCACGTACTGATGCAGTGCGCGTACAGGACAGAGCAAAGCTAGGGCTGGGTCTGCCTCCTCCAGGGGCAGCGCTTGCAGGCTCACTACCTGGTCCCTGAAGGGCGTGGTAGGAACCTTGGGCACATAGCCGGGCCGGGGCCTCAGTGTTGCACTGGAGTCAGCCGGCCCAAACTCAAGGCACGACTCGTCGACCGAAAATGCCTGCAGGTCCCCCACCCTCTTGATTGAGGCCAATGCAGTCAGGAGTAGGGTTTTCATAGAAAGAAACTTCAACTCGACTGACTGCAATGGCTCAAAGGGGGCAGTTTGTAGGGCTCTTAGCACCAAAGCCAAATCCCAAGAGGGAAGGGAGGGAGGCCTCGGAGGATTTAACCTCCTGGCCCCCCTAAGAAACCTGACGACCAGATCGTGCTTCCCCACCGACCTCCCCTCTATGGGGTCGTGGTGGGCAGAAATAGCAGCAACATATACCTTAAGGGTGGAGGGGGACAGCCTACGCTCCAACCCTTGTTGCAAAAAGGAAAGCACGGCTCTGATCGAACATCTCCGGAGGTCCTCCTGGTAAGAGGAACACCATTCGACGAACAGGTTCCACTTCAGCGCATAGGCCCATCTTGTGGACGGTGCTCGTGCTGAAGCGATAGTGAGCGCTACCTTCTGGGGCAGGTCACCTAGAACCTCCGCGTCCCGTCCAGGGACCACACATGAAGTTTCCACAAGTCTGGACGCGGGTGCCAGAGGGTGCCCCGTCTCTGAGAAAGCAGATCCTTCCTCAGAGGAATCGGCCAGGGAGGGGCTGTCGCGAGGAGCATGAGTTCCGGGAACCAGGTCCTGTTGGGCCAATATGGAGCCACTAACAGGACCTGCTCCTCGTCCTCCCTGATCTTGCACAGCGTCTGTGCTAGCAGGCTCAATGGGGGAAACGCATACTTGCGCAAGCCCTGGGTCCAGCTGTGTGCCAGTGCATCCGTGCTGAGCGTTGCCTCGGACAGGGAGTAGAACCACTGGCAGTGGGTGGTTTCCGGAGATGCAAACAGGTCTACCTGAGCAACTCCGAACCGACTCCAAATCAGCTGGACCGCCTGGGGATGGAGTCTCCACTCCCCAGGAAGTGCCGCTCGAGACAGCTCGTCGGCCGCCTGATTGAACACTCCTGGGATGTGGATGGCACGAAGGGACCTCAGATGCTTCTGACTCCAGAGGAGGAGGTGGCGGGCGAGTTGCGACATGCGACGGGAGCGCAAACCGCCTTGCCGGTTGATATACGCAACGGTCGCAGTGTTGTCCGTACGGACCAGAACGTCCCTGCCCCGAAGGCGCCCTCTGAGGCGGCACAGGGCAAGACGTACTGCCAGCAACTCGAGGCAATTGATATGCCAACGCAAAAGGG
Source organism: Spinibarbus caldwelli (assembly GCA_039654775.1). NCBI lineage: Eukaryota > Metazoa > Chordata > Actinopteri > Cypriniformes > Cyprinidae > Spinibarbus > Spinibarbus caldwelli. The sequence continues at coordinate 2,724,826 of CM077223.1, read as the reverse complement.
GGCCCGTCCAAACCCCTGATACTGCGTGGCCGTTGTACGTGGCACCCCAGCCGGTGGCTGAGGCATCCGTGAATACCACAGCATGCCTGGATACCTGCTCCAGGGGCACTCCTGCCCGAAGGAACGAGGGATCTGACCACGGGCTGAAGGTCTTGCGGCAGGCCGGTGTAATCTGAACCCGGTGAGTACCGCGTTTCCACGCCCACCTCGGGATTCGGCCATGGAGCCAGTGCTGAAGCGGTCTCATATGGAGCAGACCGAGCGGAACTATGGCCGCAGCTGCAGCCATATGCCCCAGGAGCCTCTGAAAGAGTTTCAGTGGGACCGCTGTCCTGCCTGATAAAGTCTTGAGGCAGTTCAGCACCGACTGAGCACGTTCCTGGGTGAGGCGTGCTGTCTGGTTGACCGAATCCAACTCCATGCCGAGAAAAGAGATCCTCTGCGTTGGCACGAGTTTGCTCTTTTCCCAATTGACCCGAAGGCCCAACTGGCTGAGGTGCCTGAGCACCAGGTCCCTGTGTGCGCACAACAGCTCTCGAGACTGTGCAAGTATGAGCCAGTCGTCGAGGTAGTTGAGAATGCGCACACCCTGTTCTCTCAGGGGAACAAGGGCCGCCTCTGCGACTTTGGTGAAGACACGAGGCGAGAGGGACAGCCCGAAGGGCAGGACCTTGTACTGATATGCCCGACCTTCGAACGCGAATCGCAGGAATGGCCTGTGCCGCGGAAGAATCGAAACATGAAAGTACGCGTCCTTCAGGTCGATCGCTGCAAACCAATCTAGGGGACGGACGCATCCAAAAATGCGTTTCTGCGTCAACATCTTGAACGGCATCTTGTGAAGTGCACGGTTCAAAACTCGCAGATCCAAGATCGGTCGTAACCCACCGCTTTTCTTGGGCACAATGAAGTAAGGGCTGTAAAACCCCGACCTCATATCGGCTGGAGGGACCGGCTCTATTGCATCCTTCGTCAGTAGGACTGCAATCTCCGCGAGCAAGACAGGGGCATCGACGGCTTTGACTGAAGTGAACCGGATGCCCCTGAACTTGGGGGGACGCCGGGCGAACTGAATCGCATAGCCGAGTCTGATGGTCCGCAGGAGCCACCGGGACGGGCTGGGGAGCGCTAACCAGGCTCCGAGAGACCGCACCAGTGGAACCAACGGGGCCACCGACGCGCCCGCGGTGGGGCAGCGAGGTGGAACACAGGGACCGGCCCCAGGGCCTGTGACGGCAGGGGGCAGGGTCTGGGTGTGTAGTGTAGCACTCACCTGATTTCTCCTCGCGTGGGAGGAGACACAGGAACCCGGCTTGAGGCTTGTGACAGCCCGGCGTTTGACGACTTGAAGCGGGGAATGGAGTGCTACTGCCCTTACCTGCCTCCACGAATGGGCAGGAGGGGTGCTCTTGGGCAACCACCTGCTGCCTGCTGGCGAGAGAGGAGGAGGGAAGCGATCCTGTGATGCACGGATCACCACTCTCCTCCTCTTGAGACCCAGAGATTGAGGAAACCGCTCTTTTACTGGTGTTTTGGGTACCGCTGGCTGCTGGGCCAGCGGCGGAACAAAAACAAACTGAAACACAGGATTCTCCACCCGGCCCTCCACCGGGGGAGGGAGTGGTGCGGTCACCATCTCCCGAAGAGCAGTCTCCTCCATCTCTGGGTCGCCCGTCTCAGGGCCTCTTGCACTTGCGCTTGCCGCCAGGTTTGGTGGGGGCCTGGACGGGCTGGGCGTCCTGCCTGCGACCGGCTCCACGACGCGGCCTAGTGGAAGGCTGCTGCGGCTGCGCGGGAGCGGGGGCGGCCGCAGGGGGGCGCCCACGGCGACGAGCAGGCTGAGGGGCTGCAGCCGGAGTGGAAGCAGCAGGTTTCCTCCGGCGCATGATGTGTTTGATCGCCTCAGTCTGCTTCTGGGCTGCCGAGAACTGCTGGGCAAAGCTCTCGACAGCGTCGCCGAAAAGGCCGGTCTGTGACACGGGAGCATTCAGGAACTGTACCTTTTCCAGCTCTCTCATGTCAGCAAGACACAGCCAGAGATGGCGCTCCTGGACCACTAACGTGGACATCGCACGACCCAGAGACTGTGCGGTCACCTTCGTCGCTCGTAGCGCGAGGTCCGTCGCAGCACGCAGCTCATGTAGAACCGCCAGGTCGTGACCACCCTCGTGCAGGTCTTTCAGTGCTTTGGCCTGGTGGACCTGCAGCAACGCCATAGCGTGGAGGGCGGAAGCCGCCTCCCCACAGGCATAGTTGCATGGCCACAGACCGTTCCACCGAGGGGACGCCCGCATACCCCAAAGCGGCTCCACCATCGAGGGTGGTG